>CANSZD010001653.1:0-365365 GCA_947648045.1 Beta corolliflora | reverse complement strand
GTTGCCGATTTCACCGAAATCGTGCCCTCTTGTTTTTAAACGCCTCACCCCGATCTTCCACTTACTCACTTCCATTCTCCCCAACCCTTCACCCTCCTCAAACCCCCTCTCTCTCTCTCTCCCTCCGGCCTCCATAGCCATTGTGACATCCCGCACTTCCGAGCTACTAGCTAATCACACTTAACATTTATAAACCTCCATTTAACATTAAATAAACCTCGAATTACATTTTTTCGCAGCGGAAACACCAAAGCTATAAAAACGATCCTGGACCTTGTGGGTTATGGGCCCACAACATAATAATCCCAAAGCGAAATATCAGCTTACAGAATACTTTACTTGATTCCCATAAAAGAATATTTTATTCTCAAATAAACACTTGAATACTTCTAGATACAACTTCTGAATCACTAATTTGATTACAATTTTGATAACCAGACTCTTTCTTTTGATCCATTCTGAACCTCGGACACACACCTGCACAATCACTCACAATGAACTCTGCACCCACCAGGACAGGTTCCAAGAACAAAATAAGGAAAACTGAGTACACACTGTCCAACCAGAAAATCTTTTTGGTGGCTTAAAACGTAGTTGCATAAGTTACCACTTCTCATTTAAATACATACACTCACACTATATAAGTAACAAATACAAAGGTAGCAAATATACTCTTTAGTATATACTATACATGCTTAGAATGATTTTTACAATACTTTAAATTGCCTACTAAACCATATAATATCTCATAAATCTTCTAAAAACGGAATATAAAATGTAAGTCTGTCCTGAATATAATTTAATTCACTTATAATCTGTTTCATAAACACTTTCTTGGTATTACGTCAAAACTCATACTCCTTTAAAAGCTTCACCAAAGCAAAAATACATAATTAAATATCAATTCAAATATAGCTTGGAGACATAACTCCAGCTAGGAAATCCTTTAGAAACTATTCCTTTTCCTCGGAAGAAAACTCATTCATAAATCATTAAAGTGTCGTGGTCGGATAGTAGCTCTTGCAATAGAAGTATAAGAGTTCCATACAAAATTTTAGGAATCAAAATATACTCTTATAGTTTCCGCCTCGAACAACTTACTAATTAACTGGGGAAGAGAATACGAATAGAGAGGGGACCTTGCCACCATCTATAATCTCATGAGGACGTCTCCCCCACCAACCTTGTACTGTTTGCAAGACTTATTTCCAGGACATGTCTCATCATTCCATATCACACACATTCCATAATGTGTTCATCGCTGCTAATGCAGCATCTTTCCCCATCATTCACGTAATTAGAGTACATAATTTCATAGTTTCACAAATCCATATTTTCTCAATAAACCCAAACTTTCTAGTTCTCAAAGTTCATGATCGTCTATGATCAAAACCTCCACTTACAAATACAATTTAATTACTCTTAAGAATTTCTATATAAACTCATGTCGCAAATCTTTTGATTGTCGTTGCATACCCAAATATTAGTCAAACACCATTTGAACAATATTCCTCGGTTTGCTCCAAAACTTTCAAATACAACTATAGTTTAGATCAAAATCAAGCTTGTAAACATATCGAATGTATACTAGCTAGGTTAGTAAATCAGAGATCTCATTGTAAAACAACTTGCATATTGAAGATTCTAGCTCAAGTACTCATATCTATAGTTACTCAAAACATCATTTTACGAAACATACTAAGGTCCTATAACTTTGGTTCAAAAACGAGTTCATATAACAATTCCACAAACATATACTCATAAGTTCTAGTGCCTCTCGGCATTTCATCTTAATGATAACTCCAAATATAACTTGATTCAATAAATCTTTCACAACTCATAATCAAAAGTCCAGTTAGTAAACTTGTCGTAATTTTAGCTTTTATTCATGGTTTAAACTCATAATCAGGAACTTAATAAATCATATAAATACACAAATAACGATTGTAGGTAATCCACATTTGTAATATATAAAAACATATCAAGCTCGACAAAGAATTCATAGAATTATACAAAATACCAATTTCCAGTTCAAGGGTGGAAGGACATGTGTGTACCTTGAAACGATTCCCAATAATTCGACATTATGGATCACCAACTCTAACCTGAACTCCATAATTTATCTCCAAAACCATACTCCAACCACAACCTCAAAACAATAACAACAATTAATATTCATTCTCACTACAATTCAGATAAGGAACTAACTTCATATACTTTCTAAATTCTTTCATGAACTAACTATAAATATTTATAAACAAACCATTCCTTAGTCCTTAATTCCACTAATCTAACTAACAATGCTCTTCCAAGAAACTAATTCAATTACATCATAACTAGAATAAGAGTTTCCACTAAAATACTTTAGCAAATATACCTTGTAACTCATAATTTAAATTCTTAGGATCAATTTAGATAAAAATTTAACCTGCCTTAGTATAATCTAATTCTTGTTGCTTGCAAAATAAAATAGACTTGAAAATTATATTAAGAACATGAACTCCAAAAACTCCCACTGCATAACCGATTGGTTTTGATCAATAAAGAAAGGAGTGAAAGCTGAATTTATACCTTCATCTAACAATTAGGTTTTATGAACCAAGTGAGAGAAAGATTGAAAAAGTACCCAACATTAACACAACAAGAGCAGCAGCATCACCGAAGCTGCAGCATCAACAACAGAAGCTCGAAGAACAAAGAAAATGGCAGCAGCACACCAAACTTGCAAAGGCCATAGCTCATAGCTCCAAACTCCGAATTGAGCGATTTTTGGGTCTAAATTCATTAACTTTTCGAGATCTACAACCTTGATGCAACAAATAGAGACAAAGCGGACTGCATGTTGCTTGGAACAGACGGACAGAATAGAGGTGAGAGAAAAGAAGAAATTTTGGGGTTTGTTTTTTATTGGGTTTCTTCCATTCTCGATCTACTTGGAGTAATTAAACTGAAATCTTCAAAGGAAATTTGACAACTCAAAGAATTGGGTGTGGTTGTCTTCAGGAGATGATGACACGAATGAGGAGAAGAACAAGTTTGGGGTTTCATAAGGAGCCACGAAGAGAGAGATTGAGAGATTAGTTTTTCTAGTTTTACTTTTTCCTTTTTAAGTATTAGTTTTTCTAGTTTTATCTTTCCTTTTTAAGCTTAAATCATTTATTCAATACATCATTTTATAAAACCCAAACTAACATAATTGTAGTGAAAACAAGTTTCTCAAGTAATTTTTCATTGGTATTAAAGCTTAGTTAAACTAATAAACATAATTACTTTATTTAAAACATGCTTAAAAATATGGGCTATTACAACCATACTCCTTCCTACCTTCATCACCTCTTCCAATTTTCTTTTCCCCACACAATTTTCTCCATCTCTACCTTATATTCATCTTTTCACACCAAAACTAAAAAAAAAAACCCCATCTTTTCTTCATCCCACCTCACTTCACCTCTCCACAAAAAGCTCCATCTTTGCACTATATCTAGACCTAACAAGAGAGACCTAACAAGAGGAGGCAATGAGAAAGGGGCGAATCAAGCAACCAAATTCCACTGGATTCACACTTCCCACAGGTTATCTTTAAAACTTTAGAACAAAAGGAAAGATTCCAAAAACTCAAATATCGAACAGCGTCCCTCACCCGATTTGCTGATTCTAATTACTTGCATGCACTGGGTATCTATGTTGAAACAAAGACTTTCTTTGAAAAATTGGGGTTGGGCTCTATGTTTGGTATGTCCTATTGAACCTATCGGGATCTCACACTTGAATGTCTGAGTTCTTTGGAAGTGGGAAACAAAAACCAAGTTATTCGATTCCGCCTTATGGGTGAGGATCGGGAGCTTACCTTAAGCGAATTAGCCGCTATATTTGGCCTCGCCTATTACAGGTGAGACTCGACCCCCCCCCCGTGTCGCATTACCGCTTTGTGGGAGGCATTTATAGGGGATGTTGAGTGTAATATTGTAACACTCCGACCTCTAATCATCATATTTAAGTCAATTAATCCATCATTAGCAAATGGAACTTAGGTGGTCGACGCGCCACGCCGTACTTTGCGTTCGGGAAAATACAAGGCAAACATTCTTTCATGAAACTAAGCATGTTATAATCACTCGAAACTCATAAGCAATCGAAATATATAGTTGTAATTACTCAACGTAGATAATTACGTAGTTATAGTTAAACCGAGGTAAAATGAGTTCATGTTCTAGCGATCATAAGTTAGGATTACATAATCAACATAGTTATCATAATTATAATGTAGTTGACCATCCACACTTCTACGCCATCATGTCACCTTCAACAAGTACCTAAAACCAAAAGCAACATCGTGAGTCGAAGCTCGAAGCATACTACCCTAACAATGTAAATTCATTTCAATTCATTTTATTTGCAAACATGGAGAGGAGAATATAGTAAAACATATTACGAAACCATAATGAAATAATAGCAAAATGAACAATCCTAAGTGGCATCTTGATACTTCATAAGTTCCCATTATCTTTACATCTTTCGACATTGGTAACCGGCGAGTATAGACTTGCGAGACGTCTCCCACCTTGCGATGATCCTTAAGGAGCACTCTCCCTTGTTGGATACACCGCTCACACCAAAATAAAGTATGAACTTTCAGCACTCCTCAAGGAGCACTCTTCTTTATTGGGTGTACGGCGGGTGCGAAGGTACGTGCATGACCATAAAGTAGATAGTAAGCATAGCGTAACATTATACCGCCGTAACCTCTTTCACTTTCTTTTATCATGTTTAGTTTATTTAGCATTCATCTACGATAAGCCTTAGAACTTTCATGAATCATACTTGAGCATCAATAACTCATAAGCTCATAATGTAAGCATATATGAAACTCGTTCGTAAACATTTAAGTATCCCACAATCTATATAAGAATCATATCACACAAACCCTTAACATAATTATAAACATCATTACACAAACACGTTTTGAAGGGGATCATGGGTGTTAGCAATAGATTTTACCTCGATTCCTGCTTAATAACCTTGAAAGCCGGGGGAGGCTTGTAATATCCCTTCCTTTATTCTAACCAAGAATTTAAATAACAAAAGTATAAATATGTATTTACTTTAATACTTAAGTAGAATTTTAGTTATTATTTATTAGTTATTAATTATAAATCAAAAACAAGTGATCTTAGTAACAACAAATAAGAAAATGTCAGTATGTTAGTACAAAGTCAGAATGTCCAAGTCCTTGTCCATAGTGTCATTGTCCTCAAAAGTAGTCACAATGTCCATAAGTCAATCTCGGTCAAAAGGAATGTCATAATTCGATATATTTCAATTAAATGTTATTATCATTATCATTAAAGGTTATCGCTTATGAGTTATGACTTGGTGATTTACCAATTAAGTTAATAAAAGTAAAATAACAACGATTAAATTATTTTCTTTTTATAATTACTAACCATTTATAATTGCAACTCATGGTATTATGTTAAAGTTTAAGTAAACAACATTATATTAAGTAGCTAGTAATTAGAAGTTAGAAGTTAGAAGTCATGTTGGCATAAGTTAGTATCAAAGTCAATAGTTAGTAGTTAGCATAAGTTAGCTAAAACAAGTTAGTCATATTAGTCCAAGATTATTATCAAACTTAGTTAGTATGTTTCTCATCATCTCAATTTACCTTTAAGTCATATAATAAGTGGTCAATACATGATAATTATAAATTAATTTAAACAATGTTAATCATTTCAACATTATAATGTCACTTAAAACATAAGTTTATAATCTAGTTAACATTGTAATTGGACTTAGATTATTTGTAAAGAGTAAGGTAAGTATTTAAAGATTACTCATAAACATAATGCTAGCATATTGTAGGTTTATAGTTTAATTAATCACTAATTTAGCAATATATAACCAATAATTAAGTAAACTAAAATCTAGTTAGCTAAGTTTACTTGTAATTAGTTAAACTCATTCATGCCATAACTAATTGAAGATGGTATCTGTAGACACCAAATTTTGAACCCCTGTTGTGGATAAAAATTTTAAAAATAAAAATTTCTGAAAGAAAAAAAATAACGAAGCCATCATACATTGTGGAACGCGCGCCCCGCAAAAGGCACGTTTTGTCTCGGAGCGTGAATTCCATTCCGTCATATGGTTTTCCGTTTTGCGCTATAATCATACGGTTTAGTTTAAAAACGTGATTTTTTCTGTAAGTCGTACTCAATAACTACAGCCACCGATTTTAATAAAATGATTTGTTGAAGAATCATGCTCGTCTTCACTAATTTGACGAGTTTTCGTTAATTGTTTTAAGTTAGTATTTCGAAAAACAGAAAAACGAGTAGCGATTAGGCACCGGAATTTTAATCGTCTCTCAAAACTGGTAGGAATCAGTTTTCTAGATGATCAAGTCATTGTCCATTGGATAAAGAATAAGAATATATTCTTTAACCACCAATCACATCCTTTTATTCATTGGTTAAGGAATAAAAATCATGAAAAGGAATAAGAATCGGAATCAAATCCAAGGTGTAAGAGCCAAAAGATCCGATTTTTTCGGAAGATTCAGGATGTGCGCCAGGCACACGACCATGCGCCAGACGCATGATCGTGCGCCCAGCGCGCAACGGCTTTATGCGCCAGATGCATGCCAGTGCGCCAAGCGCACCAAGGTTGTGTCCAGCGCATGCTCCTGCGCTTTGCGCAGTTGCCCAGTCAGCTTTCCTCCACGTTTTTCGATGCAAATCTACGTATTCTGATGTATTTAGGGAGAGAAGATTTTCTGAAAATCTGATTTTTACCTCATTAGTGAAAAGATCAAAATCAAATCTAAAGAGAATAGGAATATTTGTATTTCCAATAAATTTGATGATGTAAGGAGATTTGATTATGTCATTTGATAATGTCATTAGGGTGATGTAGGATGGTAAAAATTAGATTTTTGGGTGAAAAATCTAATTTTCTACCTTCAAACCCTAATTCATCACCTCATTTTCCTATATATACCCCCTTTCTTTTCATTTCAATGGACAACTTGAAAATCTCAAACAAGCACAACTTCAATACTACTCTCATTCTCTCTACAACCTCCTTCTAAGAAAAAATCTCATTCAAAAAAAAAAAGCAAAAGTTATAGTTAGTAAGTAAGAAGCAAGCTCACCAAAGAAAAACACAAAAAAAGGTTTAGTTAGTAATTAAGTGGATTTAGAAACTCACTTAGAAATTAAAAAAATCACAAAAAAAATTAGAAAACTTTGCAAAGGAATTGCATCATTGAGTTAGCAAGGTAAAGTTAAAGTTCTTGTTATTTTTCTTAATTATCTTCTTAATCACATACTAACTTCTCTTTGTTTTCTCTTATCATTTTTTAATCTTTATTGGAGTGATTTGGGTATGTGAAAGTCCTAATAGGTTCCAACCTTAAAGCACCCCACCTAGAATAGTCAACTCTAATGGGGAGACTCTTAGGAGATATGTGTTTATGTGATTTTTCTTAATCAATTTGTTGTTCATCACCAAAAACATATTTTCATAGAAAAATTCAAGTAAAGTTGTGCATAAACATCTCCATAAAAAGAAAATGTGATGCTGTAATTATGGTCAGTTTCAATTTTGTACTTCATTTCATTTTTCATCTGTATTATGTGAATAGTTTATATGATGTAATATTTTTCATGTGATGTTCAAGACGTTTCCAGCAATTGGAATTTGGAATTTCTAAAAAACGAATTTTGTACAGTTAATTAAAAATCATACAACATTGTTGTGCAAAACTGATTTTGTCCAGTACCACATAAGCTTGTTCTTTCAATAAAGTTCAAAATAAAATCATTTAGATAAAACCAAAAACATCATCTTTAAATTAGACATCAGTAGCTTTCCAAAAACATAAAAATAATGTTCATATGAAATTTATACAATTTTATCTCATTTTTACAAAAACATTCATGCAAATCACTAAATTCCAGAATACTGATTTGCAGTCTAGTCTTTCAAAGTGTCTAGAATGTTCATACCAAAATTCACTTCAAACTAAGTTTAGTAAGTTGGATTTCAAAGAACAATTGGATAAAGGTCCTATTTTGACCGATTTTAGTATAAAATTCACCATAATTCGAGTTGTCACTAAAAGCTTGTGAAATTTTGACACAACATAAAGAACTGATCACGCACCTATCTATTGGTGTATCACATGCGTAATTTTACGCTTTGTACAGAAAGTTATGAATTTTGGAAGTCGTATAAGAACAAAAGTGCAATCTAGAAAATGAAATAAAGTGATTAACTCAAGTTTCATAAAAAAATGTTTTCTTTTCATACGAAAATGTTAATTAAAAGTCATGAAATTTTAAGTTTCTCTTAAAATGATTCATTTATTATTATGCAAATTAAAATCAATAAAAATCATCATAAAAAATCAAAATCAAAGAGGTTAATTAATCTCTAATTTTCACAAGTTTTTTTAAATAGGAAAAATTGACAGCAATAATTCCAACTTCAATCATTTCGCTCAAAATAATCCCTACTATGGGTTATTCCATAATAATCCTAACTATTATAGGTATCCACCCAAAATGCTCCCAAGTGACTTGTAACTTGATAAACCGGTAAAAAAGGGGAAAAACACCGATCATCACCCCCATTCCCTAAAACCACCAACGACCAAACCTTTACCCCCTAAAACCACCCCAACCTCTATCTTTCTCTTCTCACTTTCTCTATCCTCTCTCCTTCAGAGTCGTCATGAACCTCGCTAATTTTCACAGCTTGTAGAAGTTAAGAATCCATCTACAATTTCTTCAATAATTGACTAAGCGAAGTCAAAGGTGAAGAATATCAATTTATTTACAACTGAAAATTCTAAAAATCTCACAATTACCAACCCATTGATCGAATTCTTACAATTGTTGCAATGAAGATGTAAAATACTTCAGAATTAATTGTTAAGTCAAAAGGAGAAAAAAACCGCCATTGAAGGAGTATCAAAGAGGTTGAAGAAGAGTGAACTTGAAAAAGAAATAAAGGTTAAGAAGAGAAAGTGCCTGAACCCATAATGCTTTGATCCTAAGTTTGTGAGTGATCTAATTTCGGTTTTTGCCGAAAAATTTGTGTCTGATTCTTACATGAAAAATCATTATTTTCCCTTTTATGTTCTTTTTTTCTTGTTGAAAAAGTCTTGTCATTGAATGTTACTTTTTACGGTGAATGTTAAGGAGAGATGGTGGTTTGGTGGTGGTGGCTGGTGGCATTACGGTGCTCAGCCACCCACATAACTCTTCTTTACTTAATCTAGCTTCTCTTTAAAGCTTTAATCATTTATTGGTTAAAATCTGGAATTGAAAGAGGGCTTTTGTAATATAAAACTCAAGGTTTCTTTTAATCTTTCTCTTTGCCAAAAAATCACCCGAAAATTGGCCCCTTAAAGGTTGAGATTAAGAGATTAAAAAAGGAAATTTGTCATACCAACAATATAGTGACACATGTCCATAGTAACCTGTTGAACCGGTTTCCTCAAGTCACCGGAGCATTTTGGGCGGATACCTATAATAGTTGGGATTATTCTGAAATAATCCTTAGTAGGGATTATTTTGAGCGAAATGGTCATAGTTGGGATTATTGTTGTCAATTTTTCCTTTTAAATAAACATGAATTCCAAAGCCTATTCAAGAGGATGAAGATCAAGGAGCATCATGGTGAAGATCAAGATTGAAGACTTGTATAGATCATAGAATTTGTACATATTGTTGTAATAATAGTTTCTTTGTAAATAGTTATTACATCACTCATTAACAAAAAATATGGAGATGTTTATGCATAATTTTCATAAATAGCTCAACAATTCTTTTTGAATAAAATGAGCAACCAATTTTATAAATATTGCATGTTGGGCCTAATATATCATAGTATATGAATTAAATGACCCAATCTCAATTAAGAGGAAAAATTACAAATCTAACAAAGTTAAATTGTATGATGATCCATCATACATTTTAAATTGCTCAATAAGTAGGCTTTTTTACAGCTTCTTATTTGGTTAATCTATGACATCGTTGGCGCCGCTCCGCCTGCAAGGAGCGAGAAAACAAATTGGAAAGGAAACAAAGAGCCCTCGCCCGTTCAATTTCCGCTCCATCTGGCTTGGACCAATTATTTCATCAAAATTGTTCTCCATCTTCAAATGGATCAATTGTATAATTTGACATAATTAGATAGGTAATTATGATCTCCTAATCGATTTTAGGCCGTTTCACACTTTAAATGGCCAAATTTCAATTAGCCAAACACAATCTCCAAATTCGATCTCAAATTGATCATTTTTCTTAAAGTGACTTAATATTCTTCAATTAAGATTATTTCTCATCCATCCAAAAGGCTTCAATTAGGAAGCAAACCTCTTTTCCTAAGACCTCTTGAAAATCATAAATATGATCACTTATTAAGGTGGTTACTTCAATCATTGGTTAATCGCTAATTAGGGTGATTAACTCAAACTCTTCATTTAATAACTAATTAGGGTGGTTATCTTAAACCTTGGTTAATCACTAATTAAGGTGATTAATTTAACCCTTCTCATTTAATCACTAATTAGGGTGATATCTTAAACCATTTTTTAATCACTAATCAAAGTGATTATCTTTTTTCTTAAGTTTAATCACTAATTGAGGTGATTATCCTAACCTTTATTTAGTCAATAATAATCACTAATTGAGGTGATTATCCTAACCTTCATTTTTAATCACTAATCAAAGTGATTATCTTTCTTCTTAAGTTTAATCACTAATTGAGATGATTATCCTAACCTTTATTTAGTCACTAATCAAGGTGATTATCTTTCCTCTTAAGTTTAATCACTAATTAAGGTGATTATCCTAATCTTCAAGTTTAATCACTAATTAAGGTGATTATCTTAACCTTCAAGTTTAATCACTAATTAGGGTGATTATCTTAAACCTTGAATAATCACTAATTCAGGTGATTATTTTCTTCCTTCATTTTAATCGCTAATTAAGGTGATTATTTTGACCTTCATATTTAATCACTAATTAAGGTGATTATCTTAACCTCATTTCAATCACTAATTGGAGTGATTACCTCATTTCTTAATAGATTAATTTGTTTAATTCTAAAAGTGAGTTACTCATAATCTATTTTCCTCCTTTTTCATCCCCAATGGAATTGGCCATTTAGGGTGATACATAAGATCGAACTACGATGGTTTTGATCCATGAGTGGATTCCAATCTCGCAATGATTGGTACGTAGTGCAACTTCGGTGCTCAAACCTACCATGTACAAATGATATATTGGCCCTCTTAAAAATGATTGATGTGTATATGTGCAAATTATGTGATTTTATTTCTTTTGAATAGCCATGATTACTTTAAAATGGAAAATAACGCATTTAGTAAGAGCCCGTTCTGTAGAACGGAAAAGGAGACGAGTTCCAGATGTTCGCACCTCTTAACCTAAACCCCGAACACTATCTCATGGTACGAAAGACCAAATTTTCAAAAAGCCTTATCCATATGAAGTCATCATCGTTTTAAATGATATTTCTTGAAATTGCTTTTCAAATGATTTATTAAATAAGTTTGTCCCTATTCAGATATTAATAGGGTGGCGACTTCAAAGTTTTCTAAAACTCATAGCCCAATGAGAGACTTTTGTGGGATTCAGACCGTTAATTAAGACTATAAAAAATCGAGTACCACAGTATCATACATCTTAAGTTTCAATGGAGGAGAAATGTGGAGGAGCAAGAGGAGGAGACAGGAGCAAGGGTGGCGACGACAGGTGACGGTGCAGGCAAGTGCGGAGCGGCGGTGAGGCGGCGGCGTGGCCGTGGGTGATTGCTGGCGATCGATAGGACCAGTCCGCAGCAGGGGAGAAAGAGAGAACACGAGAGGAGAGAGAGTGCGGGGCTTCAAGAAAAGAAAGGGAGGGAAACAGGGGGATGCGACAGCCCGCGCGGTGATGGCTGACGGTGTTGGGCTCCAGTGGGGGCAGCCGACGAGGAGGAGGAGGGAAGGAGGAGCAATGAGGAGGAGAGAGGAAAGAATGTGTTTTTTGTGTAGGAATTTTGGAGGGTTTAGTGTGGTATTTATAAACTAAGAGTCATGAAACAAAGGATTAAACTATTGTTAAAATTCCGACATTTGAAGACTTCTAGAGTTTGCATTAGAAAATTCTGATTATGTGAAGAGGAGATGAGTACTCCATGTGACACGAAAAGGAAGAAGAAAGAGAGGAGGGGATTTTTTTTATTATTTTCCTTTTGACTTTCATTAAACTTATATTTATTAGTTCTAACTATCCACTTGTTGTGCTTTTCTTATGCCTCATATTGTTAAGTGAGGCTATGCTTTCAAGTCATCTTATTATTATTATTATTATTATTATTATTATTATTATTATTATTATTATTATTATTATTATTATTATTATTATTATTATTACTATTATTATTATTATTATTATTATTATTATTATTATTATTATTATTAATATTATCATTATTATTATTATTATTATTATTATTATTATTATTATTATTATTATTATTATTTCTTAATTCTAATAACTAGGTTTAGTAATTATTTTTAGCTACTAAATATAGTTATTATTTAAATAATCGAGTTTCGAATTTCCTGGATATTACAAATACTCAACACATGACTGCTGACCATTTGCATTTCTTGGACCCTAAAAATAGTAAACCAAACGGGCTCTTAGTGTAGTTTATTGCTTTCTTAGATTAAACAAAAAAAAGCATAAAACAAAGAACACCAAAAATACGAGTTTGACATGAGCATTTTGAGTTACATGATTGTTTTTCTGTGCCCCAAAATTTTAAATGACTATTTTGGCTCTTAATCTATGATAGTTGACATGAGTAGTTGTTAGTATTGAGTTGATTTTAAATCTTCTATGACCCTTGATTGCATGATACGTGTGGCACTTGCACTGATTGTGGAGCTAAATTGGTTTGACTGTGAGATTTCGTGAGCCATGGATGCCTATCTTGCACCCAGTCTTCCTTCTTTGTTTTGTGATTAGTTCCTCAGTTATGATATTGATCTTGGTTTTGATCCTGTACTCTTTGAAATTTGACGTGCATATATTTTGACATGATTGAGGCATTATTTCCATACTTTCTCCCTCCAGAGTTGTGATTGATTACATTATTCCGTCTCTAGCCTCGTTGAAGCCTTTCTGTCTGTTTATGATTACTAACCTTCATTACAAGCCCCTTAGCCGTATTTGATTCTTGTCTCAATTCAAGCTTGGGGGAGTATTAGTAGAGTGATTGGGTTGTCTTGATAGTTATGTATGCTTTAATGTGTGCTAGTTGGAGTTAGTTTATGATGAGATTATGTTGACTCGAGACTTCATATTGAAAAACAAAAGAAGAGAAGTTCAACAAAAAAAAAGGAAAGAAAAAAGGTTGAAATATTGAGTAAAGTACTGTTGTTTGAAAATAAAAACAGGTTCAAAGAAAGTGAAAATGGTGCTTGAGTTGAGAAAATAAATGTGAGTGACTTTTTTTAGAGAATGTTGATAGTTGGAGTTATGAAGGCCTCGTTGGCCTAGTTTTGCTAGTCTATGCTCCTCCATGCTTGGTTTATCCACCACATTCCCAAATTAATTCCATATCCTTAACCTCATCCCTATTATAACCTTTAAAGTCCTCATGATCTTTATGTGTTACATTGTTGGATTGAAAGTGAGTCAAAGGATCAAAGCTAACGAGTAAGTGTCATTTCTAAGTCAACTGAACTAGGTTGAGTGTCATATATTACCTTGTTAACACACGAGAGTGGTGAGTTGGGAAGGGACATATGGTGGGAATAGAGAGCGGTCGGGCACATATTTTATCTGCCACAAAAATAAGAGGAGTGATTCCCTAGTGAGCTCCATCTTGGTATCTGCATGACATGCATAATGGCCTTGCTTGATTGACTTTCTCGATGATTGGTTATTGGATTGATATGATTGAATGATGATATGCATGCCCTCTTGATTGATTTTGAGTCCACTGATATTTTTTTGAACTGAATTTACCATGGGGTGAAACAATTTCATGTTGTAACTCATTTGGTGTTGTTTTGCTGAGGGACAAGAAAAAGGTTAGCTTGGGGGATTTTGATGTGTCCATTTTATATAGAGTTTTTAGCCCCATTTCCTTAGCATTGAGCATCGGTTTGAGCTCTTTTGAGCTCGTTTTTGTGTGATTTGATATTTTTGGACTTGTTTCCGTTTGTTAGCTATTATTGTGCAGGTTAGGCATCTAAGGCCTTAAGTTGAGTTGCGGAAGGAAAGGCCAGTGATCACATGTGGCCGATAGTGAATCCGAGAAGTCGCACAAGAGATTTAGAGGAAGAATTCGCGTCGGAGCTGAAGACAAGCCCTTGCCCAGTCGCCAGGGGCGGTTTGGCCCGACCGGGCGAGATGAGGCTGCCATTGTGCAATTGGCCCGGCCAACTAGGGTGAAAAAGACCCCAAAAACGCTTGCGCGCCCGACCGGGCGAAGTCCCAGCTGAGCTCGTGATAGGAGTATCACCGTCGCCCGACCGGGCGGTTTTTCAGGAAGCTAATTTTTACTGTTTTTTAGCAGATTTCGCAAAGACTATAAAGAGTTTTTTTAGGAAATTCGATTAGTCATCTTTATTCTTCATTTTATTAGGTCAAAACACTTAGCTTTCTCTCTAGTTTTGTATCAACTCTTTGCTTTGAAGATTATAAAGATCGTTGATTTCACTTCCATTGTTCTTCAATTCATCGGTATTATTTCTTGCTTTATTTAATTTGATGAATTCTTCTATTTTCATTATGCTTATTGTGTTTATTAATATCATGACCGAGTAGTCTATTTCTAGGGTTTAGTGAGGGAAGCCATGTTTATACCTATTCAATTATGATTTTAAGTTCTTCGATGATTGGATTTTATTAGAGTAATTCCTCTTGATTTGTTATAATTTTTTAATTCATGTAATTGCGCATTATCATGAGTTATTATCTAGCTAATAGTAGTTAGAATTGAAAGATCGTACTCATTAGAGATTTGTTACAATTGGTAGATCTGATTATGTTAAGCGACCGTACTGCATATGTTGATCTAAGAGTGTTAAGACCCGACCGCAGGATTAACAAAAGACTCTAATTACTCGACCCTCAATCCGAGTATTGTTGAATTGTATTGTATTGATTGAATTGGTATAAGCATGGTGGACCGAGCAAATGCCCTAGGTTTTAATTATTTGATTTACATCCATATTTGATTTAGTTTACCTTTGTACAAGTTATTATGCATTCAACTATTTTTCTCTTGAAGTAGTTAAGTAATTGAACATCAATCTATAGAAATCCTCTCCCAGTGGTTCGACCCGTATTTACTAAGTCTCTGCTAACAACAAACACCATGCACTTGCGGTACTATTTTAAAAACCCATAAGGAATGACAATTACTTTCTGCCATGGGCCTGAGCCCTACTATTCCGAGGTGTAATCAGCCGAGGGGGTCTAGATTGGGGTCGGTAAATGTAGTATTATTCTCTATCTAACATTGAATCATGTGTTTGCAAAGCAATCTAGGGAACACTTAGCCGAGTCTCATCCATAAATCACTCGTGGAAAAAAGCTCAAATGTCACAAGCCAACTGATCCGGTTCTCACAAAACCGGATCAGTAAGTTTAATATTTTTGAACACAAAAGTTTTGGGCCACTAAACTAATCCGGTTGGGAGGAAAACCATATCAGTTTAGTTTTTGTTAACTGATCTGGTTCTCCTCTAACCGGTTCAATTTACAAGGCCTAAACTTTTACAGCCCAAACTTTTAGATCAGTGCCAACTTTTTTTTAACTTGATCCGCATTGTTATATCTTGTCCCTCCTCCAAAACCCTAAACGCCCCCCCTCATCAGCCCCCCTATCTCATTATCCCCTCCTCTCCCAAACCCTAAACGCCCCCCCTTCATCAACCTCCCTATCTCATTATCCCCTCCTCTCCTAAACCCTAAGTGCCCCCACCCCTCATCTCCCCTCTCTAATCAACGACCCCTCTCTTAAACCCTAAATGCCCCACCCCTCATCTCAATCGGAAAAATCGAAAAACGTGAAGACAAAACGTGAAGGTCGCCGTCATCTCAATCTGCGGTTAGAGAGTTTTGATTGAGTGATGAAGACAAAACGTGAAAACAATCGAAAAACGTGAAAACTTCATCATGACACGCAAACTTTGATTGAGTCATGACGCATCCTTCACCGGATTTCAGATTTTCTCTTCCTCTCCTCGTCGCGCCGCCGTGCTCATCACACGGAAATTTCAGATCTTTTCGCGGTGTCGTTCATCGTCTCCTCCCCTCTTCGTGCCGCCATGTTCATCACACGTAATTTAGTTTTGTTCCCGATCTTGTTTTGTGTTCGTTTTTTAGTCTTCGTTTATCTTAGTTTTTTAGGGTTTTTTAAAATATTATTTTCTCTCTGTAATTTATGTCATTTTCTTTAAGTTTCATAAATTTTGTTTTTATTTATGTAAATTTCTTTAAGTTTCATAAATTGTGCCATTTTAATTTCTGATTTTAGTTGGTTTTTTGTAATTTGTATAATATATTTCACTTGTTAATCTGATTGTGTTTATAATTTTGGTAAAATTTCGTTGGGTTTTGCCGTTTTGGTTGGTTTTTGGGTGGGTAATTCGTACAAAGAGGAGTGCCTGCCAATTTATTGCAGATTTTCCTAAAAAAAAGAAACAAAAGTGCCTGCCAATTCAGTGCTGCAAAGATTCTTTTTTTTGTTGCATATCACCCCCAACTGATCCGGTTAGGAGTGAAAATCGGATCAGTTTGTGTCAAGCTGATCCGGTTTCAACACTAACCGAATCAGTTTATTACCTATCTGGTCCGGTCGTTTTTTGAAAACCGGATAAGTTACTCAAGTAACTGCTTCGGTTTTCAACCGGAGCAGTTGACTTTTGTCAACCGCTCCAGACCAAACACCTGATCTGTAAGGCCTATTTTGACCAGAATGGTTAAACTTTTTTCCACTAGTGAATGACGGACCGACTGACTGCTGCCGCGATGATTGCCCAACGACTAAAAGAGGAGATTATTGTCTGTCTCATAAAAAAACCTCCAAAGCCAAATGTAGTATTACTCTTTTTAGTATATTTGTTGTGCCCCTATTCGGCTTTTAAATTAATCTTCTTTTAGGATCCCTCTAAACCAAAGAGGAAGAGGAAGGAACGGTCTGCCAACAAGGTCGCTCGGACTGAGTAGGTCCTCGCAAGGCAGAGGGCTGAAAAAAACCAGGCTGAGAAGGATAGGGCTCCCTCGAAGTCTGCCGAGGTGGTTAGTGTTGGCGACCCGTCTGGTCAGCCGACATCCGCTGATGATAAAGGCGCCTTATCCCCTTTCATCGAGGGCCTCTCGATTCAGCCCGAGAGTGGCGGGCTGCTTTCGAGCAGATGTTCACTGTGACCGACTAGGATGCGCTCAACGAGCTGGGGACGGTAGAGGCGAACGAGCTCCACCTCTCATGGCTTGACGTAAGTTTTCTGACTTTGGTTAACTCCTTGCTTAGCACTGTATTCGTACTGATTGGGACATTCTTATGGCAGTTTTCCATCCGAATGACCAATGTCACTCGCAATCGAGTGAGTCTGGCCGAAAAAGTTGAGGAGCTGAGATCGAAGGCTACGAAGCACTTCGAGGAAACACAAAGTCGAAAAAAAACTATAAATAAAATGTTTGTTTGCTTGACTCCAAAAATTAAAACTGGAGAAATTTTTTTTTTTGAGGGGAAACGGGAGAAAATATAGGTGCTTGTTTGGTTGAATGTACGGAGTACAAATTCCTTAGATTTTTATTTTCCATGTAATTGTATTTTCTAGGAATTGCTAAATGTTGGGGAGTGATTGAGTGACCCTAAGGGTTTCCAACCCTCTTATTATTGAATTTTCATTGGTTAGGAATACGTTAAAACATTATTTTTATGTCACTTCTCTCCTCAATTTATTACATACATATCAATATTTTATTCTAATGTGTCTAAGAGGGTTGGCAACCCTGAGGGTTACTTAAACATTTTCCTAAATGTTGTTTGGTGATTCATTTGAAACGAAAATTCCCATGGGAATTTCCACTTACCTAGGTCCCCTAGGTTAATTTCCTCTATTTTGTGCGAAGTGGAACTTCCTAGGAATTTCTAGAATTTGTCAACCAAACAACACCTATAACATTTATGGAAATTTTCACAATTTTTCAAGACACTTAATATAAATAACCCACTCTCCCGTTAGTCAATCATAATTCTTATAATTAAATTACAAATTCTTTAACGTCCCAACCAAACCAATTGGCAACATTTTCTAAGAACTATATACTTCATATAACTTGTATCACTTTGCTATGGATTTATCTGTCTCTTTTGGATTTAATATATCGATTTCGCTCATTCTAAAGGTGTATAATTGGGCTTCACTTTCTCACCTAACCCTTCTAGTTGTTACAGAGTGCCTTGTCCTACAAATGCTTCTCCTCCATGCTTCTAAGTACTATCTCTCTCTTGATAATGTTATTGAAAAGTTCTATAATATAGGAAATGAATGGGTAGCAAAACCTCTAATGAATCGGGTTATTGGCCTTATGTGTTGGAAACACATGGATGTTTTGTTCATATTGTTGATGTATGTTTGGATTAACTTAATTAGCGACCCTTACATTGTTATCATGTTTTCTCATTATCTATTGTGTGCTAAGTGTTGCAAATCGTTCTTGTGGTGCATTGACAATGTTATGATGTTATCCTATATTGATGTTTTGGAATTAAGGAATCACATACTCAATGCCTTTCATGCTTTTCAAGATTCTATCACTTTTGATATTGTTATTGCAACAGGTAATAAATTAGTTATGGAATGGATGACAAAACCAATAATGAATCTGTTGAACCCTAGTTTTGATGATGATAAAGGAACAAAGATGCAAACTAAGTATTGGACTAACAAGTTGTTTAAGTGAATGAATTTCAAGGTATCAATGAAAGGAACAAAGAGAATACTAAGTCAAAGAAGAAATCATGTTTGGATTTTGAAGACTAAGTGAAGATGTTCAAAGATTTGGTACTGAAGCAACATTGGAGCAAGAAGACTAAAGAGAGGCTTTTTGTTTCTAGTTCCAATGTAAAGAAACGAGTAAGAATAGTAAGGAACTGTGGCAATTTAGAATGAGAATGAGCGTTTTGTTCCTTTGTAAGGAACGATTTAACCGGGCGCTTAACTAATAAGTTAAAGGAACTAACTATTAAAAGGAACTAGACCTAGGGTGAAGCAGTACAACAGTTTAATTATGTCTGTTGAGTAATTTATGCCTAGATTCTAGGTAACCGTTTTATTTAAGGTAAAATCAAATTTTAAGGAAAATCTTTTTAAGGAAAAGATTTTATTTTTATAAAGATAATAAATATCCTTTTCGGTTTTTATGGAGAATATTTTAAAGATAATATTTTTGGAAAAAGGATTTTATTTTGATTTTATTAATTAAAATATTTTTTAATTAAAGCAGATTTTTGAATTAATGCTTTAAGTGGTTGCTAAAATTAAGGGAGCAGTAACATGTTTATCTCCCACGTTTAACAGTGATCATGGAGATCATGGGTTTAAAGAGGAACGTGTTCCTCCGAGTAAGGAACATCATGGGATAATGGTTTTACCACTAACACATGTTTTAATCCCACGTTCTAAGTTTTTACCACTATAAATACTAGTGCCTAATTAAGTTCCAATTTGTGACTGACCAAGTGAATTAGTGAGTTTAACTAAGTAAAATGTCAGTGCCTTCATTCTCTCATAAAAGCCATTTGTTCTTTGCCTTCTTACTCTAATTCCACTAAGTTTAATTGATCTATTGTATTTTGGTTTTTGGGGTAAGGGGACTTTGGGCGAAGTTCTGTAAGAGAGAAAGCTTTGAGTCAAGCGAGTTAAAGTGAGAAAACTTCAAGTGAAGTTGAGAGGAACAACTGTTAAGGGAATAGTTATTCAGGAACTTGAGTTTAGGAACTCAAGGTGTGGCTCGTGAGTAGAATTAGGTTGTAACAAAGTTGTTTGGCCTAATTAGTGAAAGTGTTGAGTTTAAAATCCCTACTGGTCGAGGTTGTTTCTTCTTGTTGGGCCCAAGAAGTTTTTCCTCGTAAAAATCCCTTGTGTTCCTTTAGCTTGTTTCTTTGTTTAAGTTTAAAATTCCGCAAAAAGTTACGTTTATTTCTACACATACAATTCACCCCCCTCTTGTATTGTTCCTAGTGAAATAACAATTGGTATCAGAGCTAGAACTCACGAAAGATAGGAAACCCTATTGAGAAAAAGATCCAAGGAACAATGAATACCACCGAGAAATTTGAGGAAGGTTACTCTACGCAAAGGCCTCCTATGTTCAATGGGAAGTTCTATTCCGACTGGAAGAACAGAATGGAGATATTCATCAAGGCCAAAACTACCAGGTATGGAGAGTCATTGAAGTTGGTGATTTTGAGGTCACAACTACTAATGACAAGAATGAGGTAATTCCTAAACCCTTCTCTGAATATGACAAAGCTGATTTCGAAAAAATGGAAGTTAATGCTATGGCTGTTAAACTATTGCATTGTGGACTTGGACCCCATGAACACAATAGGATCATGGGATGCAAATCCGCAAAGCAAATATGCGATTTATTAGAAGTAACCTATGAAGGAATGAATGAAGTCAAAAGATCTAAAATTGATTTACTAATGAATCAATATGAACTGTTCTCCATGAAGGCTAAGGAAAGCATACAAGAGATGTTTACTCGTTTTACTAACATTATTAATGAGTTAGCTTCTCTTGGTAAGTTTATTTCATCAGAGGAACAGGTTCGAAAAGTTCTTAGGAGTCTTCCTAAGGATAGATGGATGGCTAAGGTCACTACTTTACAAGAAACAAAAGACTTCACTAAGTTCAACTTGGAACGACTTTGCTGGGATCACTTATGACTCATGAGCTCCACCTTGATACTGAGTATGGTGAAAGCTCTAAGTTAAAGTCCATTGCCCTCAAAGCAGATGATGAAGATGACTCTGACTCAAAAGAAGAGGAAGCAGCACTCATGGTCCGAAAATTTCGAAAGATGTATAGGAACATGAAGAATGGGAACTTCAAAGGTAAAACTAAAAAGTTTTCTAAAGCTGCTTGTCATAAATGTGGTAGTACATATCATTTCATCAAGGAATGTCCACTTTGGGAAAATGATAAGACCAAAGAAAGGAACAAGGAACGTTCATCTCTACATTCAAGAATTGCATCATAAATAAGAACATATAGAATGGCTTAAGAAAATGAGAAGGGATGTTGAAAGTAGGTTCTTTGATTTATTTGATAAGACTTTAAAAATCAAGGAATTATATGAGAGTGTGAAGAATGAAAATTATCTAATCAATTTATAAATTTCACACTTAAAGGAATTTGATCCTGTTCTAAGTTCCTTTGATATTAGATCAACTCCCTTGAAAGGTTACAGATCTGAAATCGAAAATTTGAATAAAGAGAAAATTGTTTTAAAGGAACAGATCTGTAATCTCAAGAAGGAACTTGTTGTTGCAAGGAACAGAGGCAAAGTGATGGTTGTTTCTAAGTGGATTGAGAGACCACAGACTAAAAGAAAAGAAGGTATTGGTTTTGAAAACTACAAGAAGAGGAACAAGCCTAAGAAATATGTTGACCTACCTAGTGATAAAATTTGCATGTACTGTGGAAAGATAGGTCATTACATAAATCAATGTCAACTGAGAACTGAAATAATTGGCAAAAATGTAAAGTTGAGCAACATGAAATGGGTTGCTAAATCAAATGCTAGTCAAGAATAGGAACTCACGAAACAAGGGGTTCCTACAACTAACAACTAGTTGATTTTTGCAGGTTGGAGTGAGGGGGAACAACACTTGGTATCTTGATAGTGGTTGTTCTGAGCATATGACAGGAGACAAATCTAAGTTTCTCTCACTTTCAACCTATGAAGGTGCAAGTGTGACTTTTGGTGACAATAAGAATGGTAACATAGTTGCCATGGGTAAGGTTGGTAAGTCACCATCACATTCCATTGATAATGTGTTTCTAGTTGAAGGTTTAAAGCACAATCTTTTAAGTATTTCCCAATTCTGTGACAAGGGAAATGTTGTTAAATTTAATAGTGAAAAATGCTTGATCGTTAACATTAACTCTAAGAATGTCATCTTGGAAGGAACAAGGAAGGGGAACAGATATATTGTGGATCTTGATCTTGTTCCTAAAAACAACTTGACATGACTTAGTGTTATTGAAGATGATCCACTCTTATGACATAAGCGTCTAGGACATGCTAGCTTTTCTTTACTTGACAAACTTCGATCAAAAGATCTGGTTTTGGGATTACCATCTATAAAATTTCATATTGATCAAGTTTGTGATGCATGTGCCAAAGGAAAGCATATTAGATTCTCTTTCAAATCTAAAACTGTTGTGAGCACCACAAAACCTTTGGAATTAATTCATATGGATTTGTGTGGCCCTATGAGAATTTAAAGTAGAAGTGGAAATAGGTATATGTTAGTTATTGTTAATGACTACTCTAGGTACACTTGGGTTATTTTTCTCTCTAGTAAGAATGAGACTTATGATGAGTTCCTTGTCTTTGCTATAAGAGTTCAAAAGTTGAGTGGTCACAAATTGATGCATATTAGATCCGATCATGGTAAAGAATTTAAAAATTATAAATTTGATGACTTAAGCAGAGACTATGGCCTAGATCATAATTTTTCTGCCCCTAGGACACCACAACAAAATGGAATTGTAGAAAGGAAAAATAGAACTTTGGAGGAAATGGCTAGGACCATGCTAATTGCTAGTGAACTTCCAAGAAACTTTTGGGCTGAGGCTGTTAATACTGCTTGTCACATAATAAATCGTGCCATGATGAGACCTATCATTAACAAAACTCCTTATGAGCTTTATTTTGGAAAGAAACCCAATATTACTCATTTCAGAACATTTGGCTGCAAGTGTTTTGTTCATAATAATGGGAAAGATAATCTTGGAAAATTTGATGCTAGGAGTGATGAAGCAATATTCTTAGGATATTCATCACATAGTATGGGTTATAGAGTTTACAATAAAAGAACTATGTGTGTTGAAGAAAGTGTCCATATAATCTTTGATGGATCTGACAATTTTAATCCAAGCAAACAGGTCGATGACTTTGAGATAGGCTTGGTTCAACAAAATGAGAAAAATGCAGATTCAATTGAGGAAGAAGAAATAAAAGAGGAAAGGAACGAAGGAGATGAAAACATTCATAACAATGATGTTCCTGTTCCTCAATATGATGGAGCTGTTCCTGTTCCTACTAAGAACGAAAATGTTGAAGGAATTGATTCAACAATTGCTGCAAGAGGAACAAATGAACAAGGCTCCTCATCCTCTCATGAAACTCAAGAGGAACAACCTGTTCCTATAAGGGAGTTTCAACCAAAACCTTGGAGACATCAAAAATCACATCCAGTGGAACTCATAATAAGTGACATATCCAAAGGTACGCAAACTAGATCTCAGTTAAGGAATTTTTGTGCATTTCATGCGTTCTTATCAATGATAGAACCAAGGAATCATGAAGAAGCCCTAACTGATTCTGATTGGATCACTGCTATGCAAGCTGAATTAAACGAGTTCGAAAGAAACAAGGTATGGCATCTAGTTCCCTCTTCTAAACAACAAAAAGTGATTGGCTTAAAATGGGTGTTTAGAAACAAACTAGATGAGTATGGAACAATTGTAAGGAACAAAGCTAGACTTGTAGTAAAAGGTTATAATCAACAAGAAGGAATTGACTATGAAGAAACCTTTGCTCCTGTTGCTAGACTTGAAGCCATTAGAATACTAATTGCATTTGCTGCATATATGGGATTTAAATTGTATCCGATGGATGTCAAGTGTGCGTTTCTTAATGGCTATTTAAATGAAGATGTATATGTTGAACGACCCCCTGGATTTGAAAGCAATGATCTCCCAAACCATGTCTACAAGCTTGACAAGGCTCTTTATGGGTTAAAGCAAGCGCCTAGGTCATGATATGAGAGATTATCTAAGTTCCTTTTAGAAAACAACTTTAAAAGAGGAAAAGTAGATAAAAATTTATTTCTAAAATCAAAAGAGACTGATATACTTCTTGTTTAAAAAAGCGAAGCTCAATTACCCCCCCCCCTCCCTTCACGCGGTGCCCTCTCTTACTCTCAAAATCTCTCAAGCACCCTCCTCTCATCTCCCACTCTCAAATCTTCACAACAACTTCTCATTCTATCCTCTAATCCTCTCCTTTTCACTTCTCTACACAAATTCCCTACTTCTCTCCTTCACACCATAATCCTCCCACAATTTCTGGAAATTATCACCTTCTACCAAACCCTAGAATTTGGGGGTTTTTGATTTGAAGCAACACCATCCAAATTGAAGCTTGGAGGATCATTCTACATGCTTAGGGGAGCTATTCACGAGTTCTAATCACCCTACATAACACTACTTCACTTCCATTTCGGTATAACCCACTCTTTCCTACTTCTCTTTGATTTTGCTTGAAATATCTTGTTCTTGCTTAATTGTAGAGTTGTAGCTTGTTTCATTAAGACATTGTTTGTAGTTGTTGATTGAAGTTGTTGGGTTGTGTGGTGTTGTTGTTGTGATTGTTGAACTCAATTGGGAATTGGTGGTTGGTTATTGTTGTGTGGAGGGTGTTTGGAGTGTAAGAGTGTTCTTATTTGTATCCTTGTGTCAAACCTTTGCTGTTGTTAGTTCTTATCAGTTGAAAAAAAAAACAAAAACACAAAACAAATGAGCAAGAGAAGCCGAACCGAAACCGTCCCCCAAATTAACTCCCGTGGCCTTAAGAAGCTAAGTGACCAAGCTAAAAGGCGATGGGACCGCCTTGACAGACCGGGGAGGGTGATACAAGAAACTAAGTTTGCGGATTACCCTACCCTTGAAAAATTAGGGTTGGCTAGCTCGGTTGAGTTTCTTCTCAACAAGGTTGGCCTCCGAAACTTTCTATGGAAGAGGGCCCGAACTTATGAGCAGTACACCCTCGAGTTCCTTTCGACCCTCCAAAAACATGCTGAAACTGAGGATGAATCTGAATACATCACTTTCTCCCACAATGACAACCAATACAAAATGAATTTCCTTGAGATAGAGAGTGCTTTTTCTTGGGACTTCATAGTTGAGGATGACTTTCTAGAGACTGAGAACTATAATCCTACTGTATTTTGGTACAAGATCACTGGTGGTAGTAAGTGGCATAGCCACTGCAAGAGTAGCGCCATCCCCCACCCCGCCTTGCGCTACGTGCACCGTCTTTTGTCTATGACGGTCTTTTGTGCAGGAGAGCCCACTAATTTACCGGAGTTTGACCTTAAATGTCTTTGGGCCATGACACCTCAAGGGGAGGGGTGTCCAGATTGGGTGAAAATTTGGGTGGATAGGTGCTTAGCTCAGTCGGCTGAAGGGAAGACCTCGGGGAAGTTGAGTATGGGGGGTATGATTAGCCTTTTAGCCTCCCAACTAGGTGTCCAGGTGCCTGTGGATAAGAAGGGCAACCCCACAATGACCCCTTTAGGGACAGCTAGTGCTCGATATTTCCGTGATTCTAACTGCTATGATACCATTGCCTTGAGGAGTATTACCATGCTTCATTTCAAAACCATAGGCGATGAGACGAGGTATGTGTGGCTCTTTGGGGCGAGAAATGTCAGATATATGGCTTTACCGCAGGAGCGGGTGGTCATTACCGAGCAGACCACACATGAGGAGCTCTTCCTTCCCCTAGACGAGAGGTATGCCCGGGGGGTGGCGGAGGAATTAGGTCCGAGGGAACCTGAAGAGGTCCAGCCTCAGCCAGAGCCTCAGCCACAGCAGTTCCAATACCAGCAGTTTCAGCGGTACCGGCCAGTAGCACGACGGGAAGCAGGGTTACCTCCCTCATGCCCAGTTTCAGGCTCAGGTAACTGAGCAACTATCCAGTGTTATGGGCGATTTGGGAGAGATGCAGGATAGGATGTATGGGATGGAGAACCAGATCTATTCAGTTGGTTCCATGGTTTCGGCCATGAACAACTTCTTTGTGTCCCGTTTTCCACCCCAGGGACCGGAGAACCAGGACTCCTGGTACCCCGATCCCACATCCGAGATTGAGGCGGCGAGCATTATGCGCCGCCAGGTGAGAGAGGCCCGTAGGGCAGCCCGCAGGTTTGAGCGCGGGGGCCCCTCGAGCTCTTAGAGTTTTTCCCTTTTCCTTTCCCTCTTATTCGTGTTTGTCCTTTCCACATTGAGGACAATGTGCATAATAAGCGTGGGGGAAAGATTGATTAGATGTGGTGGTATTTTAGCTTGTTTTAGTTTGTTCTGTTTGGTTTATTTTGTATATATTGTGGTAATTTGATGAAATTTTTTGAAAGAAAAAAAATGTGACAAAAGAAGAAAGAAAAAAAAAAGAATCCCGCTGAGTTGAAAACCCGCAAGGGCGGGCGACTCGGGCAAAATTGGGGGCTCGGATAGGTCGAAAACCCGAAAGGGCGGCCTATGCAAAAAAAGAGCTAGTTGAGCGGGTGAGTTTTGTGAGCCGAAAAAAAGAAGAGAGATGAAAAAATAATGAATGAAAATGAGAAGCTAGGATGAAAACCCGGAAGGGCTCCTAGGCAAAATGAGAGGAAAAAAAAAGAGAGAAAAAAAATAAAATAAAAAATTTGCTTTGATCCTCATTTGTCGGTGTCGGCGTCATAAGGTGGCGGCGTTGGAGTCGATGTTTTCGGGCTAGATTAGGTCCTTGTTTTGTGTCTTTTGAGGGCGGGGTGTACGTCTCTTTTTGGCTCGTTTCTCTTTTGTTGCTTGTGGTATGATTTGGTTGGAGCGCAGAGCTAAGCGTGGGGGAATCACTTACCCTCGTGCCTTAGTTTCCTTGCATTTTGGGTAGGTTGGAGTTGGGAGGTCATTGTTGATATTCGTATCCCGAAACCTTTCGGGATTCGAGGTTCATTTGTATAGAAGAATTCTTTTGGGGTAGATTTTGTCGATTGGCTTTTGTGTCTTGTGGATGGCGATTCCGGAGGTTGGCGTGGTATGGCGTATTTTGGTGCTTGGGTGTGTCGATTTCTCTTTTTCTTTTACTCGAGGTCGAGTAAGGTTTAAGCGTGGGGGAATTTGATGTGTCCAAGTTATCCGCCAATCTTAGGCGGATTTCGGGTCGTTTTTGGTGTCGGTTCGAGCTTAGTATCGGGATTTAGGAGAGTTTTGATGTTAGGAGGTGTTGTCGGAGGATGTTGTGTTTTGAGGAGTCTAGGGAGCGGTTTGCATGGTGGTGTAGTCGAGGGCCGATCTTGGCCCTCCGATCACTTTTTGTGCCCCGGGGTCCTTGTCATTGGTTCCTTTATGTCGCATCTTCCGAGGCTTCCGAGCTTTGTTCGAGTTCCGAGTCCGAGTTTCGAGGTCCGTGGTTCAAGCTTCTTGGTTTGCTCGTCGTCCGAGGATCGTCTTCATTCTGGTTTTGCAGCTTCATGGCTTACTCAAAATCCAAGTTCTCCTCTTTTTCCGCTTTGAGCTTTGTTTTGGTGATTTTGAGGCAGTCGCAGCGTCACGAGCCGCGATCAGTGTCGCGAGTCGTGACCTGCCATGGTCGCGAGTCGCGACCCCTGTGTCGGCCGCTTCTTTTGTTTTCTTTTCCTCCCTTGGAGGGTTATGTTAGAAGGTTTTAGTTTTAGTTTTTTGTTAGAGCGACTAGAGAGAGGAAAAAAGAAGATTTCTTTCTAGGGTTTCTTCCTCTCTTCTTTTGTAGATTGGTAATGAATCCTATGGCTTAGCTAGCTTAAACATCTATCTTGGATTTGGTTGTTGAAGCTCTAATCTACTTGTGAGAAGTTCTTATCCTCTACTTTCTTTATGGTCATTGTGATGCTTCTTGTATTTAATTTCATGATGTTTGCATAATCTTTGCTAGGAACGTTACTAGTATTGTTGTGTGATTCATCTAATGCTAATTCTAGGTGCATAATCGGATTGTTGTGTTCCTAGCTCCATGTAGCATACTAGGTGTTTGATTAAATGCTGAACATTAATCTTTTGCACTTAGAGAAGCATTGCTTATTATTTGAATGTTATTGCTTTGATAACATTAGTAATCCTATCGTGTTCCTCGACCTTAATGCTACTTTGGTTTGGACTTAAGTGCGATTCATTTGAGTTAAGGCATAGTAAGGGCGGTTCAAACCACGCGGATCGTGTGTTTAGCCACGATCTAGGAGGATAGAGGTTTAGACTTCTCGATAGGTGACCATAGGAAGTGTCGGGGGTTAAGATTTCATGACCACAAACTAGGTTAGGGTGGATGCTAATCGAGTCCAAGGCCTTTTTATATTGTAATCTCTTCGTATTTTAATACTGTGCTTAGTTTAACTTGCTTGCATTGTTCCAAACTCCCCCAATTCGGTTACTTTGGCCTTAGCAAATACTAAGGTCCTTAATTCACTAATTTCCGAACAAGTTCCTTTGCTCCCTGTGGATACGATCCCTACTTCCATTATACTTGCTTAGTGTGCATGAGAGTAGGTTAATTATATTTGGTTAGGAGTACACGGCAAACACCAACCAAATTTTGGTGCCCTTGCCGGGGACCAAGGCGATACTTGTTTGTAATTAGTGTACTTTCGTCATTTTGATTGTATTGCTTGCATTGTGGTTTATGGTTGTTACTCGTGCTACTAACCAAGAGCCTTTGCAGTACGATCGAGATCTAGAACTAACTCTTTTCAGGTTGAGAAGAGAATTGCGTGAAGGCTTTAGAGAGCTCCCTTTTTCGATTGAATTTGAAGAAGAGATGCCTCCTAGAGTCGAGCACCGCACTTTAAAGGAGCTCACTGCTCCTAACCTTGTGCAACAGCCTTTGTGCATCACATTTCCGGAACCGGAAGTGGGGGACACATTTGAGCTAAAGTCGGGGTTGATACATTTGCTTTCCTCATTCCATGGGCTAAATGGTGAAGATCCAAATAAACATTTGTCAGAGTCTCATGTTGTATGCAGCAGCATGAAACCAAGTGGAGTTTCAGAAGACAGAATCAAGCTTAAAGCCTTCCCTTTTTCATTAAAAGATGCAGCAAAGGACTAGATGTACTACCTTCCGGCCGGCAGCATCACCACTTGGGCACAATTGAAAAAGAGCTTTCTCGAGAAATACTTTCCCACTTCTAAATCATCTACATTGAAGAAGGAGATAAGTAACATTGAGCAACGGAGTGATGAGTCTTTTTATGAGTATTGGGAGAGGTTTAAGAAGTTATGTGCTAGCTGTCCATACCACGGTTATTCAGAGGAAGATTTGGTGCTATACTTCTATAATGGCTTGTGTGATGAGGATGCTAGGATGGTCAATGCAGCAAGTGGTGGATCCATTGTGAATAAAACCGCACTCGCTGCTAAGGAACTGTTAAATGAGTTGGCTGAAAGCTCGAGGCAGTTTAGGAGAAGGTCTAGAACTCGACGTGTGGTCACCGAGGGTTCTAGTTCTTCTAAGTTGGAAGATCAGGTGCAAGCTCTCACATCCATGATGCGAGAATTCATAGTGAAAGAGAAAACTCACCAAGTGAAGGCTTGTGGCATTTGCTCTTCAAATCATCCAACTGATTTTTGCCCTCATCTACAAGAAGAACCGAGTGAAGAGGTTAAGGCGGCCGGTTTTCAGGGCCAAGGTTTCCAAAAAAGATATGATCCATATTCTGGCACCTACAATCCGGGATGGCGAGATCATCCTAATTTGAGGTACGGGAATTCATCAGGGAACCGAAGCGCGCCACAAGCAGTATAACCGCCCACCACCTCCTTATTCGAGGGCACCGGAGCAAGGAGCTCCACATTTTCGGCCGCAAGGCCAATCACAGGGACCGAGTACCAGCATGTCTACTGAGGATATGATTAATGCTTTAACTAAAAATGTTGCTAACATGCAGGAAAATATGGTTCAGTTTCAGGAGGAGACCCGTTCGAGCATAAAGAATCTGGAAAAGCAAATGAGTCAGGTCTCGGGAGCTGTGGGTCGATTAGAGGCTCGTGATTCGGGTAAGCTACCGTCTCAAACGGAGGTTAATCCGAGATAAAATGCAAGTGCCATAACACTAAGAAGTGAAAGAGAACTAAAGGGCAATGATAAAGAGACCGCTAAAGACAAAGAGGTAGAGGAAGAGGTTGTTGTTTATGAATCGGTGCCTGATGCCGAGCCATTGTCATCTACATCAGGTGAGCAATCTAAGCAACCACCACCTCCACCACCTTATGAGCTGGTTCCACCATTTCCAGAGGCACTGAAAGACACTCGAAGAAAGGAGTGCGATAAAGACATTTACGAAACCTTTCGTAAATGTGAGGTAAACATTCCCCTTTTAGATGCTTTAAAACAAATTCCTAGGTATGCAAAGTTTCTTAAGGAAATGTGCACTACCAAAAGAAAACAACGGCTAAGGGGAGCACAAAAGGTTAAGGTTAGCGAACATGTGTCTGCGATGTTTCAAAAGAAACTTCCTCCAAAATGCAGTGATCCAGGTATATTTGCTATACCTTGTGTGATTGGGAACACCACGTTTCCAAGAGCTATGCTAGACTTAGGGGCTTCTATAAATGTAATGCCTTATTCTTTGTACGAGTCCTTAAAGCTAGGTGCCTTACATGAAACAGGTGTTGTGATTCAGTTAGCTGACCGTTCTAATGCTTATCCTAAGGGAATAATGGAAGACGTGTTAGTTAAGGTTGATAAGCTGATTTTTCCTGCCGATTTTTATGTCCTAGATATGGAGCACGATAAACATGCGACCCCTATTTTGTTAGGACGACCATTTTTAAAAACTGCTAGGACTAAAATTGATGTGCATAGTGGATCTCTTACTATGGAGTTTGATGGAGATACAGTAGAGTTCAACATTTATGATTCCATGAAATTCCCGAGTGACGATCATTCATGTTATTCTATAGATGTGATTGACTCTTATTCGCAGGACGTGTTTGAAATTGATGGTAAAGATGAATTGCAGGTGGCTCTTGAGCATAATTTGAAAAATGATGAAATTGAGTATGTTTTAAGCGCTCATTTGCAGGAAATAGTGCAGGTCTTGGAAGATCAAGACAAGCTTACGACGGTCCCTTTTCATTTTGGAACCGTCCCACTCACCATTCCTAGAGAGAAGTTGTTACCATCTGTTTTGCAGGCCCCAAAAGTGGAATTGAAGCCACTTCCCGATAATTTGAAGTATGTGTTCCTTGGAGAAGGAGAAACATTACCAGTGATCATCTCAAGTCAGCTCACCCAGGAGCAAGAAGGAAGACTTATTGAGGTTCTTAAGGAGCATAGAGAAGCAATTGGATGGACGATTGCCGACATCAAAGGCATAAGTCCTACCACATGCATGCATCGGATTTTGGTGGAAGATGATGCGAAACTCGTGAGGCAACCACAACGCCGTTTAAACCCACCTATGATGGAGGTAGTGAAAGCAGAAATTCTGAAATTACTCCAAGCAGGTATGATTTGCCCTATTTCTTATAGCAAATGGGTTAGTCCTACCCAAGCTGTGCCTAAGAAAACGGGTGTAACTGTTGTGGAGAACCAAAATGGTGAGTTGATTCCTACACGTATCCAAAATGGATGGCGTGTTTGCATTGATTATCGTAAATTGAACGCTGTGACTAGGAAATACCATTTTCCTTTGCCATTTATTGATCAAATGCTTGAAAGACTTGCTAGTCATGCCTTCTATTGCTTCTTAGATGGTTATTCAGGGTACTTCCAGGTGGCTATTGCGCTAGAGGATCAAGAGAAAACCACATTTACGTGTCCTTTTGGCACGTTTGCATATAGGCGCATGCCTTTTGGGTTATGCAATGCCCCTGCCACTTTTCAGAGATGTATGATGAGTGTATTCTCTGAATATGTCGAGAGGTTTGTTGAAGTTTTTATGGATTATTTCACTATACATGGAGATTCTTTTGACAGTTGTTTGCAACACTTAGTTTTTGTGCTTAAAAGATGTATAGATGCTAACCTTGTGTTGAATTCCGAGAAGTGCCATTTTATGGTACGACAAGGGATTGTTTTAGGCCATGTGGTTTCCGAAAAAGGACTCGAGGTAGATAAAGCTAAGGCAGACACTATTCAATCTTTGCCTTATCCTACTAATGTTCGGGAAATACGTTCTTTTCTTGGCCATGCAGGTTTTTATCGCAGGTTCATCAAGGACTTTTCGAAGATTTCATCTTCTTTATGTAAGCTGTTGCAAAAGGATGTGGATTTTTCTTTTGACAAACATTGCAAGAGTGCCTTCGAAACCTTGAAAGAAAGACTCGTCTCGGCTCCAATTATACAACCACCTGATTGGTCTATTCCCTTTGAGATCATGTGCGATGCAAGTGACTACACCGTCGGAGCGGTGTTAGGTCAAAGGGTGGGGAGAGCACCTCATGCTATCTATTATGCTTCCATGACACTAAATGAGGCTCAGCGTAACTATTCTACTACCGAAAAGAATTGTTAGGCGTAGTATTTTCTTTGGAAAAATTTAGATCTTATTTGCTTGGAACAAAAGTTATTGTATATACTGACCATGCAGCTCTTCGTCATTTAATGACGAAAAAAGAAGCCAAGCCAAGATTGATCGGGTGGATTCTACTTTTGAGCGAGTTTAATTTGGAGGTGAAAGACAAAAAGGGGACCGAGAATTTAGTAGCGGATCATTTGAGTAGATTGGTGTCTTCCTATGATTTAGAGAAGAATGTTGAAAAACCGTGGAAAGAACCAATTCGAGAAGAATTCCTGGATGAACATTTGTTCGCCCTTAAGGAGTTTAGTCCATGGTATGCTAACATTGTGAATTTCCTTGTCTCTAACAAATTTCCTCCTCATTTTTCAAAAGCACAAAAAGACAAATTACGAAGCGATGCAAAGCATTATGTATGGGACGATCCATATTTGTGGAAACATTGTGCGGATCAAGTGATTAGAAGGTGCATTCCCGATAACGAGGTAATATCGATTCTCACCTTTTGTCATTCTCATGCATGTGGAGGTCATTTTGGAGCAAGGAGAACTGCTCAAAAGGTATTAGATTGTGGTTTTTATTGGCCTAGTTTGAATAGAGATGCATTCCATTTCTGTAAGTCGTGCGATAATTGTCAAAGAGTCGGGAATATTTCCCAAAGAAATGAAATGCCACAAAACTCGATCTTGTATTGTGAAATATTCGATGTTTGGGGCATTGATTTTATGGGGCCATTTCCTAACTCTTTTGGTTTCATGTACATTCTTTTAGCAGTGGATTATGTATCAAAATGGGTGAGGCTAAGGCCACTCGTACTGACGATGCTAAGGTGGTTGCAGATTTTGTGAAATCTCACATATTTTGCAGGTTTGGAATTCCACGGGCATTGATTAGTGACAAGGGAACTCATTTTTGCAATCGAACCATAGGTGCGCTGCTGAAAAAGTGTCATGTGACTCACAAGACCTCCACGGCCTACCATCCACAAACAAATGGCCAAGCGGAGGTGTCCAATCGCGAGATCAAATCAATCTTGGAGAAAACGGTGAATCCAAGTAGGAAGGATTGGAGCTTGCGATTGGAGGATGCACTATGGGCATATAGGACGGCTTATAAAACCCCCATTGGTATGTCACCATACCGATTGGTGTTTGGAAAACCGTGTCACCTTCCAGTGGAGCTTGAGCACAAAGCATATTGGGCCATTAAAAACTTCAACATGGCCTTGGATGAAGCTGGATTGCATCGGAAGCTACAGTTGCAAGAATTGAAGGAGATACGGAACGAGGCTTATGAAAACGCAGCAATTTACAAAGCAAAGACTAAGGCATGGCATTACAAGGTAATAATAAGAAAAGAGTTCGTGGTGGGCCAAAAGGTCCTCTTGTTTCAGTCCCGCCTACGTCTTTTTCCAGGAAAACTGCGTTCTAGGTGGATCGGGCCATTCATTGTCGTGAAAGTGTTTCCACATGGAGCCGTGGAAATCCAAAGTGAAGCCACCTCCAAGATTTTGAAGGTAAATGGGCAGCGACTTAAGCCGTACTTTGAAGGATTCAAGCAGGTCAGGGCCGAGGATGTTCCTCCCGGTGACCCGGACTATGGTTAGACCTTATAGTTGTAAGTCGTGTCGACGACGGTAAATAAACGAGCATGTTGTATATAGTGTATAAAGTTAGTTTTCTTTTGGTTTTTGGAAGATATTATGCTTGTGGTAGTTTGTTTTGCAGGGAATAAAAGGAAAGTTCGTGACTTGTGAAGTTGTTGTGTGTCAAAATGTTGATGAGCGAGTATCAAAAACCGAGAGTTGGTTCGCATTTGAAATCAAAGTAAATTAAACGCAAGGAATGCGAGCAAAAGTGAAGAAAAATGAGAGTGATAGGTGGACAAGAGTGAAGAGGGAGGTTGGAGCCAAAAACATGCAGGTCGCGACTCGCGACACTGATCGCGACTCGCGACACCCATACTGACTTTTTTTAAAAAAAACCGAAGCTCAATTACCCCCCCCTTCACGCGGCGCCCTCTCTTACTCTCAAAATCTCTCAAGCACCCTCCTCTCATCTCCCACTCTCAAATCTTCACAACAACTTCTCATTCTATCCTCTAATCCTCTCCTTTTCACTTCTCTACACAAATTCCCTACTTTCTTCTCTCCTTCACACCATAATCCTCCCACAATTTCTGAAAATTATCACCTTCTACGAAACCCTAGAATTTGGGGGTTTTTTATTTGAAGCAACACCATCCAAATTGAAGCTTGGAGGATCATTCTATATGCTTAGGGGAGCTATTCACGAGTTCTAATCACCCTACATAACACTACACTTCCATTTCGGTATAACCCACTCTTTCCTACTTCTCTTTGATTTTGCTTGAAATATCTTGTTCTTGCTTAATTGTAGAGTTGTAGCTTGTTTCATTAAGACATTGTTTGTAGTTGTTGATTGAAGTTGTTGGGTTGTGTGGTGTTGTTGTTGTGATTGTTGAACTCAATTGAGAATTGGTGGTTGGTTATTGTTGTGTGGAGGGTGTTTGGAGTGTAAGAGTGTTCTTATTTGTATCCTTGTGTCAAATCTTTCCTGTTGTTAGTTCTTATCAGTTAAAAAAAAAAACAAAAACACCAAACAAATGAGCAAGAGAAGCCGAACCGAACCCGTCCCCCAAATTAACTCCCGTGGCCTTAAGAAGCTAAGTGACCAAGCTAAAAGGCAATGGGACCGCCTTGACAGACCGGGGAGGCTAGCTCGGTTGAGTTTCTTCTCCACAAGGTTGGCCTCCGAAACTTTTGATACGCTCAAGTTATACGATGTTTATATTATATTTTGGGTGCTTTTTGTTAAGAGTCTTGATCATAAGTGTTAACGTTTGCGTTTTATTTAGCTCTTAGCGGAAGTTCGGAATTTTGTATTTTAATTATAGTTAAAGTTGTAAGTTCCGAGCTCCTAGAAGCATTAGTGTTTGGAACGACTCAACATCGTTATGCTTGCCAAGCGTCGCCACATGTTCCAATCAAGCATCGCCGCAAGCCGTAGCCGAGCATAGCACCTAGCCCATCACGCCCGCACCAAGCTCTCGTGAGCATCGCCAAGCCAGCCTGACAAGCATCGCCCATGCGCGCGCGCCAAGACCGCAAGCCCGGCGCTCGCCCGGCTCTCGCCGCCGCTCGCCCATAGCACGCCCGGCGGGTCGCACCTCGCGAGATAGGTCGCACCTCGCGACTCCGCCGCTCGCACCTCGCGAACTAGCTCGCACCTCGCGACCTGCTTTGCCCAGCCAAATCTGCGGAAGGCAGAGCACTCTTCGCACCTCGCGACCTACTTCGCACCTCGCGACCCCTAGGTCGGTCTAATTGTCGGCTGATTTTTATGCTTTAGTATAAATACCAAGCTTGATTTTGGACCTAGGGGGGCAGCAGCCACAAGGAGAGGGAGTCTCCAAAACTCCACTCCTCTCTTATTGTCTTCTCTTTTTAGTTTTTATTTTCTAGTTTAGTTTTTGTAGATTTCAATTATGGGATTGGCTTATGCTATGCCAATTGTAGCTTGAACCGTTCTTGAACGAGATTAATATGGAGCTTCAAGCATTATTGTGAGATCTTTCCTCTCTATTTAGTTCCTTTGATTATGGTTTAATTTCTATGCTTGCTTTCTATGATTTTTGCATGATTATGCTAGGAACGTTACTAGTTTGATTGTGTAATTAATCTAATGCTAGATTTAAGAATAGAATCGGATTGTTTTATTCTTTTATCAATTGGTAGCAAACTAGGGAGTAACTCAGATGCTGATCATCTTGGTTATTTCTTGGGGAAATTGAATTAACTGTTGAATGTTTATCGCTTGTATGACGTTAGCAGGTCTGTTGATTCTCTGTGTTTATTGCTGCTATTGGATTGAACTTAGACGCGATCGGACTAGGTTATCCTTTAGTTAGGGTTTTATAGTCACACTGATCGTGCTACTCAACTAAGAATAAGGAGAACACGAGATTAATTCTCAGCAATAGATAAGCATGGAAATAATTAGAGTGGAGGTTCAAGGATCGATAATGAATTGAAGTGGATGTTAATCGGATTCAAGATCTTCCCATATTGATTTCTCATTTTGTTTATATGCTAGTTAGTTTTAGTTTGTTCGTAAATCTACTTGAAACCACCCTTTGTAATTAGATTTCTCGGCCCTTAGCTTAATCTAGGTTTTGAATCACGCTGAATATTAAACTCGTCCCTGTTTCCCTGTGGATACGACCCCTACTTCCATTATACTAGCTTAGTGTAAAAGAGAGTAGGAGAAATTTTATCTTTGGCCGGGTGCGGTGCACAACGACACATCCGCTCCCGCCCAACTTTCTATGGAAGAGGGCCCGAACATATGAGCGGTACACCCTCGAGTTCCTTTCGACCCTCCAAAAACATGCTGAAACCGAGGATGAATCTGAATACATCACTTTATCCCTCAATGACAACCAATACACAATGAATTTCCTTGAGATAGAGAGTGCTTTTTCTTGGGACTTCATAGCTGAGGATGACTTTCTAGAGACTGAGAACTATAATCCTACTGTGTTTTGGTACAAGATCACTGGTGGTAGTAAGTGGCATAGCCACTGCAAGAGTAGCGCCATCCCCCACCCCGCCATGAGCTACGTGCACCGTCTTTTGTCTATGACGGTCTTTTGTACAAGAGAGCCCACTAATTTACCGGAGTTTGACCTTAAATGTCTTTGGGCCATGACACCTCAAGGGGAGGGGTGTCCAGATTGGGTGAAAATTTGGGTGGATAGGTGCTTAGCTCAGTCGGCTGAAGGGAAGACCTCGGGGAAGTTGAGTATGGGGGGTATGATTAGCCTTTTAGCCTCCCAACTAGGTGTCCAGGTGCCTGTGGATAAGAAGGGCAACCCCACATTGACCCCTTTAGGGACAGCTAGTGCTCGATATTTCCGTGATTCTAACTGCTATGATACCATTGCCTTGAGGAGTATTACCATGCTTCATTTCAAAACCATAGGCGATGAGACGAGGTATGTGTGGCTCTTTGGGGCGAGAAATGTCAGATATATGGCTTTACCGCAGGAGCGGGTGGCCATTACCGAGCAGACCACACATGAGGAGCTCTTCCTTCCCCTAGACGAGAGGTATGCCCGGGGGGTGGCGGAGGAATTAGGTCAGAGGGCCCCTGAAGAGGTCCCTCAGCCTCGGCCTCGGCCTCGGCCTCGGCGAGCCTCGGCCACATCAGTTCCAATACCGGCCGGTTTCGGCGTACCGAGCAGCGAGTACCAACAGGAGCAGGGTTACCTCCCTCACGCCCAGTTTCAAGCTCAGGTAACTGAGCAACTATCCAGTGTTATGGGCGATTTGGGAGAGATGCAGGATAGGATGTATGGGATGGAGGACCAGATCTATTCAGTTGGTTCCATGGTTTCGGCCATGAACAACTTCTTTGTCTCCCGTTTTCCACCCCAGGGACCGAAGAACCAGGACTCCTGGTACTCCGATCCCACATCCGAGATTGAGGCGGTGCGCATTATACGCCGTCAGGTGAGAGAGGCCCGTAGGGCAGCCCACGGGTTTGAGCGCGGGGGCCCCTCGAGCTCTTAGAGTTTTTCCCTTTTCCTTTCCCTCTTATTCGTGTTTGTCCTTTCCACATTGAGGACAATGTGCATAATAAGCGTGGGGGAGAGATTGATTAGATGTGGTGGTATTTTAGCTTGTTTTAGTTTGTTCTGTTTGGTTTGTTTTGTATATATTGTGGTAATTTGATGAAAATTTTTGAAAGAAAAAAAAAATGTGACAAAAGAAGAAAGAAAAAAAAAAGAATCCCGCTGAGTTGAAAACCCGCAAGGGCGGGCGACTCGGGCAAAATTGGGGGCTCGGATAGGTCGAAAACCCGAAAGGGCGGCCTATGCAAAAAAAGAGCTAGTTGAGCGGGTGAGTTTTGTGAGCCGAAAAAAAGAAGAGAGATGAAAAAAAAATGAATGAAAATGAGAAGCTAGGATGAAAACCCGGAAGGGCTCCTAGGCAAAATGAGAGGAAAAAAAAAGAGAGAAAAAAAATAAAATAAAAAATTTGCTTCGATCCTCATTTGTCGGTGTCGGCGTCATAAGGTGGCGGCGTTGGAGTCGATGTTTTCGTGCTAGATTAGGTCCTTGTTTTGTGTCTTTTGAGGGCGGGGTGTGCGTCTCTTTTTGGCTCGTTTCTCTTTTGTTGCTTGTGGTATGATTTGGTTGGAGCGCGGAGCTTAGCGTGGGGGAATCACTTACCCTCGTGCCTTAGTTTCCTTGCATTTTGGGTAGGTTGGAGTCGGGAGGTCATTGTTGATATTCGTATCCCAAAACCTTTCGGAATTCGAGGTTCATTTGTATAGAAGAATTATTTTGGGGTAGATTTTGTCGATTGGCTTTTGTGTCTTGTGGATGGCGATTCCGGAGGTTGGCATGGTATGGCGTATTTTGGTGCTTGGGTGTGTCGATTTCTCTTTTTCTTTTACTCGAGGTCGAGTAAGGTTTAAGCGTGGGGGAATTTGATGTGTCCAAGTTATCCGTCAATCTTAGGCGGATTTCGGGTCGTTTTTGGTGTCGGTTCGAGCTTAGTATCGGGATTTAGGAGAGTTTTGATGTTAGGAGGTGTTGTCGGAGGATGTTGTGTTTTGAGGAGTCTAGGGAGCGGTTTGCATGGTGGTGTAGTCGAGGGCCGATCTTGGTCCTCCAATCACTTTTTGTGCCCCGGGGTCCGTGTCCTTGGTTCCTTTATGTCGCATCTTCCGAGGCTTCCGAGCTTTGTTCGAGTTCCGAGTCCGAGTTTCGAGGTCCGTGGTTCAAGCTTCTTGGTTTGCTCGTCGTCCGAGGATCGTCTTCATTCTGGTTTTGCAGCTTCATGGCTTACTCAAAAGCCAAGTTCTCCTCTTTTTCCGCTTTGAGCTTTGTTTTGGTGGTTTTGAGGCAGTCGCAGCGTCGCGAGTCGCGATCAGTGTCGCGAGTCGCGACCTGCCATGGTCACGAGTCGCGAGGTTTGTCGCCAGTCGCGACCCCTGTGTCGGCCGCTTCTTTTGTTTTCTTTTCCTCCCTTGGAGGGTTATGTTAGGAGGTTTTAGTTTTAGTTTTTTGTTAGAGCGACTAGAGAGAGGAAAAAAGAAGATTTCTTTCTAAGGTTTCTTCCTCTCTTCTTTTGTAGATTGGTAATGAATCCTATGGCTTGGCTAGCTTAAACATCTATCTTGGATTTGGTTGTTGAAGCTCTAATCTACTTGTGAGAAGTTCTTATCCTCTACTTTCTTTATGGTCATTGGGCGAGCGCGGATGTGTCGTCGTCGTGCACCGCACCCGTCCAAAGATAAAATTTCTCCTACTCTCTTTTACACTAAGGTAGTATAATGGAAGTAGGGGTCGTATCCACAGGGAAACAGGGACGAGTTTAATATTCAACGTGATTCGAAACCTAGATTAAGTTAAGGGCCGAGAAACCTAATAATAATTACAAAGGGGGGTTTCAAGTTGATTTATAACTAAACTACAACTAACTAGCATATAAACAAAATGAGAAATCAATTATAGGAAGATCTTGAATCCGATTAACATTCACTTCAATTCATTATCGATCCTTGAACCTCCACTCTAATTATTTCCATAATTATCTATTGTTGAGAATTAATCTCGTGTTCTCCTTATTCTTAGTTGAATAGCACGATCAGCATGACTATAAAACCCTAACCAAAGGATAACCTAGTCCGATAGCGGCTAAGTTCAATCCAATAGCAGTAATAAACACAGAGAACCAATAGACCTGCTAACGCCATACAAGCGATAAACATTCAACAGTTAATTCAATTTCCCCAAGAAATAACCAAGATGATCAGCATCTAAGCTACTCCCTAGTTTGCTACCAATTGATAAAAGAATAAAACAATCCGATTCTATTCTTAAATCTAGCATTAGATTAATTACACAATCAAACTAGCAACGTTCCTAGCATAATCATGCAAAAATCATAGAAAGCAAGCATAGAAATTAAACCATAATCAAAGGAAATAGAAAGAGAGGAAAGATCTCACAATAATGCTTGAAGCTCCATATTAATCTCGTTCAAGAACGGTTCAAGCTACAATCGGAATAGCATAAGCCAATCCCATAATCGAAATCTACAAAAACTAAACTAGAAAATAAAAACTAAAAAGAGAAGACAACAAGAGAGGAGTGGAGTTTTGGAGACTCCCTCCCCTTGTGGCTGCTGCCCCCCTAGGTCCAAAAACAAGCTTTAGTATTTATACTAAAGCTCAAAAATCAGCCGACATTTAGACCGACCTAGGGGTCGCGAGGTGCGAAGTAGGTCGCACCGTGCGAAGGGTGTTCTGCCTACCGCAGAATTAGCTGGGCAAAGCAGGTCGCGAGGTGCGACCATGCTCGCGAGGTGCGAGCTCGAGCTGGGCAATGGCGAGCGCCGGGCGCTATGCTGGCGCCGGGCGTGCGCAAGGCTTTGGGCGGGCGTGCGCAGGCTTGCGGTAGCTTGCTGCGATGGCTGAGGCTTGGGCTTGCGGTGCTCACGAGAGCTTGGCTTGGCGAGCTTGTGGTGATGCTTAGGCTTGCGGTGATGCTTGGGCTTTGCTCGGCTCAAATGCACTTCACCTTGGAAGCTCGGAATACATGACGTTTACACAAATTATCTCGCACAGCTCCGAACTTCCGCTAAGGGTTAAATAAAACATGAACGTTAACAATTACAATCAAACCCTTAGCAAAGTGCACCCAAAGTTACGTAAATACTACGTGTAACTTGAGCGTATCAAATACCCCCACACTTGAACTTTACTCGACCTCGAGTAAACTCAAAATGAGGATCACCAAATAAATCATCACCCAAGCTAACGACACCAACCTACACTCCCCATCAACTACACCATCATTATCACATCTTAACAAAATACGCTCAAAACCTAAACGTAAGGGACGATGATTCCCCCACACTTAGATTCAAGCTACTATCAGAAATACAGACGTGACAATAATAATCACCAAACGACAACCAAAATGTGAGCTCAAATCCTGAAGGATCTCAAAGGAGTTGAACCCACTCCAACGCCACAATCAAAATGACAACTCGCCTAAAACCTCAAAAGATAAACTAAAACTACTACTACAACAACTAATTTAAAATAGCAAGCCATGGAACAAAGACAAAAAGGGATAAATTCCATGCTTACTCCCAAAAACAAACAATCAACCAAAAGAATGTGAAAGCCAAAATAAATCTACACAAAATCAAGGATGAAATAACCAAACCAACCCGAAAACGCTTTCAACCTTACGACACCATCTCCGGCAAATGAGTTTTCAAAGTACAAAATTCTCTCTTAATCTCTCATTTTGCCTAGGAGCCCTTTCGGGTTTTCATCCTAGCTTCTCACATTTCTTTTTTCTTCTCACCATCTTACCCGCTCAATTTAAGCCACTTTTTTTTGCATAGGTTGCCCTTTCGGGTTTTCAACCTATCCGGGCCCCCATTTTTGCCTGAGTCGCCCACCCTTGTGGGTTTTCAACTCAGCGGGTTTCATTTCATCACTTTTTTTTTTTATATATTTTTTTTCCATTTTTTTTTTTTCATTTTCATTTTTTTTCAAATTGAAAGTAATATATACAACATAGATACATGAGAATGAGAATAATATATACAACATAGATACATGAGAATGAGAATACCCTCCCCCCTACTTAAACTACACATTGTCCTCAATGTGTCGACAATTAAAAGAAAAAGTATACTGAAAATAGGGGGGAAATTTGAAAATCGGGTAAATCGAAGATCGAATGCTCAAAACTCATGAAAAGCAATCCGTCAAACTCAAACTTCTTAACAACACCAACTCAAATCTCACAACTCAACTCACAACCCTCTCCCTCGAATCACTCAAACAAATGACAAGTTCAAAAGTTTTGAATTTTTGAGATTTGCACCTAACTTAAGAGATCGAAAAGATACATTAACAATCTCAACCCTCTAGTTGTACCAACTCCTAGCTATTTGAAGTCCTCCCAACGGATTTTCTTTTGTGGATTTTGGTTACAAGTGAATTAAGATTGGTTGTGGATCTTTTTAGTGGGTGGGCAGTGGGTGAAAGAAAATTTATTGTGGTGGTGGAAATTTGATGAGAAATAAAGAAAAAGAAAGAAAATAAAAGGGGTCTCGGGTTGCCTCCCGAGAAGCGCTGTTGTTTAAAGTCGTTAGCTCGACTTAGTACCTTAAGCTTAATCATTGGGTTGTGCTCCATGTGTGACAGTAGTGGTTCCATGTCAATCTCCACTTCAAGTACCTGCAAAATTGATTGAGAAGAACTCTTGCAATGCATCGTTAGCGCTATGAGTGTCAACAAAAAACAAAGAGCACAAACAATACCATCCAAAAATCACACTAAATACAAACAAGTAACACCGTTTCCCCGGCAACGGCGCCAAAATTTGGGCGAGCGCGGATGTGTCGTCGTCGTGCACCGCACCCGTCCAAAGATAAAATTTCTCCTACTCTCTTTTACACTAAGGTAGTATAATGGAAGTAGGGGTCGTATCCACAGGGAAACAGGGACGAGTTTAATATTCAACGTGATTCGAAACCTAGATTAAGTTAAGGGCCGAGAAACCTAATAATAATTACAAAGGGGGGTTTCAAGTTGATTTATAACTAAACTACAACTAACTAGCATATAAACAAAATGAGAAATCAATTATAGGAAGATCTTGAATCCGATTAACATTCACTTCAATTCATTATCGATCCTTGAACCTCCACTCTAATTATTTCCATAATTATCTATTGTTGAGAATTAATCTCGTGTTCTCCTTATTCTTAGTTGAATAGCACGATCAGCATGACTATAAAACCCTAACCAAAGGATAACCTAGTCCGATAGCGGCTAAGTTCAATCCAATAGCGAAAATAAACACGAGAGAACCAATAGACTCGCTAACGCCATACAAGCGATAAACATTCAACAGTTAATTCAATTTCCCCAAGAAATAACCAAGATGATCAGCATCTAAGCTACTCCCTAGTTTGCTACCAATTGATAAAAGAATAAAACAATCCGATTCTATTCTTAAATCTAGCATTAGATTAATTACACAATCAAACTAGCAACGTTCCTAGCATAATCATGCAAAAATCATAGAAAGCAAGCATAGAAATTAAACCATAATCAAAGGAAATAGAAAGAGAGGAAAGATCTCACAATAATGCTTGAAGCTCCATATTAATCTCGTTCAAGAACGGTTCAAGCTACAATCGGAATAGCATAAGCCAATCCCATAATCGAAATCTACAAAAACTAAACTAGAAAATAAAAACTAAAAAGAGAAGACAACAAGAGAGGAGTGGAGTTTTGGAGACTCCCTCCCCCTTGTGGCTGCCGCCCCCTAGGTCCAAAAACAAGCTTTAGTATTTATACTAAAGCTCAAAAATCAGCCGACATTTAGACCGACCTAGGGGTCGCGAGGTGCGAAGTAGGTCGCACCGTGCGAAGGGTGTTCTGCCTACCGCGAGAATTAGGCTGGGCAAAGCGGTCGCACCTCGCGGCGCAGTCGCGAGGTGCGACCATGCTCGCGAGGTGCGAGCTCGAGTCGGGCAATGGGCGAGCCGGGCGAGCGCCGGGCGCTTGCGATCTTGCGGGCCGGGGCGTGCGCAAGGCTTGCGGTAGCTTGCTGCGATGGCTGAGGCTTGGGCTTGCGGTGCTCACGAGAGCTTGGCTTGGCGAGCTTGTGGTGATGCTTAGGCTTGCGGTGATGCTTGGGCTTTGCTCGGCTCAAATGCACTTCACCTTGGAAGCTCGGAATACATGACGTTTACACAAATTATCTCGCACAGCTCCGAACTTCCGCTAAGGGTTAAATAAAACATGAACGTTAACAATTACAATCAAACCCTTAGCAAAGTGCACCCAAAGTTACGTAAATACTACGTGTAACTTGAGCGTATCAGTCATTGTGATGCTTCTTGTATTTAATTTCATGATGTTTGCATAATCTTTGCTAGGAACGTTACTGGTATTGTTGTGTGATTCATCTAATGCTAATTCTAGGTGCATAATCGGATTGTTGTGTTCCTAGCTCCATGTAGCATACTAGGTATTTGATTAAATGCTGAACATTAATCTTTTGCACTTAGAGAAGCATTGCTTATTATTTGAATGTTATTGCTTTGATAACATTAGTAATCCTATCGTGTTCCTCGACCTTAATGCTACTTTGGTTTGGACTTAAGTGCGATTCATTTGAGTTAAGGCATAGTAAGGGCGGTTCAAACCACGCGGATCGTGTGTTTAGCCACGATCTAGGAGGATAGAGGTCTAGACTTCTCGATAGGTGACCATAGGAAGTGTCGGGGGTTAAGATTTCATGACCACAAACTAGGTTAGGGTGGATGCTAATCGAGTCCAAGGCCTTTTTATATTGTAATCTCTTCGTATTTTAATACTGTGCTTAGTTTAACTTGCTTGCATTGTTCCAAACTCCCCCAATTCGGTTACTTTGGCCTTAGCAAATACTAAGGTCCTTAATTCACTAATTTCCGAACAAGTTCCTTTCCTCCCTGTGGATACGATCCCTACTTCCATTATACTTGCTTAGTGTGCATGAGAGTAGGTTAATTATATTTGGTTAGGAGTACACGGCAAACACCTACCAGTTGATGACATTATTTTTGGAGCAACTAATGAATCATTATGCAAAGAATTCTCAAACCTTATGAGTAATGAATTTGAGATGAGTATGATGGGTGAGTTAAATTTCTTTCTTGGGTTACAAATTAAGCAAACAGAAAAAGGAATAATTATTCACCATTAAAAATACATAAAGGAACTGTTAAAGAAATATGGCCTCGAAAATTCAAAGATAAATCACACTCCTATGGGAACTTCAACTTGATTAGATGAAGATTCCATAGGAACAAGTGTTGATCAAACAAAGTATAGAGGCATGATTAGTTCACTTTTGTATCTAACTGCTAGTCGTCTAGACATAGCTTTTAGTGTTGGTTTATGTGCTAGATTTCAAGCAAATCCCAAGGAGTCTCATCTAACTGCTGTGAAGAGAATTCTTAGATATCTTAAAAGAACAAATGATCTTGGACTTTTCTATCCAAGAAGTGATACATTTGAGTTAAGAGGATTTGCTGATGCTGACTATGCTGGAGATCTTGTAAATATGAAAAACACTTCAGGTTTGGTTCAATTTCTTAGTCATATAGTTTAGTTTCTTGGAGCACCAAGAAACAAAACACAGTTGTTTTATCCACTGCTGAAGCAGAATATGTAGTTGCTGCTGCATGTTGCTCTCAAATGCTTTGGATAAAACAACAACTTTATGACTATGGAATAATCTTTAATTGTGTTCCTATTTATTGTGATAATACAAGTGCCATTAGTATTTCAAAAGATCTAGTGCATCATTCAAGAGTTAAGCATATACATATCAGACATCACTTTCTAAAAGAAAATGTGGAAAAAAGTTTGATTAAACTTGAGTTTTGTCAAACTGAAAATCATATTGCTGATATACTAACCAAGCCTCTACAAAGAGATAGATATGAAAAACTAAGGCTTGAGTTAGGTTTAATAAAACTTAAGTAATTATTCCTATTCCAATCCCCCATGTCTGAATTGATTTGTCTTACTCTATGTGATATTAAGTGACTGTGATTAATTGCCTAAGACCATTGCAAATTAAGATGTTGAAAACATATACATGGATTCAAAGGAATAAAGCTACTCAAAAATGTCACATAATACTCCCCTTATTGTTCCTAAGTTATAAAAACATGCATGATATGAATAATGTTGATAACTAGCATAAGTTGTTCATATAGCACAAGTTCCTTAGAATTTATTTTCTTTCCATAAATTAAAAAGTCCATAAAAATAAAAAAATCCAAAAAATATAGGAATCATATTTAAACAAATCATGATTTCCTTTTTATCTTTTCTTTTTCTTTTATCTTTTATTTTTGTTCTTATCTTTTTTTTCCGCGTGTAACTCTTCATTTACTGTTACATGCATCTTCTTTACTTTTCCTTCTTCCCTTCCAAAATTGTGTTCCTTAAACGCTTCAACTTCACCATTGTTCATCTCCTTCACACCTCTTCGCACCACATAAAACCACAATTTCTTTTCACCAAATGGCAAAAACCTCTCTCAATTCACCTTTTCCGAAAGCAACAACTCCCAAAACCTCTCAAATGGAAAACCCCTCTTCTCCATCCAAAACCCTAGAAGCCGAAAATTTTCAAGAAACAACAATGGCGGTAGAAGAGCAAAAATTGGAGTCACCTAGGAGAAATGTGAGAAGAAGAAAACTAATTGGGGAAGATGATGAGGAAGAAACCCCATAACTAGTTGAGGGGCAAGAAGAAGCTACACTTGTTCCTTCCAAAGGAACTGCTGCTTCTTCCTCCAAGAAAAGAGTGGAGCGAAGTGATTCAAGGTATGTTTTAGGATTATGTGTTGATTTGGAGTGGGCCAAGAAATTTAGATTCAATGAATTAACCGATATACTAAAGGAACAAGGTATGGAATACCTATTTGAAAACGCATATAATAATGCCTTAGTTCCTTTAGCTATGGATGAGTTTTGTGCAAACTTCATCAACATTGATGGAGTATGTACTACTGAAGTTAGGGGGAAGAAAATAAAATTTTCTCAAGAAACTTTAGGGAAAATATGGGAAGTTCCTTGCAAAGGAACTGATCTATATTTTAAGAGGAAAGGAACTGTCATCTTTCCCAATTTCTCCCAAGATGATATTATTGTTGAATCCTTTGGGGGAACTGCTGGCCAAAACAAAATAAATTACAATCTTCTCTCTCCTGTCCACAAAATTTTATTCAATCTTGTTTGGAGAGCACTCTTTTTACTCGAACTGAAAAGTGGAATGAGGTTGGTCTCTTAGATATGTGTTATATGTTTTGCCTTGACCACCACATCCAAATTAACTTCCCTTCTCTCTTTATCCAACATCTAACTCATTGCATTGAAAATCATTGTGTTGTTGGCTATGGTGCATTGATCACCTCTCTTCTTTCTCACTTTAAGATCAAGACTACTGGTTGGCCTACCTTGGATATAAAACAAGGTAATATTCTAAATGAAAAGACCTTATATGGCTTGGACCTCTCTGTCCAAGATGGAGTGTTAACTCAAGGGAGGATTGCTACTAGTTCCTCTCACAAGAGAAAACTGCCTAAGGCAGTGGAAGAGGAACCAGTGGAAGTAATACTGGAGGAACAAATTCCTGCCCCTACAGAACCAAAGGAACAGAAACCCAAGAGGCACAAAACTGTTGCCAAAAAGCCTTCCCCCTGTTCCTAAAAGAGTTAGACATAGCACTAGGTTGAAAACTGCTAAAACTTCCCATGTTCCTTCAAATAAGGACTCTCCATTAGTCTTACCTGATGCAGAGGAACAGGATCACAATTCACCTAAGAAACCAACTCCTCCATCCTCACCAAAAATACCAGTTACAGTCACCAAAATTCCTTCCATCTCTCCCTCATCCTTCTCTGTTCCTTCCAGTTTTGAACAGTTGAAGGTTGAGATGAAAGAACCAAATCCTTTCTCCTCTACATCCACTGACCTTCCACCACAACCACCTTTTCTTCCTTCCATTTACACCACCACCTCACCTTCTATTTCTCTCAAAGGAACAGCAGGTCCATCCCAAGAAAACACCCCATTTCCTCCACCTAAACCATCTACTGCATCTTGTTCTAAGGGAAAGGAACAAGTTCCTTCGGATGAATTTGGTTGGGTCAATAAAGTATGTCTCCCTGCTCAACATATGATTAAGTTTTACAATCACCTTCACTGGACTTTAGATGCTAAAACAGATAAGATGATGGGTTTAATGAAAGTCCTTAGTGATACTATGATAGAACAACAAAAGAACATGGAGATGATGGCCCAAGCCATTAACAGTTTGAAGCAGCAACTTGATGGGCATCATGGAGAGGTGATGAAGAAGTTGGAAGAAATGGTTGAGGAAGAAGTCGTAGAGGAACACAACTCCCCTTCCCTTCCTAATGTCTAGTTCTTGTTTCTCTTACAGGAACCGGAACTCTTAGCTTTTGTTTCTTTTCTTTTCTTTTTCTCCTTTTTATCTTTTGTACTTTAATGGAACAAGTGCTATGAATATAATGACTTTTGCTATATTTGTCTTCGTTTGTGATTTGATTGCATAATTTCCTACTTGAAATGGCTAGTATTATGTGATTGATGTTTGAGCAAGTCTACCCTTTGAAATTCCTACCTTAACCATTTTTTTGGTGCTTGTTAATGGTCTAAAGGTCTTGCAAAATCAGTCTTCCCAAAATCACCAAGAGTTTGATCTTTTTGACGATAACAAAGGGGGAAAAGATAACAGGAACAAAAACAAACTACGTTGACAAAAATTGAAAATTTTAAACATTGAAAAACTGAAAACATAAAAACAAAAATTTACATCCTTAATCTGCCTTAATTAAATTATATAAATTATTATTTTATCTTTTTCATTCTCTTATGTTATTTGTTGTTTTCCTTAGTTTGTAACTTTGTTGGCATCATCAAAAAGGGGGAAATTGTTGAACCCTAGTTTTGATGATGACAAAGGAACAAAGATGCAAACTAAGTATTGGACTAACAAGTTGTTTAAGTGAATGAATTTCAAGGTATCAATGAAAGGAACAAAGAGAATACTAAGTCAAAGAAGAAATCAAGTTTGGATTTTGAAAACTAAGTGAAGATGTTCAAAGATTTGGTACTGGAGCAGTATTGGAGCAAGAAGACTAAAGAGAGGCTTTTTGTTTCTAGTTCCAATGTAAAGAAACGAGTAAGAATAGTAAGGAACTGTGGCAATTTAAAATGATAATGAGCATTTGTTCCTTTGTAAGGAACAGACGAACTGGCGCTTAACTAATAAGTTAAAGGAACTAACTATTAAAAGGAACTAGACCTAGGGTGAAGCAGTACAACGGTTTAATTATGGCTGTTGAGTAATTTATGCCTAGATTCTAGGTAACCGTTTTATTTAAGGTAAAATCTAATTTTAAGGAAAATCTTTTTAAGGAAAAGATTTTATTTTTATAAAGATAATAAATATCCTTTTCGGTTTTTATGGAAAATATTTTAAAGATAATATTTTTGGAAAAAGGATTTTATTTTGGTTTTATTAATTAAAATATTTTTTAATTAAATCAGATTTTTGAATTAATGCTTTAAGTTGTTGCTAAAATTAAGGGAGCAGTAACATGTTTATCTACCAAGTTTAACAGTGATCATGGAGATCATGGGTTTAAAGAGGAACGTGTTCCTCCGAGTAAGGAACATCATGGGATAATGGTTTTCCCACTAATACATGTTTTAATCCCACGTTCTAAGTTTTTACCACTATAAATACTAGTGTCTAATTAAGTTCCAATTTGTGACTGACCAAGTGAATTAGTGAGTTTAACTAAGTAAAATGTCAGTGCCTTCATTCTCTCATAAAAGCCATTTGTTCTTTGCCTTCTTACTCTAATTCCACTAAGTTTAATTGATCTATTGTATTTTGGTTTTTGCGGTAAGGGGTAAGGGGACTATGAGTGAAGTTCTGTAAGAGAGAAAGCTTTGAGTGAAGCGAGTTAAAGTGAGAAACTTCAAGTGAAGTTGAGAGGAACAACTGTTAAGGGAATCAGTTGTTCAGGAACTTGAGTTTAGGAACTCAAGGTGTGGCTCGTGAGTAGAATTAGGTTGTAACAAAGTTGTTTGGCCTAATTAGTGAAAGTGTTGAGTTTAAAATCCCTAGTAGTCGAGGTTATTTATTCTTGTTGGGCCCAAGAAGTTTTTCCTCTTAAAAATCCTTTGTGTTCCTTTAGCTTGTTTCTTTGTTTAAGTTTAAAATTCCGCAAAAAGTTACGTTTATTTCTACACATACAATTCACCCCCCTCTTATATTGTTCCTAGTGAAATAACATAATCGACCACTTATTAATAGGTTGATCCACTCTTACATGGATTTCGCTTCGTTTGTGATTGTTAAAACTCTTTATACCAACCTAGTGATGCAACGGATTTTCATAACCCAATGGAACTGAGTGTTTTATCACTTGCTATGGAACATGGGTGTTTTTTTCACCCCCTCACGACTTGTGAAGTTTTACAAGTCAATAATCCTTTTTGGAATCCATCGAATCAAAGTGGGCGCATCTTTCAGTCTTTCAGATATTGGGTTTTCTCAAGATCAAGACCATTATGATATCCTTCATTACACTCTTTTTGTTCATAACATGTTTTTAATTGACTTTATTCATTTACTGCATCAAAGCATTTTGACTACTATTATGGAACGGGATTGCAGTCTCATATGGAATCGAATGCATAGACGCTCGCTTAAGAACAGGGGTGCTCTCACACCCCCTAACCGTGTGTTACTTGGTTGCAGGATTGTTAAGCAAGCAATTTTCCTCATGGAATACAGATTTAAGGGAAAATTTTCTTTACCTGCATTGTGGCTCATTAGCTACTTAAGGAGCTCGCCTTTATTTAACTACTGGAGCTTTTATGAGCTCTCGTTTTTGGACTCATATATGGATTAGGTTTCCTAAACCATATTAGGGTGTGAGAATTTAAGTTCTCCGCCATTGTTGAAGGAGGAGACAACAATTTTGTGTTTAAAGATGGCTTTGAACGGAAAAGTTAACCAATTACCTCATTGATGTCACGTCTGGTAACAATATACTAACAAGAGGTCACGTTTTGAATAAACTTTTGAAATTGGTTACCACATATAATTTTCAATAGCAAAGGGTTACCAATGAGAATTTCCCTTTATAAAACTATCTCGAAAATATTAGTTAATTGTCTCAGACCTATTCTCCAACGTGAAATTAGTCCCCTTCAAAACGCTTTCACCCAAGATCGCTATATTCATGACAATCTTTTGATTGCTCAAGAAGCTCTTAATACGTTCCACAAAATCGCAAAATAAAACAGGCTGGTGTGCTTTAAAACTTGATATGGAAAAAGCCTATGATCGAATAGAATGAGACTTCCTATGGCAAACTCTTGAAGCTTTTGGCTTTCCCTCAACTTGGATCCTATGGATTAAAGAATGTGTAATTAATGTTTCCTATTCCATTAAAGTTAATGGCCAACCTTCTCCATGGTTCCGCCCTTCTCAGGGTCTTAGACAGGGTGACCCTCTATCACCTTATCTTTTCATTCTATGCATGGAAGTCTTTATTCGAAAATTATCCCTGCAAAGTCTAGATAGGGATTCAGGGATTGGCTTTAAAGTTCATCCAAGAAATTCAAATATTCCTTGTCTTCTCTTCGCTGATGACAACCTTCTTTTCTGTAAGGCAACTACTACGGCATGTAGAAATTTAATAAACATTCTGGATGATTTCTGTAATCTGTCAGGACAACTAGTTTTTTTTAGGGGAAAAGAGCGAAGAAGTGCATTAAGGTAGGGACAAAATGTCCATAAGTACATATGGAGCAACTTCGAAAAATGTCTCTACCAACCATAAGACAACTTTAGCAAGTCAATTCAATATGCTGCCAAAATCCTCGTTAGGCCGTTATCTTGGAATCTTTTTTAGCTCCTACCACCCAACTAAATCTGATCTCAATCATATTGTTCAAAAGTCCAATCAAAGAATCAATCATTGGGAATATGGCTTCCTATCAAAAGCTGGTCGTGTTACACTCATTCAAAGTAATATTGAAGCCTAACCGTCGTACTCTTATGCCTCAACCATGCTCCCTATCGAATTGGCTAAATCAATTGACACAATGCACAGAAAGATTTTCTGGCGGCAAAATAAGGATAAAAATGCAACCCCGCTTATTTCATGGGACAAAATTTGTAGTCCCAAGTCTCATGGCGGTCTAGGGCTAAGGAAAACCTTACCTTTGAACAAAGCCTTTATAGCAAAATTAGGCTAGAAAATCCTCACAGATCCATCTATTTTTTGGGTCAAATTATATTTAAAAGATCATTCCAAGTCCTTTTTTAATTATAAGATCAGACCTCAGGATTCCCCTATCTGGAAAAAGATTATGCTTCAAAGATCACTTTTACGTAAAGGTATCCGATGGAAAGTAGGTGATGGCGCTGAAATTCTCTTCTGGGTTCACAACTGGTGCTTTGATGAAAGCCTCATGTCTAGATTGCAACTCTATGAGCAACAAGTGGATATCTCTCTTCACTTAAAATAATTTATCGTCCCCAATCGAACTTGAGATTTAGACAAACTAAAAACTCTACTTCCTGAGCACATTATCTCTTGCATTAAAGGCATACCCATTCCTGTCCATCCCTTCTCTCATGAGCCTATATGGGGTCCCAACTCGTCAGGTAAATTTACGATAAAATCAGCTACTTGGCTAGCCTATAACCTACCCACAAATCAACCAAAATGGCAATATCGCTGGATTTGGAACTTAGATATTCCACCCAAATTGAAAATTTTCATGTGGCAAATATGCCACAACAGTCTTGGAGTTCGTGCTACTCTTGCGAAAAGAAATATTATCACATTAAGCCAATGTGCTATTTGTAACCATCAAGATGAGACCTTGGATCATCTTTTTGGGTTTTGTCTTTGCCTCACTCCCTTATGGGAGTTGTCTGAACTAAAAAATTGGATCCCTCTTACTCTACATACATACCCTCTTTTAGTGTCTCTTTCAAAAATAAGACAAGACAAAACCTCCATGGTCAAATATGTTTTTCTCATATGGAGTATTTGGAAAGAAAGAAATGACATCATCTTCCATAATGTTTCTCTTAATATCTATAGGCTCATTCACAAAGCCAAATTTTTATTTTCAGAATGGAAACTGAGGAATGCGGTAGACTACTGTATTTCTTCAGCTTCCCGTTTCATCACTCTTCTCTTCCTCCTTCCAACCCGGTGTACCCCTCCTCCATCCTTATAGCTTGGGAGCCACCTTCCAACCCCTTCTTCAAACTTAACTTCGACGTTTCGGTTCGTGCAAACTCCGCAACAACAGGTGTTATTATCAGGGATTCTCTTGGTCATCTCCACAAAGCTGCAGCCTTCAACCTTGGTTCTTCCCAAGTCTTCACTGCCGAGGCCTATGCGCTCCATTAAGGAATCCTTCTCGCAATTCAAAGCAACATTCAGCACCTTTACATTGAAGGAGATAATCTTTTGGTCATTAATGCAATTAAAGGTCTCTGGTCTCCCCATTGACAGATTGCTCATATTATCAAAGATATTCAAGTTCTATTACTTTCTTTCACCTCTTGGACTATCCGTCACGCCTAACTGGGAAGAAATAAAAGAAGAGACTTGATAGCCAATGTGGGACATTTAGTTGATTCTCGCTTTAATATTGAAAGTTGTACTAATTCACTCTTTCTCCTATTCTCGTAGAACGATAAGGTTAGAGCCCCATCGCGCTGAGGCCTCTTTACAAGCTTCTTTTATCTTACCTTTAAAAAAAAGATATACTTCATATATAAAGAAAAATAATTTCCCACGAATTGTATTCTTCAATCAATCCATCAATCAAGTGATCAACCACTTATTAGAGCAACTCCAATGGTTGAGCAAAATGGAAATTTGGTTAAGTTGCCACCTAGATTTCTCTAAATTAACTTCACTTTAAGTTTAAAACCCCCACAAATTAAGCCAAATTCATTCAATTACTTGAAATATAACCATTGGTGGGAAAAATTAAAGATGTAGCATGTGGGCAACACACTTTTTATGTTTCCTTTCAATAGGCATGCGTGCGGACCCATTTCTTCACAAAGAGATGCGACAAAAAAAAGCCACGCCCTATATATTTTTTCATCCTCCAACAACATTGGGCCCACATAAATGGCTTGGCAAATTTCGCTGTAGAGCAAAGTTCATTAGCCAAATTATTTTCAGCGATTCACTCTAACGGTTGGGCAAGTGGCTTAATATTTCTGAAATTTGCTAGCAAGTCCCTCTTCAAGCACCATTGGAGTTGCTTTTAGTATCTTTATTTTTCCACACCTTAAAATTGGAAAAAAAAAACCCAAAATTGCAGTGGTCGGGTTCCTTGCATCTTCCTCTTGTGTCGTTTACTCATTTGGCTGTCTGCTATCTATCCTTTTCTTCTTTCTCTCTCCTCTTCTTTCCCTGTGTTTCTTACTTTACTCTTTTTTTCCCCCACTTTATGAAAATGATGATATGATTTCCATGTATATTTTCTAGCTTCCATCTATTTACTCTTAGCACTCTGCTATATCTTTCATGGCTTCATCAACCCAAATAGGTAAATCTTTTGTTTTTCTTAGAAGCTTTTAAATTTTCAAGTTTTGTGCTTTTAATTGCTGTAATTTTGATTATTTGTTGGAATTTTCTATATTTTTTTTTCTGCAAGTTGATCTTTGTTCCTCTCTGTTTTTTTGTATTATTTTCTGTGTTTCTTTTGGTTGTTGGATATGAACTTACTCAGATTTTATGTAAGTTTGAAGTGAGAATTCTATCTTTAAATCAGCTTTCATCGAAGTATTTGTGTTGGATTAGTAAATTATTCTGTGTATGAGTTTATGGGTTTGATAGTTACTTTGATTGTAAAGTTAGGGACATAATATGTTCAATTTTGAGATCTGGAGAAAGAAAAGTATCAGAATTATCAACATTTTATCGAATTTGAGACAATTAGACATTTATAGATGAATAGTATTATTATGCCCGTCCTAGATGGTGTTTTTGAGGAACTATTATGGGAAATAATGTCAAATTGACAAAGATGGTAATTGGGCATATGTTAGAAACAGCCATTTTGCTGATCTCAACTGGTGTAAGTTGGATACGACGGGTTTTCCTCAAATCAGGCATGTCAGGCAATAAATTTAAGTAGTAATATACATAGGTCATAGAGTTGTTTAGACTTTGATGTTGTATGCTTTTGCTCGTCAATTGCTTGTTATGGTCTGTAGTTTGTGTCCATTGTAGTGTTTTATTCACTTTTGAAAATTAAGTGATTATCTGGGTCAAATAGAACTGATTAATTTAGTAATACAGTTGATGAACAAGACTTGGAAGTGGGTCATATCACACCCACGCCAAACCGAACACCAATGGAACCGTCCCCTTCTCCATCCCCAACCTCCACATCAGCACCTGCTTTGGTTCTCTCCAATTCTGGTAAGCGCATTGACCAAGCTGGAAAGAAAAAATATGTGAAGCAGGTAACTGGTCGTCACAATGATACCGAGCTGCACTTGGCTGCTCAACGTGGTGATTTAGAAGCTGTGAAGCAGATTTTGGGTGGGCATATAAATTCACAGATAGGGGAAAATTTGAGTGGTGCTGAGTTTGAAGTGGAGGCTGCCGAGGTAAGGGCCTTGGTGGTGAATGAGGTTAATGAGTTGGGAGAGACAGCACTTTATACTGCAGCTGAGAAGGGATATCTTGATGTGGTGAAAGAGTTGCTGAAGTATGCCAATAAGGATACTCTTACACAGAAGAACCGGATCGGGTTTGATCCTCTGCATATTGCTGCTTATTCAGGACACCTTGGTAATTCCTTAAACTTCCCGCTGTAATTTGTTGCTCTTGACATTCTCTTTTTAAATTATTATTATTAACAGTTGAAATTTGAAATCTTAACGTGAGATGTCATTGCTATTGGATTTCTTGAATAATATCCTGCAATCGACAAAAGCCTTTTTAAGAGGCATTGGGGACTTGGGGTGGGGTAATATCAGATGCATTTTATTTTATCAAACATTGTTTTTTTTGAAGGATTTCTATCAAACATTATATGATTGATATGGGAGGTGTTGATCTTTAAAGGAAATGTTGCTTGCATGTTGTAGTTGTCTTTAACATATAGAGACTGCTACTAACCTTTGGTGCTAATGGGTTTTGTTCTGCTGAATTCAAGTCTTGGTGTGTGTAACACCAGATTGTGTGCTGACTTAGTTATTAGTTGTTATTAGTTTTCTAATGTTTATTAACATTATAATTTGTGATTGATTTGATTGCGTCTTTTACATTGCAGCAATTGTCCAATTGCTGTTAGACCACGATCCAGGGCTAATAAGGACAATTGGACAATCCAATGCAACTCCTCTGATTTCGGCAGCTACAAAGGGACATACAGATATAGTAAATGAACTTCTTTCTAGGGATAGTGGCTTAGTGGATGCATGTAAATCCAATGGGAAAAATGCACTGCATTTTGCTGTTCGCCAGGGCCATGTGGTCATTGTGAGAGCATTGCTTGATAAGGATTTAACTTTGGCGAGGAAGGTTGACAAAAAAGGTCAGACTGCATTGCATATGGCTGTGAAAGGGAATAATTGTGAGGTCGTGAGAGCACTTCTTGATGCAGATGCAGCCGTTGCTTTACGCACAGACAAGTTTGGCAATACAGCTTTACATGTGGCTACCAGGAAGAAGCGGGCAGAGGTATTTACTATTGCTCATAGATTTGCTTATCTACTTGTCAGGATTATCAGGAAGGAATGATCAACAGGCGTGTCATCTAACTCGTTATTTGGGCGATTCTCTGGTGAACTATGATTTTATAGGCCACATTTTGTTGCAAAAAGTTGACCAGGTTTATCTTTCCTGCTATTACTATACTGTTGATTAACTTTCCTTGACACAGGACAGAATGCTTAACTTGAAATGAATAATGCTTAAATCTGTACGTATTCGCATTAATTTTTTTTTTCGGGGTGGATAATATTTTGAAAAGCTTAAAATTAAGTGTCATTGACAATTTAGATGTTTTTACTTTTCACAATACCTGATCTTACATCTGACTTGGTTTCCTAAATCATCATTTGCCGGTTACAACATTTGTGGCCTTGCATACAGTTAGATGCAGGAAATGATCTCACGGTGTACAAATGCTTCTAGTTCTTTAACAGGGCAGTCAGCTTTCAGAAATTGCTAATAAAACCTTTTCACTTGCCCTGTGCAGATAGTGAGTGAGTTGCTGATGCTTCCAGACATCAATGTTAATGCTCTAAATGGTCAGCACAAAACTGCTCTTGACATAGCTGTAGACCTTCCCCTCTCTGAAGAATCCTCAGAAATCAAGGACTCCCTTGTCCGCAATAATGCTCTCAGGGCTAATGAATTGAATCAACCAAGGGACGAGTTAAGAAAAACTGTCAGCCAGATTAAGAAAGATGTGCACCTACAGCTCGAACAAACCAAAAGAACAAACCAAAACGTTAGTGGGATTGCCAAGGAGCTCAGAAAACTCCATAGGGAAGGGATAAACAACGCCACCAACTCTGTAACTGTTGTGGCGGTGCTTTTTGCAACAGTTGCTTTTGCAGCTATATTTACTGTTCCTGGTGGTGATGATGATAATGGAATGGCTGTAACTGCTAAGACGGCTTCTTTTAAGATATTTTTCATCTTCAATGCCTTTGCTCTTTTTACGTCTCTGGCTGTTGTGGTAGTTCAGATCACACTTGTCAGAGGTGAGACCAAAGCAGAGAGACGGGTTGTGGAAGTTATCAATAAGCTGATGTGGTTGGCATCAGTTTGCACTTCTGTTGCATTCATGGCATCCTCTTACATAGTTGTTGGACGAAAACATGCGTGGGCTGCAACACTCGTGACAGTTATTGGAGGTTTGATAATGGCTGGAGTTTTGGGCACAATGACCTACTATGTGGTCATATCTAAGAGGTCCCGTTCCATTAGGAAAAAGGATAGAAGTGCAAAGAGAAGCCTGTCAAATTCAATGCATCATTCAGACTTATCCTATTCAGAACCTGATCGATTTTATGCCCTTTAGCATCTCTTCCATGATTACAATGAGGAATTAAGGTTTAAGATTATAACCCAGATAATCTTCCCAAGAGCCCCATTGCAGCAGTTGTGCAGGCCAGAAACCTGGCACTCTACTGGGTCAAGTTAAATGTGAGAAGATTGTGATTTGTAATTAATTAATAACACATGGTTCATCACGATTTCTCTGCTCAGTTAGTTGAAGGACTGCAGTATCTGGCAAGACTTGAAGAGCAGATACTGTCAGCTAGGTGAGCTGCCGACCCATCTTGAAACTGGTAAATATCTTGTGTTGATTTGTCATTCCTGTAGGTGATGAATATTTGAATTGAAATTTCTGAATATGTATCAGCAAAACCTGTAGAGGAAATGTAACCATAATAGTCATTGATGCAACCACATTGAATGACTACGGATACATGTTTGTATAATGCGCTATGGGAATTTTGTATTGGCTTGACTTAGTCCTTGATGCAACCACATTGAATGACTACAGATATATGTTTAACGCTATGGGAATTTTGTATTGGCTTGACTTAGGTAGTGCTGTGTCTTTTCAAAGGATATTTGCGTTCTGTAGAGTTTGCTGAAGCGCAAGAAGTTGTGGAACCATGAACATATATTCCACGCTTTCGATTACGAGAAATCATTTATGGTGCGATGATGTATTAGAATTGTGTATGGCGAAGGCTAATATAGAGGGTGTGTGACCCTATGCCGCTTATAACAAGGCTCTTTGATTTGGGACTGCAATTAACTATCCTAATATCTTACAGGAAGTAGTTGTAGACAGTAGTATAAGGTCTTTGATTTATTACATTGCAATCCAATATTGAGGGGAATTAAGCTAACAGTACACTACACAAATTGACCAGACAAAAAGAAGCCTGCTTAGACCCAGTTCTTTTTTACTTTATCTTTAATTTTATCAGCTTAGCTCAACTCCATTCATTCTAGTCAGTTTTTTCCTTCACAAGTTTAGGTTGGCTTAGCTCCAATCAGTTCTCTGCAGTTCAGCCAAATTAGTCCAAAAGATTTGGGCCTTAATAGTCAATGAAAAAATTAACTTCCTATTTTCTACCACTTTTCTCCTTAATCTTGTGTAGTTTTGTTTGGTTGGGTGGAATTTATTTTCCAAGGGAAGTGGCTTCCTTGTTTTTCTTCTTTTGGTTTGTAACTAGGTTTCGGACCCGTGCACAATGCACGGGAACTTTTAGTATAATAAGAATGTTTATATATCGCCTACATTGAAAACGTATAAACGATTCTTTACGTCTACTTGATAAAAAACTTTGTGTTTAAGAGAAATACACCTTTATATATATTAATTATAAAGTTGTTTAATAGACATACATGATACTCATATGTTTTGGAAGACTTTTTTTAGGGCAAAATAGAATTTATTAAGAAGCTACTTCCTCCATTCTTTTTCTATTGCAACAATGAGATTTTGACACTATTCATTCACCACCCTTTTACTATCTATTGTGGTTTTTATGTAAGGAAAAAATAGTCATGTGAGATCTTGTTAGATTCATCTCGATATATACTTTCAAGTGTTTCAAAATGTGTGTAATTTTTACTAAAAAGTAATTAAAGAAATTAATAGTTAAAGTGTGCATTGGCAAGCGCGAAACTCAATTGTTGCAGTAGAAAAGAACTGAGGAAGTATAACATAGTCGAAGCAACTACATCATCATAAGCAAAAGCCAACAACACCTTTGGAGGAACATTGGAATTCCGCATTTTCTTCCACACTCCCGATAAAATAGAACCGCCAACAACATCTCGTGTAGAAATTTTTAAAAAAATTAATAAAGTGATGGCCTCGATTTAATAAAATACTTACCAATTTTGGTGTAGTCCCACACAAAGCCATCATTTAAGGTTGAGATGGTCAAGTAAATTAATTAAGGATCTCAACCGCCACAAAAGAGAGAAAATTTACACGAACTTTGTCTTCATCCCAAGAACCGGTGAGGGGGTCAATTGTCTCGAAACCCTCTCCACATTACGCCTTTATTTTTTCCGCGAAATGGCCTTAAAGTATTAGACTTCCCATGTTCTTTCTCATAAATTAGTACTATTAAACAATTTTTACTCGTGGATCGAGAAATGGCTACATTAAATTGGCCATGACCGATAATTGGTCTCGGGAGATACAAATCTACTATGCAATAAGGATTGTCCTTGAATTTTAACGCACGGCCAACAAAAATGCCTTTTTCGAAACCTCATATGAAATTTTGTTTCATCTCGACGCAATGAGTAGCATACGGGGTATAAATACCTTATTCCCAATTGCTACCCGAAATAACCACAATTTCGATGATATTTTGTATCATACCTTATATCCCGTTCCATATGACGGAATAAGTATCATACGGGATTTCCCGCTTTACTTTTCGCCTAATTAAATACCTTATTCCCGTTGCTACCCGAAATGACCACAATTTCGATGATATATTGTATCATACCTTATTCCCCATTCCATCGAAGGATCGGAATGAGTATTATACAGGTTTCCCACTTTACTTTTTGCCTCCCAAAGACTACCCCAAGTGACTCCAATGGCCCACCATTAACCTTTACTCATTAATTTCTTCCTACAAACAATTTTAGAATATATTAAGCCAACAAAAGTTTTAATATTCATTAAGACTAATTTAGAAAATGATAATGTTTTATAGTAAATAAATATAAATACGCAATACTTGTATAATTTATGTGTATTTTATAGGTTCTCTATATGATTTACATTTCAATGTTATCTTTTACATCAAAGAAAAAAAGAAGTCGTCAAAACCAAGTGCATAGACAAATTAACAACTTTTCCAATTCAATAACTTTATTAGATCTTTTCACAACAGCTTTCACTCTTTAATAAACCAACTAAAATTGAATACTTATAAATCCCTCTTTTGATATATAAGCTTGACAATGAACTCATTTTGTTGATTCACCTTTTTCAATTAGTGTAGCGATGCTCATTAGATATCTCTCTTTCGAGTCTGATACCCATACGATATATGGTTTACAAATTGTAACATTAATTTTATAGAAAATAATAAGATAAATAGGTTACTCATTTCCACTTTACTTTTCGCCTAAATACCTTGTTCCCCGTTGCTACCTGAAACGACCACAATTTCGATGATATATTGTATCATACCTTATTCCCCGTTTTGTCTGACGAAATGAGTATTATATATGGTTTTTCACTTTACTTTTCGCATCCTAAAGACTACCCCAAGTGACTCCTATGGTCCACCATTAACCGTACCCTTACTCATTAATTTCTTCCTACAAACAATTTTAGAATATTTATTTCCTCATAGAGGAAATAAGGTTATTTAATGGTATACCATATGTATATCTATTTTAGAGCTTCTTCTAACAACCTATGAATTTGTTATCATTTCCAACCCGGACGATCCATTAATCCAATTGGCGAAGATTATAAATGGATCCAACAAAATTTTTGATATTCATTAAGACTAATTTAGAAAATGATAATGTTGTATAGTAAACAAATATAAATATGCAAGTACTTGTATAATATATGTGTGTTTTATAGGTTCTCTATATGATTTACATTTCAATATTATCTTTTACATCAAAGACAAAAGAAGTCGTCAAAACAAAGTGCATAGGCAAATTAACAACTTTTCCAATTCAATAACTTTATCCGATCTTTCACAACAGCTTTCACTCTCTTATAAACCAACTAAAAAGAATACTTATAAATCCCTCTTTTGACATATAAGCTTGACAATTAAGGGACTCCTTTAATATTTATGTTTAGTCCCAAATAAGGGATATGAGATAATTAAAAATTGAGACATTCGAAAGCAAACCGTCCATAGTTCGGATTGCTAATGTTAATTTTTCCTTTTATTTATTTGATTTAACTTTCATAAATGAGTTTTGCAAAAAAACTTTTGATAAGATAGACAAAGATAATGCAACATTATTACCAATCATCTTACCCCCAAAAAATTTGTTATTTTTCTTTTACAATGGAGTCACATATTGAATACCATCAATAGAGGTGCAATTATTTTGTGTCGTTAGAATGTTTTTGCTTAGGTGAAACCACTTGTTGAATGACAGACGAAGTATCATTGATTATAGTACGTGCTTGTCAATCGAAAAACTGAGAAATGAAACCTTGTAAGTCTGCCATTTACGTTTTTATGCTAATATGTAGAGCTATCAAAAGGTTGTACTCGTGTCATGTCTGTGTTCGTGTTATATATAAACGGGTTGGAAAACCTTGACACTTACCCAACCCATTTAATAGACGTTTTGTGTTGACCCTTGTCATTAAATGTGTTGAGACATGTCAATACTAACCCACTTTTTTCGTGTCCGGTTCTTGTCGTTGTCATGTTAAGCTACTTTTGATAACTATAAACCAATTTTCCTTATTAATATCCTATTTAATGTAGCAATTATGTTAAAACGGGTTCGAGCGTGTCATCTTCGTGTTGGAAACCTCAACTTTAACCCAATCCGTTTAGTAAAACCTGTCGTGTCATGTCGGCCCAGTAATATTTGATATAATGTTTTATTAAAAATTGTGCTAGATATCTTATTATAAATTATGCCCAAAAATATCTATTCCCTCCGTTCCATATAGTTCTTCTCACTTTCCATTTAAGGGTGTTACGTAAAGTTCTTCTCATGTTCTACTTTATTCCATAGTTGGTATGTTTATAATAATAATTTAATATTTGCATATGTCCCACAAGTTGTTCACAATATGACACTCTCTCCCTAAAGTTTATAATTTAAGATTTGCATATGACATTTTCTATCCTCCCCAAGAACTAATCCTACAACCCCACTACCAATACTTTATAATATTCCTTGATTTGTGGAGAAACAATAAATGGGAAGGATATTATGGACCAGAGGGAGTATATCATAAGATATAGTGGAGCTATGGAGGATAACAGTATGTTTGATTTAGATTATTCTCATTAATTCCACAGTTGCAGATATTATGGCCTTATGTAAGTAATTAATTGCCAAAATTAAATATTTTCTTAGACATTATGAATTCAACTTATTTTTGCTTATATGAACTTATCCTAAATTTATATGTACTTATCTATACTAATTAAAATATGGTATGAAAATTTTTTAATTGGCAAACATGTAATCTTGTTGGTTCTTCTGTTAAATCTTCTAGACCCATTCATAATATTTCCCATTCACTTAAATTAAAAATAGCCCATTTCATTACTTCTTCAACCTGTTACAATAACTCTTTCACCTTCCATTATCTTTGAGTTTCGATCATCAACCACAACAAATCCATTCTATCCAATTCCCTTAAAAACTAATGTCATGTGATTAGAACTTTGCACTCTCGCTACACATTGGCATTTTTCTTCAAAAGAATCGAATTACATACTACTAAAACTTTAGAAATAATGCCCGAAAAAACCCCAATACAATCCTTTTCTTCATTGCCTTCATTTCGACGAAGATTCAATGCTATTACCTTTAATGGCCGAAGCAACTTTCCGGCAAAGATTTAGTGCTCACTACATGCATAAGGCATAAGCTATAGGCTTTCAATCGATCTATTTTGTTCTTCTCCAAATGCGATTAGAACTTACTTGCATGTCCTCTATAATTTAAAGGTAATACTTTAGTGCTCTTGTAATTTCAATGGAAATTTTTTGGATTGAATTGTAATTGGTAATCCATTATTTGATGCAAGATTTTCCGGCGTTAATCTATCTATTTATAGACATGCAACACCGGTATCTTGTTTTGGTATTGACCATGGGATTTCATTTTCTTCGTAATTATCTACACAATTTTAAGGCGTTCTATATGTTTTCCCTATATATAATTTTTGATTTGTTTTTTTACTTAACTTGAAATGGATGCTGTTGAATTTGGAGTGCATTATTTATTGAAAGCAATCCAAGATCAGTGTGGATTCTTATATATTACAGAGGAATTGGGTATCATTTTATCAATGTTGGTGATTTCCTTCAATGCTGGATGAATTTTTTTTTGAGAGGTGGATGATTTTTTTGAGAGGTTGACAATTTCACAACAATGGGTAGCAACCTTTTTTCCTCTTAGACTGGACGTTTTTTTTCTAATGTAAAAATTTGAGAGCATTAGCATATATTAGATTATTTATTTATAGTACAATGGAGTTATGGAATGATCAATTATGTGAAAATCACACTAGAATGATCAATTAGTAGTGATTTTGTTTCATTTTGCAATAATAAATATGTGAATATTGCATCCTAAAATGACCGGTTTCCAAATTGTATGTGGTTAAATTATGGAATTTCTTTTGGAAGTAAATGATTCGTTTCCTTATAATATGGGTGATTGAATCATTTATGCAAGCAAATTTAGAAACAAATAAAAAGAGCATCAAACATTGCATTTTAATAAACCATGACACATGGCATGTACTCTCCTTGCTCTATAAATTTGTTGTGCACATGTGAAATTTGGATTCATAGGAAAGACGCCACGCGTAGCTAATTTTTTTCTTCTTTTATTAGTATATATGATGACACATGGCATGTATTCTCGCTTCTATAAATCTGTTGACCGACTGGAAATTTGGATTCAATAGGAAGACGCCACGCGCGCTAATTTTTTTCTTCTTTTATTAGGATATATGATGATTGGGTGATTATATTTTTTTCAATCTTTTGGTAGTACCTTTTCCATTCGTGGAAAGTATATTCCTTTCACAAAGAAGAAATGTTTTGTTTTCCTAACTGTCTTCAACCTTCTTTCCTTCTCTTCCCTTCCGTATATTTTGCCTTTTGATTTTCTCTGAACTTTTCCATCACGGAAACAAAGAGGAAAATAATTTGTAACTTGATTTCCAGAAGCCGCAAATTAGATCTTATACATGGGAGCATGTTGTGTAACAGGTTCTCAAACACACATATAGTTCAAAGCGAACTAATATCTAGTTTCTATAAAGTACCATCATCGTTCATAAAAGCACATGACATTTATAAAGGAACATTCAATTCATAGTAAAAGAACAAAATATTAGCATGATTAAATAACATTCGAGGTGTAATGAAAGGAACATCAAATAGGAACATGATGCCACTGGGCGAACGATCTAAACTTTGTCCAGAAGGGGTGAATTAGAGCGTATTTGACAATGACTTTTGAAATAGTTTTGACAACTCTAATAAAAATGGTTTGTGATGAGTAGTGTTGAAGGTAGCTTTTAATCTTTTATTGATAGAGGAAGCATTTTGTAGAAGCTTAAAAAGGTTAGCTTTTGAAGGTAGAATATAGTTTATTTTGTTCATTTTTTGAACACTAATTGTTATTTTATTTATAGATTATTTTCATAGTTAACCTCTAACAATAAATGTTGCAATAATTGCTATTTTGCCAAACAAGCTCTTAATAGCATTAGATAGCCCAGAAGACAGGCATTGAGACAGAGACAGAAACATTGGAAATCAGAAAAAAGACACATGAACAAAACGCAGCAAATTAGACAAAACCGGAGACTTTCCTTTCAGTCAATCGAAATGAATTTCATCTTAAATTAAAAGCTTTTGGACACCTCTCCTTTTATCAGACAGGTCAATTTCTTAGAATTTGTTTTTTTTGTTGTTTTTTCCAACATCCTTGATTACGCCTTTGAAATCCCAAGACAGTAAATTTATAAAAAAAATCATAAAAACAGAACTTTAGAACTGCATTCAACCCAAAAATGATGTTAATGTATGATGAGAATCTTTTAACTATTGAATTGCATCAAGTACACTGAAAGTCATGAAAGTTTGGTGAACTATTAATGAGAGCACAAAAGTTAAAAAGAGAAAATAATCACAATCAAAGGTAAATCAAACTCTTTCAGTTTGCTAATCAATTATGTAATGAGCCAAAAAAAACCATATCAAATTAGTACAAGCATCATTACATAATAAGTTACATGACACCTTTCTAAATTTACTTGTTTTGTTATTTCAACCCCTGCAAAGGTTTGTTTGTTCATCAAGAGCAGCCGCAAACCTGGAAGAAGGAAATGAATGAGAACCAATTTCACTCAATGTCTTTTGACATTGATTTACTTGTTTTGATGACTGCTTGCAATGAGCAATAGCTCCTTGGATTAACGATGTCTCAATCTCCGAATTCGCGCTGCTGCTTCTCTTAAGGAACGGTAAATCATTCAATGCGGTTGAATGATTCATTGAAGCATTCGATGAACACGAGGATGATGAAGACGATGTAGATAATTTAGTAGTAGTTGTTGATGAACGACGTTTAAACGCCCCAGAAAATGATCTCCTATGACAAATTTTCACTTCTTTAGTGGCATCATTTTTTTTGTCAAATCTTTCCTGAGAAATAACCTCTGAAACTTCACTGCATGGGTTTTTCTTAATAGATTTCCTCAAATCATCAACCTTTGCTGATGGAGAACAAACATCATCAGAAGATTTTCCAAACAAGGACTTAAACTTAATCTTGAGCTTTTTAGTCCAAGATTTCTTCACATTATTATTATTATCACCAAAGAATTCCTTGTGATAATCTTCACGGTTAAGTTCCCTGCTAACCTGACAGGATTCAGCAGGCGAAATGTTGCATGATTCGAAAGGCGTATTTGCTGTAGGAGTAGTTGCAGTATTTGTACCCAAAGGAGTGCTGTAAAACTCATTGAAGTTTTTAGGGGTTGAATCTTGTAGAAGTTTTTCAACCATTTGTAAGCGAGGTGGGAGGTGTAGAGGGAGTAGCTTACCCATGTAAAAGAGCTCATCAGCTGGAGATGTTGTAGATTCTATCTCAACGTTATTCGTCATCGTCGACGACATTTGGAACTCGAATTCACGAGGGTGCTGTGGAGATGACAACATGGTGTTTCTAGAGTAGGAAAATAAGTGTGCAAATGTGCTCACTTCCATATCTATGTAATCATCTTCTCCTTCTTCTTCTTCATCTACTTTATGTTCATTATGATTGTATGAGTAGTAGTCCACAGCCATTATTATCTCTTCTTTCCTCAATGTAAGTAAAGTGGTGAATGTGAAAGACTGAAGAGAGGGAGAGCAAGAGGATATATATGAATGCCAATTTTCTTAAAAGTTATACTTCCTCCGTTCTCAAAGAGATAAGTGTTTTACTTATTTTAAACTTAGGAATTATTAAAAAAACAAAGTATAACGGGTAATCCTTTAAACTATTTGTTACCCGATTAAACTTTTTCTAAAATGAACCTCACTTATTGAACATTCTCTAAAATGATCCTAAACTATGAAAATACTATAATATATCATCTATGATAAACCTAGAGAAATATCTTATGAAATAGAGTTTTTTTGAAAAGTTGTCTAAAACACAGGGTTACCACTTACCAACGACAATTTCATAACAAAAAAAAAGGGGAGGGGATTATGCCAATAAAAATGAAAAGAAAATTTTATTTCTTTTGTTTTTGTTTTTAGTTATATATTTTTTGCCTTTGTATACTGTCAAAATTCAGAAGTGTTGTGAAAACACTGAATGCCTCCAGATATAAAATTCAGAGCATGATGCAGAGGAAAGTTTTTCTATTATGTGATCATGGCCCAGTTTCTGACTCATCTGTCTATTTTCTTTTGTGATATCCTCTTTCTGTAAAATAATATTGTGAAAAAAAAAATATTATTTTTCCTTTCTTGCAGAAATAAAACTCTCTTTTTCAACTGTGGGATTTCCGGGTTCTGCTTCACTTAGAAGAGAATCATCACTAGTTTTAGAAGGTGGGTGGTCACTTATATTAAAAGTATTATCGTTTTAATATACTGCTAATGATGTTACTTTTTTTTTCTTGATATAGACTCCTAATTTTGGACCATATAATATAATACATGAAACTTATTCATTAGAAAACCAAACTAGTGGGCATTTTACCTTTCAGGCTTAGACTGATTTATAAAGTTATTGGTTTTATGCATTTCCTTTTGCTCATATCGCCATTTGGTGGCTGACAAAGTCTTGTCAGAGAAGTTACTTAAAAGATGAGAATGTTCCAAGGACAATTTTTTTTTTAAATGTAGGGAAAAAGGGGGAAAATAAAGGAAAAAAGGAAGAGAAAAAAAGGGGAAAAAAGATATACGTGCTTAATGTATTTAATTTGGCTGACAAAGCATCTTAAGTCTCTTAAACTTAATAGATAAACAAGAAAGGAAGAACCCTACTCTTTTTAATCTTCTTTCTTAGCCCTTAGGGAAAAGCCAAAAAAAATATAAAATAAAAAGGAGTAAAAAAGCCTGATTCTCTTGGAACAATAGAACTAATGTCTCAAATTAATTATTATTCTCCGTTCTGTTTTTAAATGAAACAGAAATACACTATTCATCGATTAATTTTACTCAATTTATCGTCTTATATAAAATAAAAACTAATAGTGATTTTATTTCGTCTCACATACTATCAAATTATAACTTTTTTTTATTTTTGGCAAAAAAGATATTAATGACTAAAGTTGGTCGTGAAAAGAAACGTTTCATTTAAAAAAAAAAAGTATTATTATCTTGTTATGTATTTTTGCTAGACTGCCTATATAGCATATTGACTCAAATTTTGAACTTAATGACCCAGAGAGCCTTAACTTTAATATTTCTAACAGTTTTTACTGGATTCCTGGATTGTTTCTTGTCTTCTTTTTACTCCTTTCTAACATGAGAGTATAAATCAATAAATTATGCTCTTCAAGGTTTATTCATAAAGTATCATCTCTATAATTATTTTCGGTGTATCATTAGGTTTTCTTGTTTTTTTTCTCCTTTGTGGACTTGTGATTCAAATTATTTAGGAATATCCAACAGGTATATACGTGGCACGTGCATGACATGCGTATGGTATTCCATATACCAACCGGATGTGGGATAAATGATACTCCCTCCGTTTTTAGATGTAACATCGGACTTTTCACATTTGTCGAGGCACAACTTTGACCGATAATATCTCTAATGGTATAAAAGTAAAAATTACAAAAAATATATATTTGGAAAGTGTATACCTCGACGAATCAAACAAGATCCCACATGACTATATTTTTTCTTATTATGTATAAATAATAATTAATGGTCAAAAGTCGTATTGGATTAATAAGTACCCAAAGTCAATATATTACATCTAAAAAAACGGAGAGTATTATGATATGTGGATAATACAAGTTGAAGTAGAGAGTTGATATTTGCATATACATTAAATGGAGTCCAGATAAAAGATTGTAAACTTGATTGAAGATAATTTTTTTTACTCTTTTAAGCATACTGATAAATATATTCGGTATTAAAGCTAAACACAGAGTAGTGATTGTTTCTTATCTTAATTAGTATAACTCTCTAGAGTCTTGTCTCACTTTATTACTGACAATATTTGCTATAATCTATTATGGCTTGTGGAATCTATTATGTGCTTAATATAGGTCGCCAATGGATGATTTGAACCAAGTTGATGACCGCACTAGATGGATATAACAAAACTGAACACGACATGGAAATAGAATTTGGTTTGGTCTGGGGTACAATTTGTCAATTTATTTTATTAAGTGTTGATACTTGGATTTCGAAATTTTTTAACAATCAATTAGAGGTGACAAATTAATAAAAGATCACATAAACTATGTTCACGTTATTATACAATGACACATAACATCAAGATATACACCATAGTAAAAATTATTAGCAACAACATGAGATTTGTAACTTAAATATAAAAGAAATAAAGAGAAAGGAGTTTTGGGTTGATGAAGTAGAGCAAAATTATTGCCCTCAAAGGCTTTACTTTTGTTATCTTTCTCTTAAAATAGAACCATAAGTTTTGGATCAAACTTTAAAGAAAGTATGGTGAAAGTTAGGGAAGCTAATTAAAAAGGATGTAGACAAAAAGCAAATTAGGGTTTTTTCAGGATGATAATCTTGTCAAATGTATGTGGAGGGATAACCCCACCCCTCCTTATTTTGACATAAAAAAACGAACGAGAACTAAATGTTAAGAAAGGGAATCCGATTGGTGCGCATAAAAGTTGCAAGAACATGTACTTGTCGAACTTGCTCCCGCGCCACTTTGGTGATGCAACACTAGTGTGTTGTTGTGGCCAAGTGCGGATATCTAAAATTGTCTAGTGTATGGAAATCTCCTATTGCTCAATGACGCTTAGGCAACGAACTAGAATCTCGTAATCGTTTTGAATGGAGATGTTGTCATATCCTTGCCCACGGGGCCAATGTAAAGTGTGGAGACAAGCTTGTGCTTTGGTAACAACTAACAAGCGGACTATGCAGATAAATTAGGCTTAAAGGAATTGAAATTGACTAGTAAGGATTTTCATGGAATTAGAAAGTTTATTAAGCTCTATGTTCCGATTCGCACCTTTTAGGCAACCTGTGTTGTTAGATCATTGGATACTAATAATAAGGAGTCACGTTTGTGTGTCTACAAATATAACAATATTGGACTTGAGAAAGTCGTTTATTGTTTATTCGGATTTTTTTAGCAAATATCCCCAAGGTTTCGCATAATTCATCATGTACCTTCGTAAATTTGAAAATTCCAAGTACCCCCAAGTTTTACATAAAAGTACCGTATGCCCTTAATAACTAACGATTGTTGTCTGCGTTAGTAACTAAGCCCCCTAACCTTCCCTAATTAACCCTAACTATATAATCCCGAACCCACTTCTCCCTTCTTTCTCTCTCCCCCAACCCCCTCCACTTCCACCACCTTATCCACCTAAATGCCACCAAAATTCCCTCTCTAGCTACGAAAAATTCTTAATTCTCTAGCCACAAAATCCCCTCCCCACCTAGTAAACCCCACCCCTAGCCACCACTATAGTTAAATAGGGGGTTAATGAGTAATAGAGTTGATGACCATTAATCATTAAGGGCATTTAATACATTTTTGTAAAACTCGAGGGTATTCAAAAGTTCGATGATATATGGTGAATTTCGCAAAAACTCTGGGGTATTTGGTGAAAAATCCATTGTTTATTTAATCTATACAAATTTATTAAAAGGCGTTCCTATCAAAGGAACTGTGCCACGTGGCACTCTTCTCAAGCTTCAAATACACATGTTTATAATTTCATTTAAAAATATTAACAATGTGTAGTTACTAGGATTCGAACACATGACCTTTGAAATGAAATGTGAGAGTTTAACCACTAATCCACAACAATTTCAATGCTTAATGTTTCAAAGTAAAACATAATAAAATCTTATAATTATATGTAAATATTAAAACATAGACAAGTCTTTTGATCTCTAACACTTTTATTAAGTAATAACATTATTTTACCCCAATTTCATTGAAATTGTTATTTTTCTCCTCAATTCCTTAGAATTTTTTTAAACAACTTATCATGCTATAACGTTCATTTTTGAATTTCGCACTAAACAAAATATTATGAAAAGCTAATAAAATCGATTATGAAATTTATGAATAATAATATATTTGATAATCAGAATCTAACCCGTGGCGCGCCCGGCCAAAATACTAACTAGAGATTAAAATAGGTAAAATTGATTAACCTGACTAATTAAACAAGTCAATTTAGTATCAAGCATTTGAACCACTTTCATTCAATGGGTCGGATTAGCATTAGAGATTTTCAACTTTTTTTCCCTACGATGAACACGAATTCGACCTTTATGCTAGTTTCAAATGCAACATTGAATGTCAATTACTAATTCAATATCATAGTATTATAAGTTAATATATAATCTCAGTCCTATGATATTAATTGCCACCATGCAACTTTGATTAAGTTTGGACTTCCGAGCATTAATGTATATGCTAATTGTCAAATAAAGTCTTAAAACCTATTGATTGTCACTAGGAGAAGGCTTTTTTCATTAGCCTAGCTCCTTCTAGTTGTACCAATACTAAGTTTCTAGCTGTTGACTTGTGTAGTTTTAACCCCAAAATCAGAAGAAAAAAATGCCGACATTTGATGGTGGAGGGTTTAGGAACGGTTAATTCAATGCAAAGCTCGAGAACTTTCTATTAAGAGTCCATTTTCTAAGAGATCTTTCTCTCCCTTTATTCCGGTCCACTTTGTTCTGTCTTACCAAAAAGGACTTGTGTAGCTATTTGACAAATTGAAGGGACAATTTCTTTATCTTTAAATTTTGGCATGTATTGTGGAAGTATTTGTTATTACATCACCATCCAAAAATGCTTACATTTTACTTGCTACCTACCCTTTGCTCAATAGTATTAGAAAACTCACTAGGGAGAAAAAAAGGAAGGATGCACTACGTAGATGTATTTTTCGAAAAACGCAGCCCTTGTATGAAGAGGCTGCGGTTTTCAAGAAAGCACAGCCTTTTTTTAGTGAAGGGCACGGGTAACTGTAAAACCGGCAGCCCCTTCGTATAATACGGCGGCCGCGGTTTTCAAGAAAATCGCAGCTTTTTTATTGAAGGGCTGCGGTTAGCCCAAAAACGCAGCCCTTTGTAACACGAAGGGCTGTGTTTTCGGGCTACCCGCATCCCTTCACTATACAAAATTGCCTTCCAATAATATTCAGCGCGCTCATTTCCCTCACTCACTCAGCACACGAATTTCCCTCGCTCTCACTCTAACTCGCACGAAAACAAAACCCCTCCCTCTCACTCACTCGCACAACTAACCCTAACGCCCTAACGCCGGAGCACCGCACCTTCACCACCACGCAGCGCCACCACCACCACCATTGCGCCACCACATTGACGTCTTCTTCTCTTTCTCTTCTCTTCTCTTGGAGTGGGTTGATTTTAGTGGGTTTTAGGGCAGACCACCACGTAGCGCCACCACCACCACGCAGCGCCACCACACCATTATCTCACGCACCACCACCATTGCACGTTCTCCTCAACTGGCTTCAGTTTTCCTTCCATTGCGCGAAACCCATTGGCCAGGTTTGTTCTTTTGTAATTTTTGTTGAGATACTTTTTTATGTTTTTGCAGGAAGGAACATATAAAAGTATTAGTTGTTTTTGACGAGAGCACCACACCATTTCTAATTCGGGTACTTCTGGTAAGCTTCGGCTACTTCTTGAAATTCCATTGTTGTGTTCTGTAGTAGTTGTGGTTGGTGTTGGTGTTAGGGTGAATGGTCTAAATTAACCTGTTGTTGGTCTGTGTACTTATGATAATTCAAGAATCAACCAACACAATTAGTGCACTCATTCTTTGATAAACCATTAGTAAATTATTAGACTGCATCTGCTTAACAATGAAATCAATGAGGTAGATAGTTGGTAAGTGAAAGTGTAATAGTTTGGTAATTCAATTTTCAGGTGGGGGAGGGCTGTGGGAGGGTGGGTAGGAGGTGGGGGAGGGCTGGGGAAACTTGCATTTGTTAGGCATGCATTTGTGGTTGGTTGAAATTCGGGAACGAAAAGTCATTTTAGGCCTACATGGCAAGGGGGGAGTGCAGTGGGGGCAGTAGTGGCGGTGGTGGTGGAACTGTTGCAAATGTGGAGAGTGAGGTCGCATGGCAATGGAATGCCCATCTGGTGCTCTCCACATTTGTAACAGTTTCCACTCCCTCCGCCGCTACCGCCTGATGGGCTTGCCATGTGACCTGAAATGACCACATTTGTAACAGTTCCCACCACCAGATGGACATTCCCTTGCCATGTGACCTCATTGTCCACATTTGTAACTATTGTGTAGATTTTTAGGCTTGCTTTTGTTGTTGGTCGAATTTCGGGAACGAAAAGGTCATTTTAGGCCTATTTTCGCCTTTTCACGTCCAATTTGTACTTATCGAGTCATTTAACCCCAAATTCTTTTTGAACATGATAATATGAGGTATAATGTAACTATTGTGTAGATTTTTAGGCTTGCATTTATTGTTGGTTGAATTTCGGGAACATAAATGTGATTTTAGGCCTATTTTGTCCGATTCATGTCATTTTTTATATTTTAGTTGATCCAACTCAAAAAAAAATTGGAAAAATTGACAGAAATAATCCCAACTATGACCGGTCCGCTCAAAATAATCCCAACTTTGGGTTATTCTGGAATAATCCAAACTATTTGGGGTACCTTCCCAAAATAATCCATACTTTTATTTTTCTTGCCTTCAATGATCCCTTTTGGGTCTATTATATATAGGATAATTAAAAGTTTGGATTATTTTGAGAAAGTACTCCCAATAGTTTGGATTATTCTAGAATAACCCATAGTTGGGATTATTTTGAGCTGAACGGTAATAGTTTGGATTATTCTTGTCATTTTTTCCAAAAAAATTTGCATATGGCAATTTCAGGTAGAGTGAAACTACATATTATTTTTTTGTGCATAAATAATCATAAGTGTTGAATTTGGGAAACAACAACGCTTAAAGATAAGTGGATTGGCTATAATCGGGGGGCAAGCAGGGGGTGTGTGCAAGTGGGGGTGTGTGCGGGGGTTGGGGAGGGTGGCGGGGGTCGGGATGGTGGCGGGGGCCGGCATGGTGGGCCGACAAGGGTTGGGGGAGGAGGCGGGGGCCGGGGAGGGTGTGTGCTGTGGTGGGTAGGGGTGAAAGTTCGGTGTACGGATTGGATTTGGGCCTAATCCAATCCGATCCGAACAGAATTTGGATTTTAATTTTCCAATCCGAATCCAAACCAATTAGAGTTTGAATTCGATCCAATCCAATCCGAATTTTCATACTCTAGATTGGATCCGATCCGAAAATCCGATTTTTTAAAACTCTAGTTTTTCAATGAAATAAATTAAGCACAACAGCAGCCTAGTAGATTTAGGAAATGAGAAATTAAGTGATGTTAGGGTTTTAGGGGAAGGGTTGAAGTGCTACGCCTACTGGGCTATGGACTAGGCTTTTTAAAAAAAAAAACCAGTTAAGAACTTAAGCCCAATCCAGATACATAATACAAGGCATATTACTATTTGGTTATATTGGATTTTTGGATCCAATTATCCTCAATCCAATCCGATTCCGAAAATTCAATTTTTCAAAAAATCTCAATCCGAATCCAATCCGAACACGTCGAATCCGATCCGAATTACTAATTTTCGGATTTGATTGGATTGGATTTTGGATTTTATCCGAATAACTTTCACCCCTAGATGTGGGGGAGGGTCGGGGGGTTGGGGAGGGGGGGAGGGGCTGGGGAGGGTGTGTGTGCACTACTGCCAGCCCCTCCCCAACCCCCTGCCCATCCCTGCACAGCCCCCCCAACCCCCAACCCCTCCCCAACCCCTGTCATCCCCCTGCCAGCCCTCCCCCCACTACACACACACCCTCCCTAGCCCCTCCCCCCTCCCCAACCCCTTCCCCCCCCCCCCGCACGCCCCCCCCCCCACGAACCCCTCCCCCTCCCCGCACACCCCTAACCCCCGCACGACCCCCCACCCCCTCGCCCATCCCTTGCACAGCCCCCCCAACCCCCTGCCCATCCCCCCCATCCCTTGCACAGCCCCCAACACCTTGCCCAGCCCCCCCATCCCCCGCACAGACCCCCTTCCCAGCCTCCCCCCGCACAAGCCCCCCAACCCCTACACACACCCCCCACCCCCCGCCCATCCCCCCATCCCTTGCACAGGCCCCCCAACCCCCGCCCATCCCTTGCACAGCCCCCCTCCTCGTTGCACTCCCCCCGCTTATTCCATTTTTTTTTGTTTTCTTGAGCTTTATATATTAATACGTATATTTGTACAATTTCAGGGAGATGGCGGAGGTGCATACTTTTAATCAATATGATTTCTCAGGTTATTATACAATGAATTGCTTGGAACATCACGTGAGTCAATGTTTGGTTGGTTATGTCCAAACATACTACGAAATGACAATTGCTTAAAAAATAAAGCCGAAGTGAAAGAGTATATGAATATGAGTTTCAAAGCATTATCTCGTTCAGACCTCATTAGATCATCCTTGTCCCGTATATGGAATTGTATGCTTGTTAAACCCGCTTTACTTTTATTATTCGATTATTAAATTCACCTATTAATTATTCTATGATTAATAACTATATTTTCTTGTTGTAGGGCTCATTGGACACCGCCGCGATATGTTTGTCACGTAACGAAGTCTACCACTTTGATTCTTTGCGTCGACAACCACCACGGTCCTTACTAATCAAATCATTGTTAAATAGGTAGTCTAACCGAAATTAAATATATACGCACTTAATAATATTACACATTATTCATCATCTTTATATATATAAACAATACATCTTATAATAATGTATTGATGTAGTGTGATGAAGCATACTAGTGGAGCAGACTTCGAGCACCAAAAGCTCCCCGTTTGGATATCAATCGAGGTAACATGACTAATTTGCTTGTCCTTCTATAGAACACTTTTCGCCACATACTACACATCAAACATGAATGTCATTGGATGCATGTTTTGGTGAATTTTAGTGTCCGCAACAAGATAATGGAGTTGCATGTGGCTATTACGTGATGAGGTACATGTTCGATATCGTTACCCAATGCACTAACATTGATGATCTTCAAAAGGTATGTAACTTATTAGTATATGTTAGTTTAGATTAGATCGATGGGTATGGTTTAGAAACCAAAGTAGTACATATTCGCAAAAAATGACCACATTCAACCCTAAAACATGGTACTTTGATGCATTTTATATAAATATGAGGTATAATAACTAGTGTGTAGATTATTTTTAGGCTTGCATTTGTTGTTGGTTGAAATTCGGGAACGAAAAGGTCATTTTAGGCCTATTTTTGCCTTTTCGCGTCCAATTCGTATTTCTCGAGTCATTTAACTCCAAATTCTTTTTGAACATGATAATATGAGGTATAATATAAGTAGTGTGTAGATTTTTAGGCTTGCATTTGTTGTTGGTTGAAATTCGGGAACGTAAAGGTCATTTTAGGCCTATTTTGGTCATTTCGCGTCCAATTCGTATTTCTCGAGTCATTTAACTCCAAATTCTTTTTAAAAATGATAATATGATGTATAATATAACTAGTGTATAGATTTTTAGGCTTGCATTTTTTGTTGGTTGAATTTCGGGAACGAAATGTCATTTTAGGCCTATTTTGGCCATTTCGCGTCCAATTCTTTGATTTTGAGACATTTAACTCCAATTTATTTTTGAGCATGATAATATGAGGTATAATATAACTAGTGTGAAGAATTTTAGGCTTGCATTTGTTTTTGATTGAATTTCGGGAAGGTTATATGTAATTTTTAGAACTATTAACTACGGTAAATGATTGAATTCTTATATTATGTGTTTTATTTCTTGGTTGTTTTGCAAGGTTTATGTGAATAACACACCAAGTTTGAGGGCCTTCACCATGGAGGAATTACATGAAGTTCGGGATAAGTTGGCGACCTACCTTTCTGATGATGGCTTATGATAGATTTTGGTGGATTTTGCGATATAATTACTAGATCGAGTTGGTATATATTTTCCAATCTAATATAGTTTTTAGCTAGTACGTTGGTATTTTGTCAATTCTATGTACACTTTTTACATTATTAATATATTTAGAGTTAATTACGTTGAAAAACTTGTGATATATTGCAATTTGTTTTTTTTGTGTGGAAGGGAGGTGTTGGGCCGGGGGCCGCCACTGTGGGGTGTAGGGATGGGGTGCCGCCGGCAGGGGGCTAGCAGGGGGTGCCGGGCGGGGGTGGTGCAGGCGCCAGGGGTGGTGCGGGGCAGGGTGAGGGGGTTCCGCCGCCGGGCGGGTGGTGTAGGGCAACAGGGGGTTCTCATTGGTCAGGGGGGGCCGGGCAGGTGGGGTGTAGGGCTAGGGTGGGGGTGCCGCCGGGCGGGGTGGTGTAGGGCGCAGGGGTGCTCTGGCCGGTCGTGGGGGCAAGCAGGGGTGGTGTAGGGGCTGGGGTGGGGGGGGTCTGGCGGGGGTGGTGCGGTGGTAGCGGGGGTGCTGCGGGTCGGGCGGGGGGCTTGCGGGAGGGGTGCCGATGGGGCGGGGTGGGAGGCCGGGCGGGGTGTCGGCTGGGTTGGGGGCCGGGCAGCAGGGGGTGCCGCCGGGTGGGCAGGGGCCGGGCAGGGGGGTGCCGCCGGGGGCTAGGGGGAGGGCCGGGCAAAAGGGTGTCGCTGGGATAGGGTGGGGGGAACCAGCTTTTTTTATAAAAAAAATCGAACAAGAAGGGTCAATTATGGGTCTAGAACGCAACCCTTCCATATTGGAAGGGCTGCGGTCTAGGCGCAAAATCGCAGTCCTTCCTACAAAGAAGGGTTGCGGTTTAGGCCCAAAAACGCAGCCCTTCTATATTGGAAGGGCCGCGTTTTTTAGCCTAAACCGCAGCCCTTCATTTTTGCCGAAGGGCTGCGAGCCAAATACGCAGCCCTTAGGGCTGTTTTGACCACAGCCCTTGCGTTTTTCTCCACTAGTGACTTATACTTGCATGTTGATGATTAGTTCTATACTTCTATCATCAAATTCTTGTAAGAGTTTAACCATCATATTATTATCGATATATATTTTTCACAGATCTTATTTTCACAATCAAAGGCAAATCTTTTTATTTTTTTAAGCAAATGTACGTCAAAGTTAAAGTTAATTGGATATGGTCATCAAATTCATGGACCATATGAACTATGAAAGCTTCTTGGATAAACTCTTTTCAAACAAAATTGCGAGATTTTTGGAAATGATATATTCCTTTTATTTTCTATTTTCTTTCCTTTTTCCATTTTAATTTATTGCATCTTCCCATTTTGTTTTCTATTTCTATCAAAATTTTCCCTATTATTCTTGCCCTCTTGCATATCCAAAAAAAAAATTAATAAAAACACATTTTACTTTATATAATTTTGGATTTTGATATATGCAACCTTTTAAGATGCATATAAGTAATTAAATACATTTTCTAAAATATTATTAATCTAGAAATTTCATGACATATTCACGCGTCAATTAATGTAATTTATGCTTCATTTTTAACTTCTTATAAAGGGCTGCATATATCAATTTTCTATATTTTTATTAATTATTTTCCCTTTTTCCTTTCACTTACCCCACTCTAAAGGGTCTATTGATAATGTCAAAGGGCAATGCTCGTGCTAGCCAAATGTAGGCCCAAGCGCAACCCACAAGCCCGTTGTGTTGTGTTGTTGTACAAAGACTTACAAGTTACAAGATTGTCATCTTGTCATGTCATTTCGTATTGAAATATGTATCTCGTGACATGTCATTGTTTTCATGAAAATTTCCAACTTAGACACAACCACCAAACACAATGACGGTCCAATACCCATCCAGTTCTGGGCTAATCCTAGTATCCAAGCCAAAAAAAAAGCCAGAGGGTAGGATCTGCTGAAATTAACTCCAAACAGTGTACTCCTTAAACTAGTACTATTAGTTATGCTAAAAATAGTTTATAGTACTTCTTTTTGTCTTTTAATGAATTTGATCACTTACAAGTTAAATTATACGTAGGATTTCTAGTTCCACTGCTCCTATTACATACTACTATATTTTAATAGGATAGTTTTATGTTTTGCTAAATTAAAAGGAAAACTAGTAACTTTACATGTATTAAGTTTAGTTTAACTATCTAGTGTTAATAATTTTCACTAAAAGTTACCTAAATCATATAATTTATAATTTGGTAAGCTTAGTAATTAAGAAGTTACGTTGATCAGCGCTTGTTAAATCCGTTGGTCAGCCGTTAAGAGGAGAAAATGTGGTCTCGGTAAGGGTAGTCCCGTTGGTCCCATTTATATGCATCAACTTAACTACTTTATGCATTAGGTTATACTACTTTATGATCATGGCTACTTTTTGTAAAAAGTTGTTTTCACATGATAGTGATAACTCAAACATAGTACATAGTAGAGAAATATATTTTCCAATTAATTCTCAAAACCTGGACTATACCCGAAAAAACACACGATACAATATATCATATTGGAAAATTTAACTTCAAAACTGCTTTCTCCATTTAACATCACGAAGAGACTACAAGTTCAAACCAAGAATTTCAAAGTATCAAGTAAGTTGCTTTATAACATATCTATTGATAAATTTTTAAAAAACTATAGATATATTCATTATGGTATAGTTCAAATAGTATTAAAACCTCTTTCTAGAGAGGGTTTAGATTGCCCAATATATATAGGCTTACGAGACAATTGTTTAGTTTGTTATAAAGATTATCTCTTGGCCGTGATTCAAACTAATATTTGTAATGGCCCCATCTATACAAATATATTAAAAGGCGTGTCGACAACGTATACACGCCACGTGACACCTCTCTTACTCCACTAGAATTGTCCAACGTGTACATATGTCATGTCAACTAACAAAAGTAAATTGGTTTGCAACAAGATTTGAACCCATGACATCTTGCTATTATACATAACACAATTACCATCTCAACCAACTTCCAATCATGCTTTAAATGTCCATATTATTATATGTGTACCTTTTAAATGTTGAATTTTCTTTATTACTATATTTTAATGCAAATGGAAAAAAATGCATATCAAGTTCGGAAAACCCGGGAAACGCCCGGGCCCAAATACTAGTTTATTTTAATTATTACCCGTCTAGTCTTAGATATCCACCTCTCGATAACTCAACAAGTACAATTCGAGAGAATATGTCAAAAATATTTGCACTAATTTATCGTGTCTACTTTAGATTATTGTCTTCTCAATTAAATCCAAAATGCTTACTACTCCCACCGTTTCTTTTTAATCTGCACATTTTCTTTTTTTATTCGTTTCTTTTTAATCTACACACTGTTACTTTTTCTATTTTCGGAAACATGTCTCGTCAACTTTTTGCTCTTTTTCCACCTACTTCTTCAGCCATGAAACCACCTACTTTCTTCTATCAATGTTATACTAGAAGAATACCAAATAGACTTAGATTATATTCAAAATGATTTTTACGTAAAAGAAAATAATGACAAAAAGGATTGATTTTTCGGATGCTTTGATCAATCCGCTAGAAATCATATAAGATTAGAATGAATTTCTAATATAAAAAAATAGAAATTAATATTCTCTTTTTCACATGGTTCTCTACATATACCATAAAAAATAAAATTTATCCGTTTAATAAAGGACTTTTAAATATGATAAATAGCTTAATTCAAAGTTGGACCTTGAAAAATGAAAATATAGTTAAATCTATCCATCCTCCTTTCACTAAAATTCAAGTTAATAATAGTGAAGGATCTGTTGTTATGGCTCCCTTTAAAAAAGAAAGAGATGATGATCGCTCTTCTAGTGTCAATCTAGGTGACATTAAAAAATCACCATAATAATTACTCAAATCAACTTCTTACTACGATTTCATAACAAATAAAAATGCTAAACACACAAACTAGAATCCAAATAAACTTACGAAGTCGAAAATTTAATATCAAAGCTAGGAACACTCTCAATAAATAATAAAAAGGAAACAAAAATTTCCTTCGACATTGCAACCCCACATATTAATACTTCAAGTATCCCTATTTCCCTATTTATCGCCAAAAATTCCTCAATTTACCTGGAAAAAACAACTCATTTAATTAGTAAAATTGAAGATAATTCATCTAGCATAAGTACATCTAAATCAAGTAATACTATTAATGTTTTAGATAAGAGCAACTCAAACAAAGATAAGTTAATTAATTTTGACAATGAAAACAACAGTTCCTAGATAAGTATCTCCACTAAAAATTACTATATTAGGCCGACTCCACCAGATATTTAATACGAGGAACGACTTAAATTTAGACATACACAATATGATGGGACTGCTGTTTATAAATGAAATGTCGATGGATCATCATAATATGAAATATTAAATGTCCTTTCTGAGATGACCATGGCTATTACAACCTATAGATCAGAACATTGTAATGAACATAATACTATCATAGATTTTCATACAATTGGTTTTATTGGTCAACTTAGAAATTGATGGGATAATAATATTAATGTAGAAACAAAAATTCAAATACTTAACCACGTCAAAATAGAAAATGAACAACATACTTTAGATGGAAGCTCAATTCTTATAAATATGATCGATATGCATTATATTGAAAAACCTAAAGAAGATATGTCAATAAATCAAGTAGCCAAATCTTAGATGCCCAACACTTGATGATTACTGTTGGTACAAAGATGTATTTCGAATTAGTAATATTTTTAGACGTAGTGATTGCAATCAATCTATTTGGAAAGAAAGGTTTATTTCTGGTCTCCCTTCTTTATTTTATCAAAGAATATTCCTAAAATTAAGAGAAAGTGCAAGTCAAGATGAAATTTCATATGATAGTATGACTTGTGGACAAATATTTTCTTTTGTAAAAAAAGAAGCAATTGCTTTATGTCAAGAGCTTGTAATTCAAAATAAATATTCATTAGAAGAAAGAGAAAGACGTAGGAAACTTGGTAGTTTCTGTGCTGCATTTGGTTTACCTAAAATTCAACCCCCTTTGCCATTAATAGAAAAAGAAAATAGAGAAAATTTTAGACCAAATAGACAATTTATGAACACTGATCAATATTACAAGAAGACCTGTAAAAAACCAAGAAGACCGCCAAAGAAAAACAAAAAACCCAAAAAACCAACTTATTGTTATAAATACGCTTGGGTAGGTCACGAGGCCAATGAATGTAATATGAAATAAAAAATTAATGAACTATGTGGCAATGACTCTGACCTCCAACAAAACATCTTAGCATTATGTTTACGAGTCTTATATGCACGTGATGCGTGCGAAATCGTTATAAAAGATAAAGTGATTGGCATAAATACATCTAGTTACACTCTGTAAGAAAAACTACCCCTTTGGCTTCTCGAATTTCTCCAAAAAAATTAATAAAGAGAACTTCTATGTTGTTAGGTTTTGTGAGTTTGTAGTTTTTTCACTTGCTAATCTATTTTTGCTTGATAACTCGACTTTTGAGTTGTTCATTTTACCAATTCAACTTTTCGATTTTGGTTTACTTGGTTTCATATCTAAAATAGTGTTTTCCATTTGTAGATCATGAATTTTATAATAATTGTGTTTTCATTTAAATTGTATCTACTCATATGCAAAATAATTCAAACATGAATAATGAAGAACAATTAGTCTCATGAAAAAGCATAGTATACCATAAATTCACGTCCATTATAATATACAAAGACAAACAGAGTGTAACTGACAATGATAGTAAGCTCAGTATTAGCTATCTAAGAAGAGACAATTTAATAAATTTATTTAATGTCCAATCCTCTTGCATTTGGAATGTGTGTAACTTATCAATATCAATTTAGTTCTCTAAGTTTCATACGAAATATCTCTATTCTATAAAGGAGATAGTGAACTAATATGGTGATAGTTGCATATCTGAATATTGTAAAAAAATTGTGAGTAGCCAATAATAGAAGTCTTAGTTCCTTCAATTTTTTCAAAGATTAATAAGTGTAGATATTTCTTCAAGGGAATTTTACTTGGTCTTTGAGAAAGTTTAATAAACTAATGCTTAAAAAGTTGGGTATTGGGTAGATTTTTATTTGCCTTTGATGGCTTTAGCTTTAATTGAGATTGTCAGATTGGGGTATGTTTTCTTTTAAATAGTTGATGTTTGATTGGTTTGTTCGGTTTTTCATTGTGTACAATCAACAATGTTTCTTATGAATATATGATTGATTAATGGAAAAATTGATAAGAGCAGGCCTAACTATGGCCTCCCTTCCATAATAGATCCCAACTTTGGACTATCCCACACAGGTCCCAACTTTTATACCTATTTGACACGCGTGGACCTTTCAGGTCATTAACCTGCTAATACCAGTGAACATTAGTCACGTGACCTTTTTAGTTGACTCACATGGCATTTTTCCCTCTCTTTTCCCCCTTTCTTATATTGTCTGTGCATTTCCCCCTTCCCCTGTAGAAAGCTCAAATCTTTTCCTTCAAATCTTCTCCAATGGCAGCGCAAATCTCTGGTGGTTCTGGGTCAATTAATTCAAGAGCAAGTGCAAGAAACATCCCCGTGAAGTGCAACCATGAGATTCCTGCGATAATTAGGACTTGCAAAAATACATTGAATTTCGGAAAGAGATTTTATGGGTGCTCAATGTGGCCTGTAAGTTGTTAAAGATTATGTCTTTGAATTTCATTGTTTCATTAGTAAATTTTGCTTCAATTTTTTTTCCTTTTTCGGGTTTAGGGTTTTAATGGTTTGAGGGTAACAAATTAGGGTTCGAATTGAATGCAGGGCCCCTCTGATTGTGGTTTCTTTCAATGGGAGCTTAATTGTGGTGCTGGACCTTGCAGTGGGTGTGAGGATTTGCAAACAAAATTGTTGGAGCAATACACAATCAAGCTTTGAGACCTAGAATTGCAGTTTAAGGTGGTGGAGGAAAAATTCAACAAACTGAAATTGAAGAAAGACAAGATGGAGGCAGCACTGCAAGAGATGAAGGGAGAAATGATGAAAATGCGTGTTGAAGCTGTGAAGAATGCCAAGGGAGAAAAATATGCTATGATAGGCTTAGGATTATCTTGGTTGCTGTTTGTAATTGTTGCTGTTTTTTTAGCTTAGTTGTTAGGGTCAAAAAAAGATGTTATGCAAACAAATGGATATGTAATGTATTGTTTGCCTTTTGGTTATGAAATGAAATGAAGCCCTTTTTTGCACCTCATGGTTGCTGTTTGTAAAGGTTGTTGTTTTTGTTTGTGTTCATCATAACTCAACTCAATGAAATATCATATACAAGCATCACATTAAAGAGATTCATCATAAACCAAACCTTCTTGTATTGGCAAAACACACAAACAACTGTTTACAAAATGCTGAAGATAACATAAGCAAGCCTATTGTTAGGGTCAAAAGGGTGACATAAACCCAAATTCAAAAAACAACCCAAATCCAAAATGATGTTTGGCTACAAGTGCCACTGGACATAATTAACTGGATGCTTGGCTTCCTAGAGCTGTTTGCAGTCTTCCATTCACATAAGTTGAACCATTATTGCTCAACCAAACACCAACCCCTGCTGGTACCTGTGTACATAAATGATGTTAGTTATGCACATATATCATGCCAGAATTTTATGAGAGTAATAAACAAAACTTACCCTTTCCCTACCCCCATTCCTTCCACCACCCCTTCTGCCACCAGTTCCAGCCCCTTGTTGTGGCCCCGCCTCCTCTTCCTCTAGACCCCCCTTCCTCCTCGTTATGGTTCCGCCATTTCGCCAGTTCTTGATGGTTGGGCAGTCACATTCAGTTCTTGAGCTGAAGGAGTGGGTTGGGCTGATGTACTTTGTTGAGTTGAAGGAGTGGGCTGGGCTGATGTGGAAGCCTGATTGGATGATTGGCCAGTTTGTTGCCTTTTTTGCTGAGGGCCTGCATTGTCCTTGTTTGGACATCTTCTTTTGTTGTGGCCCTTGCCTTTGCACACACTGCAATGCATCTCAACCCCATGTTTGGTCAGCTTACCAGGCTTCTTTGGGTTTTCAAAAGGATCCTTGATCCTATTTTTCCTTGGTCTGCCTGGCCCTACCTTGATTGGGGGTGGCTGTAGAGGGCAATCTAGTTTAGGCCAGTGCCTTTCACCTACACAGGGAGGGATTGAATTGTTGTAGGCTCTTAGGTAGGTATCTCTCTTGTACCAATCAGCTACATAATCCTCTGCTTTGTAGTGGTACATGAAGAGACAAGCCACTGCATGGGCACAAGGGATCCCAGTTATATCCCATCTCCTACATGTGCAAGATCTGGCCTCTAAGTCAACAGATAGGGTGTCCATTTCATACCCCACTTGGAAGACAGTAGCTGAAGATGGTATTGGGTGACACAGGGCAGCTAATTCTTTGGATTTCTCAAGCTTAACTTGGATCCTAGGGCAGACTTGAGCTTGGCTCTTCTCCATTTCTTGTCTTTTTACAACCAGCCTGTGCATGAGTGAAGTCCTAATTTCCTCAAGCATATAAATGAGGTGCTTGGTTCTAGCCTGGATAATATATCCATTAAAGGTCTCTGCTAGATTGTTGACAACCACATCCACATTTGTGTTGGTGTCCATGAAAGCTCTGCAAAACAACCTAGGATTATAGCTTTTGAAACCCACAACAGCATCAGGATTGAGTTCTTGCATCTCTTCCAAAGCTTCATTGTAATCAGACATATTGTATGATTTTGCAGCCTTCCAGAAAATATTCTTCATCTCATCTCCTTTGAAATCTTTGTGCCAGTGTGCAAAAATGTGCCTGGCACAATGTCTGTGTTCAGCACTTGGAAGGAGTGTTGCCACAGCATGTAAAATAGACTGCCACAGTAAAAGCAAAGCAATAAGTAAACATGTTAAATATGTTGTAATAAGTAGGAAATCAAAGCATGTTTTGACTCACCTGATGTTCATCTGAAATCAAAGCCAAACCAGTACCATCTCCCAACTGCAAGCAGTTTTGCAACTCAGTGAAAAACCAAACCCAGCTATCATTGTTCTCTCCCTCTACCACTGCCCAAGCAACTAGATACATCTGGTCGTTTCCATCCCTGCCCACTGCTGCAAGTAGCTGGCCACCAAGAAAAGTCTTCAAGAAGCAAGCATCTACACACAACAGTTTCCTACAGCCCTCTATCCAGCCCTTCCTTATACCATCAAAACAGAGACAAAAATCCTCTGCAAACACCTGGTGTTGGTCCCTTCTTAATAGGATTATTCACCAATGTAATCACGAAGTGTCGGGGTTTCCATCCTTCAAAGCCGCAATATACCTACCCGACTTAGCATAGTGCTCTCATGTAGAGCCATGCAACATTCCGTGAGCATGATATTTAACCTTGTAAGCCAAGTCTTTCTTGATGACCACCCCGAATGCCCTTCTCACTTGTCTCAATGATTTCCTTTCTTTGGCCGGTGGTCTCGCTCTTGAAGATTTCAAGGAATTGAGCAGCCATCCAAGTAGACTTAAGTTGTCTATTTCTTTCCATGTCTCTTGTGCGAGTGTGAGTACCATTCAAAGATTTAACAACAAAGCATGCTCTCCTAGTGTCCCATGATCCATATAGTCTCGAAGGGACAAACTAGTCAAGCATCTAACTTCCATTATTTGGCCTCTATTCTTGTTACTAGTTGCAAAAGTTAAGTTCTTCCCTTGAACTACAAAGAAACTTAGCAACTGCTTTCCCGAACTCCTCTCTATTAGGAAACCCGTAGCCAACTTTCCACTCAAAGTTAGTGAAGTCGGTATGCTCACCGACCACTACCCTTCTCCTGTCTCCTTCTCCTACCACTTAAGTCTTCTTCATCACTTTCCCCGGAGTGAGCTCGGCCTCAATCACTCGTCCTCATATTCACTCGGACATTCAACTCTCTCATCGCATTATTTCTCTCCTCGGCATTATTTCCTGTTTGTCTACTACCAAAGCATTACCACCCAAAGCCGCTTCCTTTTGAAGCTCTTGAAGCAAGCTCAAACAACTTGCTTGTACACCTTTTCACTCTGTTTCTTGCCTCCCTTAACTCATCATCATCACTTGCTTCACCATCCTCCGGAATAGCACTCTCAAATAACTCGCTCACCATCTCTCAACTCCTCATCCGCATCTAACACCTCCTCCTCTAGGTCTAAATCATTTAAATCAACATCCGTACTATCGGATTACGGCTCATACAAAGCATCGACTCACCCGAACCCTCTCCTTGATCATCCTCAAATAATTGGTTGTATGGAATTGGACTATACGGTCCTGTTATCATACCGATCAAAGAAATCGGGTGGTAGGTTGCTTGTTGTATCGAGCTCATGAAGAGGGGACGAAGTACTAGGCCGTTCGGGGAGGGTGATGGACTGAAGTGTGAGCTCGTGAGGATAGATCTGGATGTGCGGATGGAGTAGGGGAAGTAGTTATAGGTTGACCCGGTTGTGGCCGTGATGAAGGGTTTATTTTTGAACCGTGAGGTCGGGCAATGGGAGTAGGATATGACTGTGCGAGATGAAGGAGGGGCAAAAATTCAATTGGGTCAATTAATGATACCTCGGGTAGATTTCTAGGACTTGACCTAAGTGTGGGACAACCAGGTGGGACCCTTTCTTTAGGTTTTGTGACCTTCCTATGTGGGGTCAACTTTTTAGGGGGACCAGCTTTTTTTAGGGCTTTCTCTGTCATTACTTTCAACACCTTCCCCTTCTCGGCTCCCTTCACCCGTGATGGGGTGAGCAACTTCACCTGGGCTCATTAGGATCGGTGGGCTTACTTCCCTTTATCGGTAGTTGGGCCCGGCTCAATTCCATCACCATGCCCAAGTGGGCTTACTTACCTCACTCGAGGTCCTTCACTTCCATCTAAGAATGTAATGAAATCAGAGTTGATCCACCCCATGTTTGACAAACAAATCAATGCACCTATGTTTTATCACTATGGCACCCATTTCTAACACTTCCTTGTCATTATACACTCTCCTTAACCCATCATCTAACTTCCTCTTTGGTATCAAGTAGAAAATTTCATCTACCACATTATAACCCCCACATTTCTTAACCATTTCAAGCAAATACCACCAACACGGTTCGTCGGGATCAACTAAAAAAGTCCTAATTTCCCCACCAAAATACTCTAAACAACCCAACTTATTCTTCTTAAATACCCCTCCATGATGAAAACGCAAAGTCACACTTTGCTCCATTACAAACTACCACCCGAAAGCATATAGTAAATCAAGCACATACATTACACCACAGGCAATTGAATCTCAGTGATTCATCAAACAACAACAACAATTATAATCCAAATGCATAAACAACAATAATGGAACCCAAAGTCATAAAATTTGGCAAAATAATAAAAATTCTACCTTTCACGAGTGCACTTAACCACATATTCAAGAAAAATTCTACCTTTCACAGAGTTCACTTAACCAACTGCACTTAACCCTAAAATTACGAAATTAAAAACATTAAAGTTCTCAAATTTAAAACTTACCCAGAATTGAGTATGATATTGAGAATTGCGTTGTTGTGATGTCAAACTTCCAAAATCGAGGCCACACCAACTTGCGCAATTGAAGAGTGCCCGGAACTACGAGAAAATTAAGTAAAATTGAAGGGGGAAGAGAAGAATTCAGACAGTTGCTTGGGAAGAGAGGAGGGAGTTATTGTTCTGATGCTTTGTATAGGTATTCGTGTTTTGGAGGGAGAAATATTTTAGAAACGAAATTAAAGGAGAATTACATTCTCATCAGGTTACTATCAGGTTACCAGTCAATAAGGTCCACGCGTGTCAAATGGGTATAAAAGTTGGGACCTGTGTGGGATAGTCCAAAGTTGGGATCTATTATGGAAGGGGGGCCATAGTTGGGCCTGCTCCTATCAATTAATCCTTGATTAATTCAATGTTGCATTTTTTTTCACAACCTAACTTAAACATTGTACTATATATTTTTACTGAACTCCTTTCTTCTTCCTTTTTTCTCACTCTCTCTCACTCACTTTCTCTCTCTCTTCCTCTGCTAAACCCCATAAGGCCATAACCACTCACCTCCATTTTCTTTCTCCTCAATCACCAAAAACATCATCTCATGGTAACAATTTTGCTAATCTTTCCCATCTTCACATTCCCAACCTCTTAACAAAAAGTTTTGGGTTTTCCACCATCTTTGATCTTCCCCTACCATCCCCATTTCTCTATCTCTATTCTATATGGGAAGAGAGGGGGGACACCAAAATATAGAAACCCCTATTTCACCCCTACTAAATAAATAAAATTACATCTAATCAAATAAATTACAACAAATCCTTTCACAAAAACACGGCACACAAAAGAAACCGTAATTCACTCCCACTCCCAAGACAGTTACCCACGCAGTTACCTTCCTATTTCTTACTCTCCTCCCTTCTTCCTCTACTCCCATACATTCTCTGCATATCTCCATTTCTTCCTCTTCTCCCTTCTTCCTCTACTCCCATTCATCCTTTGCATAAATCCCATTCCTAAATAAAGGGGAAAAAAACTGCAACACATGCAGTTTAACAACACATCTTCAGTTCTTCCACTTCTCCTTCTTATTCTCGCGACTTCTCCCTTCAATTCTCTGAAAAACACCACAAAATTACCAAAACAAATCAGAATACAATAATTCAACCAAGATAAGGTAATTACAGTGATTTGTTCATAACAATCCTCATACAATTTAATTTGAAACATACATCATTATTTTCTCGATGTGAATTTTATACAGGGTGTTTACAAGCGTTGCAATCCACAAGCCATAAATTCACACAAAAAAATAACTCATAATGTGAGATAAAGAGGACTGACAAGCGTTACAGTGATGTGAATTTGTTGGTTCTCTCCTAATTTCACTCAAGAAGACGATGTGCAATTCAATATTATTAAGAAATACCTCTTCACTTTACAAGAGTGCCTTTTTTGATGATATTTGCTTGAGGATACTTGCTGGTTTACTTTCTCTCTACATCTGTCTTGTAAAAAATACACACAAAAACCGCTATCAATTCATATGACTTTGGATTAGTAAATCTTATTACAGACATAAAGTATTGTGTGAGAGAGAAGTAAGAATACCTTTTAATTGTTAGCGTGCACATTCAACAAATTTTTTTTGCTTCTCATGGCTTGTGGATTGCAACGCTTGTGAACACCCTATATAAAATTCACATCGAGAAAATAATGATGTATGTTTCAAAATAAATTGTATGAGGATTGTTATGAACAAATCACTGTAATTACCTTATCTTGGTTGAATTATTGTATTCTGATTTGTTTTGGTAATTTTGTGGTGTTTTTCAGAGAATTGAAGGGAGAAGTCGCGAGAATAAGAAGGAGAAGTGGAAGAACTGAAGATGTGTTGTTAAACTGCATGTGTTGCAGTTTTTTTTCCCCTTTATTTAGGAATGGGATTTATGCAAAGGATGAATGGGAGTAGAGGAAGAAGGGAGAAGAGGAAGAAATGGAGATATGCAGAGAATGTATGGGAGTAGAGGAAGAAAAGGGAGGAGAGTAAGAAATAGGAAGGTAACTGCGTGGGTAACTGTCTTGGGAGTGGGAGTGAATTACGGTTTCTTTTGTGTGCCGTGTTTTTGTGAAAGGATTTGTTGTAATTTATTTGATTAGATGTAATTTTATTTATTTAGTAGGGGTAAAATAGGGGTTTCTATATTTTGGTGTCCCCCCTCTCTTCCCATATAAAATAGAGATTAGAAAATTACTCAGACCATAACCTCACCAGCCCTAGTGAAAATAATAATCTACTCCAAAAAGAATCAGATTATGAGTTAACTTCATATTGTTCTAAAGAATCTACTCCATTTTGTCAAAAAGGTTGCTGCAATAATATTTGTGTTATTACAAAAAAAATTATATTCCTAAACTTCTTTATAATTAAATTTTCAAAAATTATTTAATATTTTAAAATTTTTACTTTACTCATTTATCATTTCTGATGCAATATCCTCATTAGGAAAAGAAACTACTTTTTAAATCACTTACCTTTGAAGAAGAAATTAAGAAATTATGTTCTGGACAAGAAAGAAAAATTCATATCAAATGAACTCAATATTTACCCTGTAAAATTTCCCCTACCACCAGAAATTGGTCCCAAAACCTCACTCAAGTAGTAAAAAAATCATTCTCTAAATAATGCCCTATCTGATATCCATAAAATGGTTTTCAAGTTCTTTATACCTGACCTAATCATCTATATTTATCAACTTCCTAATGAAGTTCAAGAAATCATCCTCAACAAAATTAAGAAGGAAAATCCCAAAAGATGGTATGTCGGTCTCCTGACTGATGCAAAGATCTGCCCTCACAATATTTGGCGCACATGGGGACAATTTCTACTACTATATGCATATTACAAGATCGAAGGATTTTTATTATTGCCAAATGAAATGCAAATGGATGATCCATTTATTTCAACATGGAAATATGGCTTGGTAAGAAAATTTTATGAATTAGCGGAGCCTCAATAAGAGTTTTTCAAAGAATTTACATAATTCCAACAATATATCTACTCAACAATATATTTTATTCAATTCAAAGATAAGAATGGTTTTATGAAGAAATTCTCTGCGCCAATATAGAAATGGAAAATGGCAAGATTAAACCAGCTCCATCTAATCCTAATCAACATAAAAAAAAATATGAAAATTGTAGATGTGATGCGGTCCCTAGATCCCACTAAGCAAGAGCATATGGTTTTTTCTACATTATTCAAAAGATCGAAGACATTATTAATCATTTGCAAGAAGACCCAATTACTATCATTCACTATGGAAATACTTCAAAAGTATTTCACCATCTGTGTTAATCTTTCAGAACATTCATACCTGTCTCAAATCAAAACCAGCAAATTCCTATTTGATGAAGGGAAATATTACTTGTCTAAAATATTCAAAATAATAGCCCGCGGGTTTTTATTGGAAAAAATTAGGCCAATAAAATAACAAAAGATCCCACTAAGTGATTATCACTTAAGCAAATATAAGCGACATATTTTACTAATTAATGTTTTTCATGTAGGAAGTCTGTTGTAACGGATGCAACAAACAACGAAGAATTAAAGAACAATCTACATAAGGATTTAACGTGGTTCACTAACAATGTGTTAGCTACGTCCACACAACAGGGAGAACATAATTTTATTAGGTTTAACAGAGAGATTACGGATTACAGAATATGGAGGCATAAGTTAATTATAGGGTTTATATAGTAATTAACCTAAACAGATGGGCCTAAACCCGAAACTAAAACAAACTCGATACACTAATTAACATATACCGATAAGCTTCGTGGGCGTTGCCCCCACCAGGGTGTTTCACCCCTGGACACCGATTCGCTGACCCCGTGCTTGGTTAATCCTAACATCAGATAATTAATTCAAGGCATAATTCAACAAATTCAAAATAAAAATAAGTCTCACCTGAAGACAAAGGAAGGTAGATGACTCACCTTCACCAAAGATAGGTCTACCACTCGAAGAAATCATGCAACCGGATCAAAAACACCTGAGACACAAGACAAATCATTCAATTCCTTACATACTGGGTTGCTAAATGACGCCCTAGAATTTCCTAGTTACGCCATAAATACGTATTAAATAGTGTATTTGTATACTTTCCATCTATTTTTCTCATTTTTTTCCCCTTCCTTCTTCACTTTCCCTCCCCATCTTCTTCCACATCACCACTGTAAGTCTTGGAATGGGAGCTGATCGAATCTCGTGACTAAAACATCTGGCATCGGAATTTGTAATGCCGGTAGTCTATCCGGGGGGTGGAGAATTGGTGGCAGTAACTTTTCTTGTATCTCTTGTTGTTGTATTGAAAATTGCAGTAGAACCAGTAATACTAATATCACTGGGAAAACAAACACACAATAATTCGACATTTGTTTCTTTTCCCGCAATCAAATTATCATCATCATTATCATTCTAAATCTTAGAAAGTACACTAACCATTTTATTGGATCATCACCAAATAGAAAGGGAAACAAACAATTTAATGACATGATAAGTCAAGTTCTTCCTTAGCAGAGCATTGGATTGTGCCTAATAACTTCCTTAGCACACCACCACCGCCACACCGCCACCGCCGTACTGCCACCACCATTATCACACCCCACCCTTCTTCTCTCCTCTGTTTTCTTCGATTTTTTTAAAAAAAGAGGCGTCCACCATGGACGCCCCACCACCGATGGAGGCGTCCATGGCGGACGCTCCACCGGAGGGTGAGGCGCCCGCCATGGACGCCTCTACCGGTGGTGGGACGTCCATAGTTGACACCTCTCCATATTGTTTTTATAAAAAGAATTCAAAAAAAAAGAGGCGTCCATGGCGGGCGCCTCACCCTCAGTGGAGCGCACGCCATGGACCCCTCCACCGGTGGTGGGGCGTCCATGGTGGACGGTCGGACGCCTCCTTTTTTTGATTTTTTTTTTAAATCGAAGAAAACGGAGGAGAGAAGAAGGGTGGGGTGTGATAATGGTGGTGCTGGATTAGTGGTGGTGGTGGCGGCGGTGTTGGTGGTGGTGGTGGTGGCGGTTGATACGCTCAAGTTATAAGGTGTTTTTATTATATTTTGGGTGCTTTTTGCTAAGGGTCTTGATCATAATTGTTAACGTTTGCGTTTTATTTAACTCTTAGCGGAAGTTCGGAATTTTGTATAGTAATTATTGTTAAAGTTGTAAGTTCCGAGCTCTTAGAAGCATGAATGGTTGGAACAACTCCACAACATCGTTTCTACCAAAAGCTCCCCCACAACCAAGCTCCACCCGCCAAGATCGCAAGCATGCCCAAGATCGCAAGCCCAAGCACTACCGCAAGCTCCGCCCGGAATGAGGCTAAGCACGCAAAGACCCGGCCGCCCGGCGGCCTCGCCCGCCAAGCAGGCACGAGACCACGCAGGTCGCGGCTCGCGAAGGAGGTCGCGACTTGCGACCCCTGCCTTCGCGACTCGCGAGGTATTCCGGGGCTCGCGACCAGCCTTTGCCCAGCAAATGTGTGCGGATGGCAGTGAGCTCTTCGCAACTCGCGATCAGTGTCGCGACTCGCGACGCTTTTGTCGGTTCAGCGGCCACGTTTTGTGCATCCCAAAACCTATTTTCAAAGGACGACGAAGAGGACGAAGAGGAGAGCCGAAATGTAGGGGTTGGAGCGAAGAAGTTTGAGGAGAGAGAGAGGATACTCCTCTCTTCATCTTTCCTTCTTCATGCTCCTCTTTCCATCTTTCCTTCTTCATTCCTCTTTGTTTTTCATTTCTTTGTTCTTCATTTCCTAGTTTTAGTTTTCATTTCTTAGTTTAGTTTTTAGGGATTTCAACTATGGATTTGGTTTATGCTATCGGATTGTAGCTTGAACTGTTCTTGAAGAAAATTAACATGAAGCTTCAACCGTTATTGTGAGATCTTTCCTCTCTATCTATTTTCCTTGATTATGGTTTAATTTCTATGATTATACTTTATGATTATTGCATAATTATGCTAGGAACGTTACTAGTTTGATTGTGTAATTAATCTAATGCTAGATTTAAGAATAGAATCAGATTGTTTTATTCTTTTATCTATTTGTAGCAAACTAGGGAGTAACTTAGATGCAGATCATCTTGGTTATTTCTTGGGGAAATTGAATCAACTGTTGAATGTTTATCGCGTGTATGACATTAGCAGGTCTATTGGTTCTCTGTGTTTATTGCTGCTATTGGATTGAACTTAGACGCTGATCGGACTAGGTTATCCTTTAGTTAGGGTTTTATAGTCACGCTGATCGTGCTATTCAACTAAGAATAAGGAGAATACGAGATTAATTCTCGACAATAGATAATCATGGAAATAATTAGAGTTGAGGTTCAATGATCGATAATGAATTGAAGTGGATGTTTATCGGATTCAAGATCTTCCTATATTGATTTCTCATTTTGTTTATATGCTAGTTAGTTGTAGTTTGTTCGTAAATCTATTTGAAACCCCCCTTGTTATTAGGTTTCTCGGCCCTTAGCTTAATCTAAGTACTAATTCACGCTAAATATTAAACCCGTCCCTGTTTCCCTGTGGATACGACCCCTACTTCCATTATACTTGCTTAGTGTAAAAGAGAGTAGGAGAAATTTTATCTTTGGTTAGGTGCACACGACAAATCCGCACCCACCAGCGGTGTTAGTGGTAGCGGCTCCAATGGTGGTGGTGGTAGGGAATGGAGAAGGGAATAAGAGAGAAAAGAAATGGAGGTATAAATATACAGTATAAAAATACTGTATTTAGGGCGTTAGTAAGAAATATTAGGGCATCAAATAGCAAAAGACAACCAAAGTGGAAGTTAGCAACGCAAATAGATTAACTCATCTGCAGATATCTATTACTATTGACAGCAACTACTACTTCTACTACTCGATCATAGTATAAAAGAACTATCGTAGTTAGACGAATGTATCAAATAATTTTGCATCGATAATTTTCTTTCCACAAAAATTTCCTCTTGTATCAAAAGCCTTACACGAAAAGCAGATACTACTCATCCCTTGTAAAAAAATTAAAATTTAATCAAAGTAAGTTACTATTTGTATCAGCGTTTCAATTTAATTACATTACTTTCGCTATAACGTGTTTGAATTCACAAAACTAATTTCATCTACCTATTAATATGATAATAATAAATTAATTCTATTTTCAACTTATATATATATAAATTTCAATAATTCTTTTTTCAACAGAACTGTTAATTTTTATTCAAAATTAACTACCTTACCAAACGCCCCCCCCTTTCTTAATCTAATTAATCTACCACGCAGTGAAGACGGTGCAATACACGTCCAGTCCTGGGCTAATCTTATAAAGTTACTAGTTTTCCTTTTAATTAAGCAAAACATAAACTATCTTATTCAAATATGGTAGTATGTAATAGGAGTAGTGGAAATAGAAAATCCTAAGTATAACTTAACTAGTAAGTTGTAACTGACCAATTTTAAGCTAAAAAACGAAAACACTAAAAGGCAAGACCGTCTTGATTGTATGGCAGATTAATTAGACTATGAAAGGGTAGGTCGTGTCGTACTTTAGGTAGTCTTGGCCCAGCTAGTCTTTAGGGGCACTTAGTTTTTTAGGCTTTCTTATTGCTTCTAAAAAGGACTCACTTCTCCATTAATTCTCATATCTCCTTACTTTTTGTTGCTACAATAATATTAAAAATGTTTAAGGAACAAAACAAGTAGTAAGTAACTCCGCTACTCTGAATTACAGTTTACGTAAATGGTACAGATGTTAATGACTTAGATTTGTGTCGTGTCCAACAAGACACGAATTTTAGAAGTAGGCCCAAATTACCCTAGACCCACAGGGTTTGAAAATTCAAACTTTAGTTCACCCAAATTCACTAATTTAGTGCTACTAGAATATGAAATGGAACCTATAGATTATTATTTTTCAATTTTCTATCGTCCATTAAATTTTTTTAGGTTTTTTTTCTTCTACCAATAGTTTGCATGTATAACAAAGTTAACAACAACATTAAATGCATAATTAAGTAACAATATTATAACGCACAAAAAACAAAACATCAAACTCAATAACTTCTACGCCGTGCATCTCATACTAGATGATACACTTCCAAAAATGGCAAAATCCCATTAATTTTATATTGTTTCTCATCTTTATGAGGAGTCCAAAACAATAATTGAGAAACACTACATACTCGTTTTCAAATACAAAAAAGTTCAACCCCACAAACTCTGTGCTAATCAATCACTTATAGACGAAGGGAGTATCTTAAAAATTTATTTTGAGGAAAAATATAATAGACCTATGGGTCAGTTTTGGTTCAGGTTGGCGATGAAAATCATTTAAACCCGAACATAGACTTGAACCTTAGACATTTTGACCCAAATCTGACTTGAATCTGCTGGGTAAAAAAATCCCAGAGCCACAATCAAACTTATGAGCTATGAGTGCACAACCAGTTTGATCACCAGAAGTACAAGATGAACTTATGCCAACTGTCACTGGTGTGACATGAGGTTAATGCTTGAGGCACTTCCCTAAATTAAGATCACATTGTCTACTCATTAGATTACCATGCATAAATTATGGTGCTTTAACTAACAGTAGAAGTAAAAAGGAAAAACAAAAATGGCCGCAATGGAAGAAAACAACTGACCCACCACCAACCCAGAATATCAGGAAAGGCCAAAGCTTCAACTAGATTGATTCGTTGAACTGGAAAAAAAAAACAGTTCTACATAAACAAAGATGCCCTAAAATTTCTTTTTTCTGCCTTTCAAAAAGAATCTTTAGAAGAAGAAACCTGGGGATCCATGGGGCTCCAAAACCACTAAGCAAATGAGCCCTCCTGTGCAATGATGCTGTCATTCAAAAGGTGAAACAAATTCCTACTCCGATACGGGGAAACAGTATCAAGCAACTCACAATGGACTAACAAAGAAATTCCAAACACCCCACCATTTTCTTCCCACCACCATAAAACCAATGCTAATTAGTTGGAAAGCTTCAATATATTAAGTTAATTAAAGTAAGCTTTTTTTGTTCACAAATCTGCACCCAGCACGAATAACATCGCATAAACATCAATAAATTGTACAAGGATGTGACACTTAAAGGTACAGAAGAAGCGAGAATGTCAAATTCCAGTAATTTTAACACTGCCTAAGAATTTACAAGCCCATAGGTTACATGTGATTGTAATTGCCCTTGAGCGAAAAACAATGCTTGTAGGGAGATCACAAACTCAAGATAATTGTACAGCTGGGCTAATTTATTACACACATATATAACAAGGATTTTCACAAAGTGATACTATCAGTCCATTTACCTTCTGGTCTCATTATTTGTTAGTTCTTTCTCAAGCTCGTCAAATTCCCAGCCACTTATCTCCTCAGACGTGTAATCTTCGCCAAGCTTTCCGAATTCAGACTCTAATTTTGCCAACTCAGCTTCATGGTCAAGCACCTGCTCTTTATTTACTGTTGAAGGTTCAATGTGCTCCTCAGCATCCAAACTTTCAGTAGGTCTTGCAGGTGATTGAGAAAGAATATCCTGTGGTTTCTCGCTAGTTGGTGTCTCTGGCTCCCTATTTGGGGATTCCATCTCCAAAATCGGTCTTTCAATTGATTCAAATTCCCTTCTATACTTCTCAATATCATCAAAAAGCTCCTTGACTTTTGAATCATCTTTCCTGAGTGAAAAAAGAATCAAAATATCCCATTTGAGGCAATTGAAATAAGCAGAGTCACTTAATTACCAGCAACAATACATTATTTCTCTTTAACATAATTGTCAGAAAATCCCAATCCCTCTACAGAGTACCCTTCAGAATTGACGAGTCCTTCACATGCTTTCCCCACCACTGAATTAGAGTGGGGTTTTGCTTGATATTCCAATCACAATCACAATATATATATATATATTTTGAAATCTGACAAGATTTTTAAATAGTGTATATGACTGTCATCTATAGATGAAGTATAAGTTTATGATGATCCAGAAAATTCAACCTGCCAACTTTTCCTCCTTTGGAATACATGTGCTCTTTCATGTTGTCCACGACACTGAACATGGTCACAATCTACAAATGAAAGACAAAAAAATCTCATCAGACATCATGCCCAGTTAAGAATAGCTAGTTCTCATGTGTAAAAAACAATAACAATAACAATAACAATAATAATAAATCGTATTAGTCAATATTTCAATAAAAATAATTAAAAAGTCAGTAACCTTGGCCTCATAATCCAAATATTCCTCCTCCAAATTTCTTCTGGGGTTCAATATTTTGGAATCTTCATTATCTCCATCTGATACTATGTTTGACCTGTCTCAGCAATGCTCCACATTTAGGAATCCGAATTCATTTCTGTTCGTCATGGAGAAAAAGTAGAAATAGGCAAGCAAAGACTACAACATAAAACGTAAAACATTACCCTCCACTTAATGACTTAAGATTCTCCACATATTGCCTAATACGGCCAATTGAAGGCTCCAGTTCTTTCTGTAAAATTCAATGTGAAAGAGGATTAGAACTTAAGCATAATTGGAAGTTACCCAGATCTCCCTCCGTGTCTCAATTCTTTACCCACTTTCCTTTTTAAGGTTGTCTCAAAGTAATTTACCCAATTCCTTACATGGGTTGGGTCTACCTAATAAGATTAACATAAGAAAAAAAAAAAGAGAAAAATCCTTCATTTTTCGAAGTATAAAGTTCAACCAGATTTCAACAGTTAGAATAAGCACTATTAATAGAAGACTTGGCCTAAAATATCTCCTACATGTAAACATAACAACAAAATGACTAAAGCTCAAAATTACCTTGTACCGAGAGAGAAGCTTAATGGCCAAGTTCACAAAAAAGTCCTCATGTCTCTCCAATTCATCACTTGTATATGTCAACAAGAAATGATTGTCATGGAAATATACAGCATACAATCAAAGGCCCCCTAGCATAAAAAAGGGAACAAAGGGAAAAGAAAGCAAATATAACAAAAGCAATAGGAGGGGCTAACAGAAAAAGGAGGTGAAGAGTGATAGGGAGAGAGAAACAAGGGAAAAAGGGAGGGATCAACTGATGCTCTGCTTGACACAAACTCATCACCAAATGGACTGTTAAATTTGTCAATTTCAGTTTTGTTGACAAGCAAAATTAGCAGAAGGGGCTATGTAATAAGTTGGACGATTTTACACACATACTTTGCCTGCTTTTCCTTGGACTCCATGAATGTGCATTGAAGAGCCCATGTATCTTCAAGAAAATTGACCCAGGTCCTTAGGACATCTGCTTCAGATTTACAAGAACCAACTGATCTTGACAGCTCTTCTTCCTGAGAAAACATTAGCAATCAGATGAATATATCGATAAGCTTTTTTTCTTAACAATAAAATGTTGAACATGAGAGAGAAAAAGGCAGGTAAAACCTTCGTTTTAAGGTGTTCTAGAATCTGATTGTTAGCTTCATCGAATTGGTCTTTTTCTTCCCTTGTGATTAGAAGACGTTTACGAGCAGCAGCCAAGGAGCTGTTCACCTAAACCAAGTATTGGCGATTAAGCCCGCAGAAAAAGCATAGTCGAAGTAGTGGTTGACAGTGTTATAATCATACTCTTACTAGAAATTCTTGTTGTTAAGAGACTGGTTGAGTTCATTTATTTATTATATGAAATGTGCAAGTATTTTTAGATTGCAGTATCATATGGAAAAATAAAATATAGTATCAGCGAGAGAATACAAATGCAATAAGAATAAAATGCATAGAAAACGCTAAAAACAATTAATACTAGCAGGGGGAATTGGAGGGAATCTATTACCCCCAGTTAAAATAAATTATTGCTCTAACATGAGGAAAAAATCCTTATTATTCTCATCTGGAGTCTGACCTATAACCCTCCGCCCCTCCCTAATTGTTTCACAATAAAATTTACATCCTATTATAGCTTTCACAATCTTACCCATTTATTGATAGCCTGTACCATGTATGCTCTAAGTTAGATGTTTGGCTGCCTTATCTATCCTCCATGCCAATGGGTTAAAAAATGGGCCATGAGACTGAACCAATCAAAAAGGAAGTGAACAAAAAATGGAAAAAAATACATGTGCACATGAGGATCAAGAATGCAGAACTAGTGAAGGAAGAACCAAAAAGTAACAGACCAGCACATAATCAACAGCCACACATCAAAAAACTGGTATGCAGAGAATAATGTGCATACAAGTTTTGCACGCTAACAGATGTCATAGACTCGTAGTTTCCCCTCAGCTACCCCATACTCCCTCTGTTTCTTTTTTGTAAGGCACACGCGATATTCAAAAGTGGACTTTGATTGTTAATTATTCTTAATCCATAGATGAATGTTATACACTTACAAAAAGGTAATATATGAAAGTAAATAAAAAATTACTAGATTTTATCCCCATTATACAAGACACAAGTGATCAAAGTAAATTTCCGAAAAACCTAGCGTGTCTAATAAAGAGAAACAGAGGTCATAGGGAGTATATGTCTGGGTACAAGAGTAGTACTCGGTCAGAATCGCACAAAAGGTAAGAAAGTAGAGAGAAGTAGATCGAAAAAAAGAAGTGGCCCCATGAGGTAGGAGAGAGAAAGAGAGAACAAAACCCAGAGGGAGTAAAAAGAAATGAAAACACAAAATTAAATGGGAAAAAACAAAAAAAAAAACTAAAAGAGCTCTGCATGTAAAGTCTAAAAACTTCATTAAAAGTAGTCTTATACTCCCTCCCTTTCTTTTTAGTTTACTCACTTCACTTTGGGGGAGAACCAAGGAGGAAATCCAAAAGTATGAGAGAGAAAACTGAAAAGGTGGATAGAGAAACTGAAAAGTGAGAGAGAAACTAAAAAGTGGGTTAAAATATTATAAATTGGATGATATGGATGGAAAAAGAGGAGAAAGTAGATGGGACATGTTACCAAGAATAGCAAAAACAACAGTGTGTAAATTAAAAAAAAAATAGACCAAAAAGGAAAGTGTGTAGATTAGAAAGAAACGGAGGGAGTATATAAAGGAACAGAAACCTTTTTCAGTTCAGCTTCAAGTTCATCTCTTTTCTTCTCAAGTTCAGCAATTTCTGCTCCTATTTCCTGAAGAGATGAGAGTATCCTCATATCAGAACAATATGGTTATTTTTTATACAAGCTAGAAATATAATCCAATTAATAACGATATCAAGAGTTGTAACAGCCAAAACAAGAGATCAATATTAAATCAAAGAATAATGTGTCACACAAAGAACCTACTTAACATTCCCAAGAATAAATGGATATAATTGGATATTTCCACCAGGTAGATGCAATGATGTACTAAAGAAGTTTCAAACAGAAAAGTTCAGAAATGTCCCAGCTCCCAGGAGTTAATGCGCCATGCAAATCGAATAGCAGAAGATAGTCACCGAAAAAAATCTTTTTTGCAGCTCTACAGCACATACCTTCTCCATCTCACTAACTTCACTTTCTTTCGACACACGAAATTTCAGAGCCTCCTCTTTTTGGGATCTGTCCAAAAGAGAAGAAATACTGTCAAGCTATCAACATCTTGAAATGCTAAGAAATACCCGTTGCAAGTACATAATGAGTTGAGCATGCATAACCAGCTATTATTGCAACATATAGGCTTGACACACTTTTTAAGGAAGTCATGTGAAGAGGAGAGATATAGAGATAGATAAAAGGACGGATCGATGTGATACGAGAGTGAGAGAGAGAGAACACATCACCATATAAGGTAATGTTCTAATGTGAAACTTCGAGATATGGTAAATGTTGCATTTAACATGGAACGAAGGAAGTATCAAATAGTAGATTAATCTAATCCAGCAAAGGGCTCTAATGAGGATATCTTCTATCCAACTGTGGGTTTGGGGTCTTCGTGAGAGAATTGCTAAAATGATAATTGTACAACATGATGTTGTAAGTTGTAAAGGAATATCTACCATTAGCTAATGACTAGATGGTTTAAGTTCATATGAGAACCACCCTTATGGTGAGAAGTGATAACTACTCATTTTTCCTCAATTGACGAAGATTTTGATCATTTCACAACGTTTTTGCTCATTTTATGTTGTGCTTATTTAATGTTTTTGCTCATTTAACATTTTTATGCTCATTTCACAATGTTTTTGCTCATTTTTTATGCTCATTTCACAATGTTTTTGCTCATTTTACGTTTTGCTCATTTTACGGTTCTTCTCATTTAACTTTTTTTGTGCTCAATTTACGTTTTTCTCATTTTATATTTTTGCTCATTTTACGTTTTAGCTCATTTAATGTTTTCTTCTCATATTTGTGCTCAATATACGTTTTTCTCATTTTATATGTCTGCTCATTTTACCCATGACTAGATTGTCCAATTTTAACTATTAACAACATATGAACAACAAGAGTTGGACATGGAAGTTCGGTTAAAAGCCTTTGACAGAGGTTTTAAAACGATATCTAATAATCTATTGTCGGATAAAAAGAGTAACATAAAATCTTCTATAGCATTATAATTTCCAATATTTGTGTTCCTTGTTTTTGTTTACTTTTCCATTGAGCCGGGGAAGCTCTGTTACCCGGACTCGGTAATTTTTCCATATACCCGGGTCGGTACGACACGACATTGACTCGGGTATGAAATACGAGTCGGATCCTCCATATTGCACTCGGACACGGTAAACCCTAATTCGAACGCGAAGAGGAGAAGAGAAGAAGAGGAGAACTTACCTGACGGCCGGCAGGAGCTTTCAACTCACCGGAGCCGCCACCGCCGGTCAATTTCTTTCTTCTTTTTCTTCGCTTCTTTCTTTATTGGCTTCTAAGTTCTCTGTCTTCTCTTTCTTCTCTCTCTTCGATCTTCTCTTCTCTTTTTCTTTTTTCTTTTTGTCCTTTGTGGCCACGTGCCTTTTCTTTTCTCTTTTCTTTTTTCTTTTTTCTTTTTATTTTTCCTTGTCCTCTCCTTTCCTTCTTCTATTTTGCTTTCTTTATTTTAACCACTGCTTTTAGGTGGTCGTTCTTTCTAAACAACTACCTTAATTTTATTGGTATATTATAAATAGACAATTATAAAACTTAAAATTAGTATTAAATTTTATATTATAAAATATTAATTTTGCCATACCCGTACCAGTGTCCAAATCTCGGATAGAGTCCTCGTGCCCTTATTTTTTGGAAGTACTGTACCAGACACTCGGATCCATACCCATACCCGACACTCCTAGCCTAGTCCAGGTAACATAGGGGGGAGGTTCCTTGACCATAGACTTTTTATCTCATCATTAAGGATATCCTATTCAGTGAACAGCACACCATAAGACCAGTAAAAAGCTAAATGTGTGTAAAAAAAAGAGAAGGAAAACGAGATTCATTACAAACAGGAGAGGCATATAATGACATGAAAGTGATGAAACTACTAGATACCAAAAACGTCAAGGACACAACAACTTAATAGCTACATATGTGTAATAATCAGTCTAAGTGGAACCAAGTGGAAGTATGATCCAGGAAAGCAATTCAGAGTGTCAGAAAGTGGTATAGACAGGTGGAGTCTGTCCACGATAAACACTTCCATGCTAGAGTTTAGATCAGGTCTATAGTTGATATAGGTAATCCTCTTCCTAAGAAATGTTCACACATAGGCCCAAGCAAATAATAATTCTTGGAGGATCAAAACAGCAACAACCTCACATCAAAAGTGATATAGCTCTACACTGGAGACTCCTTGTATTTTAGCAAAATCACGTGTCAAGTCTGTCAACGAAGTAAACAGAAGATGCAACGTGGAAATGAGATAGATCATATACAAACCAATTTGCAAGTATAAACATAAGAAATCTCACATCTCCCTCTTTTGGGGAATGCCAAAACGCCCAGATGAAAGGTGGGGATACAGAACATATATGTAAATGGTATAATGTACATTGTCTCCTGAGTCATGAGAAAGTGAAACTGGGATATGAACTTATCGCTGAAACAATATTCAAAGACAAAGGAAAAGAACAGCATGCAACCTTAGTTACACGAAAAGTCTGTACTTACCTGGTATCTGATATTCGCTTCTCAGATTTTGTAGAAGAATTCGCGAGAGACTCACATAAGACTTTCAATTTATCAACCTGCACATCAGCATGTTATATACATATAAATCACTTTAAACTATCTAATCTTAAAATATTATGTAATGATTATAGATTAAGTAACTGATCTTTTGAATGTATGTTCAAAAAGTTTAGTGCATACAGCATTTTAGTAGATAAAATCCAAATAGTAATTCAACCCTTCAAAGTTAGTGTGCAATTCAGCTCCATTCTCCCAGTATGCAACAAATAGTTGGGTGAAGGCCAGCAATGAAATTTCAACAAGGATGAGACTGACTGATGCAATAAAGTTAGCAGCACCAAATGGAATTCGATGATCAACCACTACTCTATTCATCTTGCACAAACCCCGGAGCAAGACCCCAAAGGAGAAGAAGGCAGGGGAGAGCAAGCTGTTCTCTAGAAAGCACAGACACTCTCAATTAATATGTCTATGTATGACACCCATCTAACATGAGACACTCTAAGGAAAAGCATAAAGACATGTTAGAGACGCTGAACATCATGTTTCTTTTTCTTTATATTTTGGATAAAAGGACATAAATTGGTCACTTATTGATTGAAACTGGACACTAAAGGGTACACAACAACGTTGTTATATGGTCTTCTTCAAAGCTTTTGCCAACTAATTACTCAATCTGTTCCCTAAAATTACTCCCTCCGTCCCTAAATAGAGTGCCCATTTCTTTTTGGCACAAGTATTAAGAAGAAATCATGTGTAGGACCTTAGTTGTATTAAATCATAATTAAATATAGAAGTTGGTACACTTTTTATGAATTGTTTATTAAGGAGAGAGAATGTGACCCATATGGGAAAGTGGGTGATGTTATAAAAGTTGAAAGCAAAATAATATTTTAATTGGTGGACCCATACCAAATAAGAAAATGGGAAATCTATTTGGGACAAACATAAATGGAAAAATGGGCACTCTATTTAGGGACGGAGGGAGTACATGTTTGGCATTGGCACCAATATTGAAAGAAAAAATTGAAAGATGAATGTGAAAAGTTTGTAATGGATAAAAAGAGAAACTGTAAGAGAAAAATCAAGGTAGAGAGAGAAAGGGTTGATGTAATGGAGAAAGAATACAAAAAGATTTTAAAAGTTGTGAAGCTTGTTCTGGGAAAGCCAAAAAAGTATCTGTGAAAGTTATTGACTGAAGAACTATAGATCAGTTAAACAGATAGGACAAACAACATTATTCAAAGCTCACGCTACAAACTCGAAAAACAAAGGCCCATATTTATGATCTCTTTCATTTTCCAATCGCTAAAACGACACTAAGAGTAGATATCATCTTTAACCACGGTAACCATAGATTAAATTTTTGGTGTTCGAGCTACAATGCTGTGTTCTAGAAGATAAAATAGTCAGAAAAGCAAAAATGACTCCAATTTTTGTAACAAATGGTTGAAAAGAAGTAATAGGTTGTCGAGAAAGATAAAGACTATGATGCTTGGGCTCGGGTACGGGTGTCCAACATGGGTATGGATCCGAGTGTTGGATCCTTGGAATCTAAAAATCAAGGACTCGTGGACATGTTTGAGAAGGATCCAAAATTAAAATTTGGACTCGGGGACACGGTCTTTCAAATAAAAAAAATAATTAATTTATATTTTTGAAATTAATTTTAGATAATACTTAGATTTAAACGACATGTTTAAAAAAAGAAAAAAGTGAAGAGACTGAATAAATAAAAGCTCATGTAGTTGATCAGTCATGTGTACCTCACAGGTCAAGGGGCCACTAAGGACAAAAAGAATAAGGGTGAAAGATAAGAAAAGGCAAAAGTTTCACATTTCACTCTCGAAGCTTCTCAAACTCCAAATTGCAGATAGAAGATGAAAATACCTCTAGATCGAAGAGGAAAACAAATACAGAAGAATGAGAAATAGACAAAAAGAAACAAAGAAGAGAGAAGAGAAGTTTAAGGTGGAGAAGACAGAAAGAGTCCCTTTTCTGTCTCCACTGAATATGTTAGCGGGCCACAGGAATTTGTTGTGACACCATAAAGGGTCGCCTATCACCAGTGACCTAAAGCCCTAAGATTTTGGTCCCCTTCTTCTTTGTTTGATGCTTTAGTTAATATATCTAGGGTTCTAAAAACCCTAGATCTGAGAAATTGCCGAGTCCATTTTACCTCCAGCGAGTCCGACACATATTCCAAGTCTGCATCCGGGTCGTGTCGTGTCGACACGGTTACGACGGGGTTAAATACGGAGATTGAGCATCACAGGATAAAGATACATATAAAATGGGGTAAAATCATCACACTTGTTAAAAGAAGTGACCACAGAAACAGAGATGCTTTCCAAAAAGTTACTTTGTAAAAATTTGATTTATTGAGGGGGGTGGGGTCAATGGAAGAGAGAGAGAGAGAGAGAGAGGCAGGGAGTGCAAGCAGGAGAGGAGGAGAAGAAGAGGGGGGAAGGGGAGCAGGAGGGATAGAGAGAGTATAAAAAGTGACTCGCAATTCGGTTGAAGGTGTTCAAGAACAGATAATGCAGAAAAAAGACAAAGATATAGATGCATATGCTGGATATATCCACTAGTTTAGAACATTTCAACAGTCTGCATTCCAAAACAAAAGTCACAAATTTTTACTACATTATCAGCTTTTCCTCCCATTCACCCCTCTCTCCCCCCCCATAGACACACACCAAAGCAACAAAAAAACGTTTATGGATGATTGATTGAAATGAGAAAGCAAAATTTATATATATAGCATGTCATCATCACATTGAAATGATTACAGTAAAAAAAGCCATAGGATAAATTGTGACAATGTATCAACTAAATAATAACCTACCTGATTCTCTAAAATACAGGACTGAAAACAAGATTTCAGTACTATGTAAGGAAGGCAAGGCATGACAAAAGAATTACAATTAACAGAAAATCATAAACTACACACCTTTTGAGCATGAATTTCAGGGGTGTCTCCATTGTATAGTGATTGCTTCCTCAGCAACAAACCTTCTAGTGTTGAACAAAGGCGAATTTGGGCAAGTGCTTGCTTTAAGCCCTAAAAAGGATTATCGATGGAAAATATGATCAGTTATCTGGATTGGGAACATATCCAGAGAGCTACAGAGAAAAAAAAACCAGCAGAAACATAAGTTCCAGTGTAAAACAACAGCGAAATAATAGAAGCGCTTGCTTTAAGCCCAAAAATACATTGCTAAATGAAAAGTAGCAATTATCTGAATCGGGACTATGATGTGGTGAGAGAGATTCTCAGCCCCTAAGTTTAATAAAGCCAACTACTTTGTAAGGACAAGCTCACGTACCAAAAGCAATCTAGAAAACTTCCATATGCATCAACGAAGATGCTAGGCTAATCATACCAGCCCTAAAACCTCAATAAGCTTATGGCCTGAGAACCTAACAAAGCTCACAATTCAAACATAAGTAGTCCCACCTCTCGCAATAATATAACAAACACATTGGACAAAGGGCTCGGCTTGATGTCCGAATTACAATATTATCATAAATTAAGAGCTTTTGCATAGTTTCTATCTTAGCAGAAGCCTTCATTACATTCAAATTACTTTACTACTTTCAGCAGACTACAGAAAAGCTGAGATCACAAAAAGACTGAAGATTACAGCTTTCAAAATAAAGTGTTCAAAATTAGTACTATTGTAGTAACTTCATCGTTTTTGTTGTTTTGAGTTCACATCAAATTCTTTTATTCTTGTAGCAAAAAGATATTTCAATTTTCACATATATCAATGAATATAATTTATCCATCCCTTTACTCTATTAACATGACAAGTGATAGTATTAAGATATTATTATTACATAGGTGTTAAGTACAGGTACAAATCCTTTAAAAACAGGTCCAGTATCAGTAATGAAAATAAAATTAAAAAGACTAAAAAAACCCCTTATTTTAATTCACAAACTCACTTACAACAACTCTTTTTGCTCTTTAAGATATACTATACTACCTCTGATTTTATTTAGATGCACCATTTGGTTTTTGGACACTATTCATCAGCCATCTTTGGCCATATTCTCTCAACATTGTATTAAAAAAAAAATAGTCAAGTGGGATCTTGTTAGATTCATCTCAGTGCGAGGATTCTAAATATCAACTTTTAATTTTTTTTACTTAAACAGATCTAGAGATATTAATGGTTAGAGAAGAGTGTTGGAGAATGTGAAAGCAAATGGTGCATCTAAATCAAAACAAATGAAGTGGTTTTTGCATGATTTGAAAAAAGAACGGTACTTGAATTACTCAATCATCAATCTGACTTAAGATTAAGAGTTGACTTGGGGTCACATGTGTTGTGGGGAGCAAAATGGAAATTTCTGGTGAAACAAAAACCGCACCGGTGAAAGTTTTCAGCAGAAGTTCAATGTAACTGTTCAAAATTTTCAGCAAAGAACCAGTTAGGTTTTATGGTAGTAAAGTGTTTAGGTCAAACCGGCATGTTCTACCAGCAGTAGTTAAACCCTAATACAAATTACACTACTTTAACTAGTTCACCACAATTAAATTCTAATGGGAAAAAATGAATGAGGTGAAAGTACTTTGAAAATTTTGTCCTCATATGGTCCTTCATCGTCCATATTTTAGGCCAAGAATTATGAAAACAAAATTTTGTCTAATCTAATTTCTAGGTTCATGTCTTTTAAGTGGAATGAGAAAGAAGAACAGGATGAAGATTAAAGTTATAACAAAATAGTAATCCCTTCGTCACTCAAAACAATACTTAATTCTTTTGGGCACATAGTTTTAGGAAAAGTAATATTATAATGAAAAGAGTGTAAGTTGCGATAGTGGAAAAAAAAAGGGAAATCTAATTGGGACAGACCAAAATGGCAAAATGGGCAAATCCTTTTAGGGACGGAGGGAGCATACATTTACTTTTTATATTTCTTGTATTTAAAGAAACTTCAATCTGGGAAGCCCCCCCGTTTGTTATTATCATTGCATGTCTTAGGATTCCAAACATGAAGGATAGATGTAGCCCCTCTTTTGGCTTATTCATTAAATGTCCCTGAAACTTCAAATGATACCCATTTTCATATATTAATTTATGATGCCAGTTTCATGGCAGGAGCATTAATTTAAATCTCAGATATTAATTGCTCCATTTGCTTTATAAAAGCGCACATTTTTCTTCTCATAAACTCTTCCCACATTATATGAACTCATCAAGAAGTTAAAACCATGGCACATGGGTCTCCTACTATATCTTAAATTTTCTCTGTCCCACAAATTTTTTTACATCCTCACTTTTAAGTTTTCCAGAAATATTTTCACATTGCCATTTCAAGTGAACCTTCCTATTTCTTGTATCACATCAACCCTTTGTCCCTTCATCTTTCTATCATGACACTTTCTCTTGCTTTTTATTCTCTACCCACAAGACTACAAGTCTACAACCAAAACCTTTAAATCATATTCAACAACTTTCCTTAATATTCGTGCCAAATAAAAATTTAAATATTATTCTAAGACAACGGGGATCCCATTTGTTTCCAAAAATGATACTACTTCCTCTGTTCCCCATTAATTGCAACAATTTGACTTAGGCACTATTCATATACTAATTTGCCTCTACTTTTCTTTTAATATGAATAAAAAGAAGCTAGTATCCTCTCATGTAAGATGTTGAATTCACCTCAATATATATTTTCAAGATATCAACTTTTAATAATTCTTAATGCTAGATGACTGAGAATATTAATGACCAAAGTTGTATGCTGGAGAGCATGAAACTCAAAGAGCTCCTGTTAAAAGGTAATGAAGAAAGTATAATATTCAAAGAAATTAAGATAAACTTTTCAAATAAATCACTTGTACTAAGGCAGGTAACTTTTGTGTTTTGAAGTCATTTAAAAGTGCTTGTAAGAGAAGTTGTAGGAAAAGGCATTAAAGGACTCCTGTAACACAAACTATACGATCAGGATTATCCAGAAGAGACCATATACATTTACGAATTTTCCATTCTTGAAGGATCCTTTCTAAGTAGAAATCCCAAACAATAGAATCCCGAGGTATAAGTAGCAATATGGGCAATATGGGCATGATGTGCACGAGAGAGATCATAGAAACCAGAAAATACGAAGAAAAAAGATCCCCCCCCTCAACACAAACACACACAAGAAGAAAAAGAAAGTCATAAAACAGCAAAAGCTTTTCTAGCGTAATTTTTTTTGTAACTCATGTCTTACACCCATATAATTCCCTTAGCGATGGGTAGATGCTTCTGTAGAGGAATCTCCCAAATCCAGCACCACATATCAAATAACCTCATCAATGTTTTGGATCCTTTCCACTTAGAGTTGTATTTTGGACTTTTTACTTTAGACATACCCAAGATCTAAGCCCAAATCAAAGTTGCGCTAATCCAAATACTATCTAAACCATTGCTTGAATCAAAATTTCAAAACAAACCAAATTTGTGACAGTGCAATTAAGAAAAGATAAATATGATGCAAATTTGAAGGGCTACATAGTGCAAAGGACCAAGACAAATATTCAATAAAAACAAACCTTACTTGAATAACAGCAGGAGGAAAGAACAATAAAATAATAGCATTAGAAATCAAGTACCAATTGAGACTAGTAATTTGCAACTCAAAGACGCTCATACTGGAATACCTCTATTGTAGCACTAGTAGAATCTGTGACAGGCGGCTGCTGAAGACCTACACCTGAAAGCTCTGGTGGATTTCTCATTTCATCAATTCTTTTTCTAAGATTTGAGGCTTGATTATCTACTCTGCATTCACAAAATATAAAAGGCAGAAACAAGCAGCTGCTATCATAGCTTTTTCATAATTTTGAAAAACAAATTTGTAAAAAGCTGAACTGAAGACAACTCGGGTCATAAAAAGTAACCGCTCCAACCCTAAAAGATTGCACCACTTTCCTTTTTGGTTTGTCCCTAAAGATGGCTCCATTTCCTATTTAGGTAACATGGTCCCCAAAATCTCTCTACTTTTTCTCCTACCCAACACACAAAAAAGACAAAATTGCTTACCAATTCAATACAAAATGGAAATGGGGCAAACAATAAGACACAGAGGGAGTAATCTTTACCCAATTAACAGCTTCTATTTCCATTATTCATCTCTATTTTATAAGGGACGGGGGGGGGGACACCAAACTCCAATGAAAAATTTAGATCTCAACTTACTTAAAACCACAGATAAAATGACTACTTTACATGGAAACATTAACTTTCAAAATCAACATCATCAACTTTTTTTTTTTTTAAATCCCTAATTCAATGGTACAACTCCCACTCCATGATTAACTATTACACACAACTTCACAGTTTTAAATTAAAAAAAAAAAATACAAAACACCCTAAACAAACTATTGGTTCTTCCTCTTCTTCTCCCTTCCATAATCTTCTTCCTCTTCTCCCATCCAATAACTGTTAACTACTGTTATTTTATGCAGAACTTTATATGCTTTCGCACGCATCCCGTGCAAGAAAGGCTAGTAATATTACATAGTAACACAGAAGAATAAGAACAATCTCTATGAATTGATGCTCTTTTGAATCTACACCAGTTCTCAAATGTGCATAAGCAAATCATTCGAGGATGTAACACAAAGTTCTAGAAAAAAATGGTTGAGTAACTTTTGGGTACATGTTGTCTGGGGTATTAAAGGTTATCACGTGGTTCAGTTAAAAAGGCTAAGAACGACAGCATTATGAAAGATTCAAAAAATTGGAAAACATGAAGAAAACCAATGGACAAAGAGGACTGCACTTTCCAGGTATCCACTAAAATCCCACAAGCACACCAATAGTCCTTCCCAATTCTAAGAAGTTTCCTGGATAAGAACTGAAATAATATTTGACAAATGAACATCGAGAGGGATCTCCAACCTTGGACGTACAAGTTACAACCATATTGTTCAGTGACTCTTGCCACATGAAATGGGGTTCAAACAAAGTGCAAATGGATCAGGTTTTACTAGTGACATAATAGAACACTAGTCAGCAAGTGAATCGCCTTTAATCATCCCCAACCAAGGATTAGAGAAAGCCACACTAACTAAAATTCAAGGTGAGCGAGAAAATACACAAACGAATGCTAAAAACTAGAGAGACATGATAGATCATCATCTCAAAGGTAAAGTGACCCAACTTTCAACCATCAAGCCACTTGAAACAGTCACGTGGGTAGAAAGAAGTCCTACACAGAAACCCCTCCTTCACACCCCCCCAAAACTCTTTTTTTTACATATAACAAAGTAAAAGACCAATATTTATGAAAACCTATCAGCCTGACCAACACTAATATCAGTCATGCCACTTCATCCTCAATTCCCAAATGTCTCAAAGATCAAGAATTGGTAAGAAGATTCAAAAACTACCCCATGCCATTCAAGAATAGGATCGTGACATCTCCAAATCGGAAAAGAGAAGCATAAATTCCCTCAATCCTGTTCTCCTAAAAAAAATGATTTCACAGAGGCCCTTGTTTTCACAGCTCACAAGTCTCCAGAAATGAGCATCAACAATCCAACCCCTAGTTTGTTATTTGTACCATACACCAAATGCCTCTCCTAAAAAATTAATCAAAGATACCTATAGTTAGTTAACTCATTAGGCCTTATAAGTTCCAACCTGAAATTCACATTTCCAAACCCTCCACTCCTGAATCCTAACCTCGTAAACCATTTCCATCCCATAAGCAACTTATTTGAACCCAAAATTTGCCTACTCATTACAGAAACACAATAATGTTAATAATAAAGTATGACATAAAGCCGTCACATTCTTATGACTATTGATGCACTACTATGACTATCACAATGATCATAAGTGGAAGAGATGCAACGGAACATTTAAAGTGGTCCATTATTATGCCAAGCCAAAACAAAATGTCCAAAAGTAAGCATCTCATGCGTATTTGTTCGACACAGCAACCAATGAGAGGAAATGGACAAGATTATCACATGCTTTCAGGCTGTTGAACAGTAAGTAACAAGGCTCCCTTGAGGAGCCAAGACCATATACATGGACAACATCAAAGCAAGAATAACTCCCTCGCCTCTGAGTGTGTGCTTGGGGCCTTGGGCCAAATGGCTTCTTATATTCATAAATACGTGGAAGACATAAGTATGTGGAAGAGTAATTCCATAATTATATCGAAATCTATAACTTTATCAAAGAATCCAAACACCTTCCTACCAACTTCAGAACGTTTACATAACAAACATATTTTTGCGAAGGTAAAAAGACTATTTCAAGAAGCTTAAAAGACAACTAATGGTTTTCCCTTTTCTTCAGTAACTTGATTCCATTAGAATAAATCTCGAGTTCTAGACCCCAAGAAGAGAAGTGGGTTTAACAGACTCGTAGCTGCCATCGTAGATTTATGCTCATTCCCTTATACTCCCTCAATTGTATTACTTTTTCGACTTCTCTTGGTCACGAAGTGATGAAGCTCAAAATTAATTGTTCAAGAAGCATAATTGATTTGTTAAACCCATTTGCTTTTACAACATCCGCTGGCCCTTTCACTAAACATGTCACTCACCCAAGACACCTAACACCACCCTCACATCCTCGTCACCTTTAACTACCCAACCAACCACCATGCCGCCTTCCTCTTCCCATGCTTGCCCACTCCCAATTCAGCCAAGCCCACCTCCTCTTCCCTTCATCGTCTCTCTTTCGTTCCTCTCTTCCAAAACCATGGCGCAACCCCCAAATAACCAGACCCCCCTCCAAAATATTTCAGCCTCATACCACCTTCACAACCCCAGATAACAGACCCCATTGCCAGCCTCGTTCTTGACCATCCACCCAACTTGACGACCAATCTCTCAAGAAAGAAAATCGTTTCGACAGCGAGAAAGAGAGAGAGAGAGATAATGGTCATGGCATGTTTAGGGATTTAAATGGTCAAAGCTGACCATAAAAGCTTAGCGTTGATTAGGAGCAAACTGTAGATAAAGCCGCCGGAAAAGCAAGGAATATATGGACGGAAAAGGAGGGGGTAAAGCTGCCGGAAAAGAGGAAGGGAAAGAGCCACCGGAAAGAGAAAGGGGAAAGAGATGTCAGGGTGGGAGGGGTGATGGTGGGCTGGGTGGTGACTGGTGATGTGTGCTGCAATGGGGGAGGAGAAAGAGTGAGGGGGGTAATTAGATGAATTTATGATTTGTTGGGCTAACTGAGGAGATCAAATGGATGAAACTAACCATATATGGAAATGGAACAAGTATTTTTGAACACCCCTTATAGGAAAGTGAAACAAGTATAAAAAAGGAAGGAGTATCCATTTTCGCAACCAAGTAAATAGCGGGAGTTCATTCCAAACCCATATCAAACAGATACCAACAATCCAACCAAATGTTTCCCTATAGAGTGGATGCATAGGTGCCGTTTAAAATACATTTGACGAAACGTCAGTTACTTTCCTTTTAGTCCACTTCTCGTCACTTTGGGGGGGGGGAGAAGAAAAGATCTTGTTTATTAGACTATAACCGACAATAGAAAAACAACCAATAAAACTACTAAATTCGAAGTCACACACTGAAAGTTTCCAGCATGGCACACTTGCTGCTTTCAACAAGAATATCTTGATGGGTTCCTAGCCACGTTATTGACTAATTAACCAAAGTTATAGGACAAAGTACAACGATCTCTTCACATAAATACCCTAAAAAAATTATCTAGAAAACAAACGCACATCCACCAATGTAATACAAACTTTTATGGAAAAGCATGAGTTTGACAACCACCTCATTAGTTCAGCATTTATTTTCAGCCCTGAAATAGCACCTTGAGCAAACTGTAGCAACTCCTCTCGTTTTACCTGAAAAGTGGCAAACCATTTAAGGTGAAAAATAAAGTTTGTCCCAATCCAAATTGAGTTCCTTGGCATCTGAACCAGGCAGATGATCTACAGAAGATCCTAATAACAAACCAAGTCAGCCACTAATTAGAGTAAGGTTCATCACAGGAATTATTGGTTGACAAGCAACAAAGCAAGAAACAAATTTACCATCACATCATTGCCATGGAGGAGAGGGACAGGGTTGGAGGAGAAGTGACAAGAAATTGGAAAAAAAAAATCAAATAACTTCAGAAACATCCTTACCAGTACTTCATCTTCATAGCTCGAGAAAACTTGTGCCAGATCCTGAATACTACTTACTACGGCATGATGGACTTCTTTTCCACCAGTGAGACAGAGCCTGCATTCATTCACTATTTATTCAAATCATCTCCTATAATGAGCTCATCATGAGAAAAGTAGGAAATTTTAGATTAAGTAGAAAAGGCAAACATATACACAGGATGGCAGCAAAGAGAAGAGCTGATTGATAGAAAAACAGGATTGCACGTGTCTCTTTAAAGAGTAACCTAGGTGAGAATAATTGATTGTGTCCATGGAAATACATCTAAATTCTAGCTTGGAAAAAGGCAAAATAAAAGGAAAAAGAAGTATTGCTTTCTAGTACTGTCATCTAGTAGAGGAAGGAAAAGCCACGGCACCAATTCCACTCTTTGTTTCAACTCTCGCACAAAAAAAGACCCACAGACACCTTCTTCCTTTGTGCTTTTTTTTTGGGGGGGGGGGATCAAGTAGCAATAACTAATAGCTCACTAACACTTCACTGCTAACAATTAGAAGCCAGTATTAGACATAATTAACAGCATTAGACATAATTAACTCAAACGCAAACCAAAGAGAAGCACAATCCTTTACAGTCTTATGCCTGACTTTCCAATATTCCTATGATGACGAGAGCTAAGCCTTACACATTAACATGATAGTACTTTAATTTTCAACATGCCGCAAGGGTATGCCTATTAGTCTATTACCCATCTCACAACCAATCTCAACAAAGCTTCCTGAACGTGTAGAGCGCACTTCATCGGGTTCAAAAGGTGACTTCTCAGACTACCATTGGCGATTTATACCCAAGTTCAGGTGATACGAAAGAGCCTTACAGTCTTCCTTTCTACATGAGTCATCAAGTTTCCAAGGTTTCAATTGCATGTAAAAATATTTGAATGAGTGTACAGTTGAAATTTTACTAAAAAGCCTTTAATTGAAAGAACTATGTAGTACAAGCATCAAAACAGCAGTTCTGATATAGTGGTAATGTTAAGGCCATGTCAAGTACGTGATACTGCCAGCAACAGGAAAGAGAAACCTCTTTAGTAATGTCTAATTATTTCAGAACCTCAGCAGTTTTCTTAGAACAATGTTAGAGCAATATTGCCCATTTCCAAGCGTCCTATGCTATTCCAATAAATCTAACACCAAGGAAGTAGTACATTACAAATCTAAATTAGTTGCCAGCGTTCGATATTCTTTCATGAATATTTCCACTTAGACCTCCTTTGGGTGCAAAGAATGATTCCCAGAAACTGTGAAAAGAAATTTAGAATGTACAGTACAGGATTATGATAGAACACTACTGCATGTTTTATAATACTATAGTTAGTTGCCGTTTCCATGGTAGAAACAGAACATCTATGAAGCTATTGATTTATTGATATACTAACAGTATAGTAAAAAAAATACACTGACAAAAGGTGTCATATTACCAACGAAGACCATCCTAATTAGCCTAGTCATGAACAGCTGCCTGACTTCACTTCCCTAATCCTAATATACTTTCCAAGAAAAAGGTGTGAATTCATATCAGTCAGATAATAAACAAAATTACAAAGTAAATCCAGTAACAATAAGGGCTGAGTGAACTCCAAGGAGCATTTGTCAAATTGGATAATTGAGAAACTCACCCAAACATCTCAAGAAGTAAAGAGACCTCTTCTTCACTTGGTGCCTCGAGTATCTGATTCACAAAAAAATAGTTATATTGCCGATAACTTATTTTACTAGAAGAGGGAAACATGATAATCTAACAACCTATGATCTAACAGTGGGCAATCCATCAAAGTTTCAAGGAACATGTTCATCCTAGGTGTGGAAGACTACCTCGTAAACTCAAACTAGTCTACGTTAGATGGAAGACAGGAGACGCACAAAGGTTATAAAGCCAATTCACTGAATACATACCATTGACAAGGTTATGCCCTCAAGAGCCTGGCTGTGAAGAAAAACATCCCGGAAGTTCATTGGTTCACTCTGGTCATCAGAATCATAGAACACAACCTACCCATTCACAGAAAGCAAGACAGTCAAAATATACTCAAGATTCAAGAAGTAATGCATGTTATATCATCAAAAACAACCAATTTGGATTATAATTTACAGCTAAAAGTTTTGACACACACACGTTTAATTATATCATTAAGAAAAAGGATGTCTATTTGATAGGTTTTACCATCTAAAATACATGGGTCGATACTTTATAACCAGTTTCACTACATCTGCAAAACCCGATAACCAGGCAGGGAAAACCAAGATTCACACACCAGTTACAGGGTCAAGCAAGTGTCCTCATCTTCTAAAATAAAAGGAAAAGAACTCAACTTACAGAATTGTTAATAAGTGCTACATTTACAGAAAGCTTAATATTATACCTAATTTCTATTAGAGCTGTGAAAAAGAATTGTACGCATCATGAAGGATAATTTGAGATATGGCAGTTATCCTTTTTTTAGATGAGAAAATTTTCATCAATGAAAAAAATTGTTACAGGGAAAGAGGACCAGACGTCCACCAAACTTAAGGAGACATGTTACATCAGCTAGGAGACAAGCCAAATAATTCCCTATAAGCACAGGCCCAAAGAAAAGTTAGAAATCTACTTTCCTAAAGTAAAATCAGAGTGATAGTGGCGACAAAAAAAGCATGCCCTCAGAATATTGCAAGCTAGTATTCTTCATGAAACATCAATACTAACTCCAAAGTTTTCTAGCATTTGCTTCGCTAGGAAAAAAAGGGAAATTAAAGAAGGCCAATAAACCCATAAAATAAACTTTGATTCCTCTTTCATTCTGCAATTTACATAGATCAGTTTATCCTGAGCTGTTCAATCAAGATATTTATACGAACTTGAGGATTGTATTCTTCTATTCTTTCAAGATTCAAAATCTATACCCATTATATATAAACTAACTTTGACCATGCCTTTTCTATTAGTATAAATAAAACATATGTTAGTATGTAAGATGTTAAATTCACCTCAATGTATATTTACAAAGTATCAATTGTTTATAAATTTTAATAATAAATAGTTAATTTATTGATGGTGCATGTGATGAGATGGCGAGTGTGAAAATCAAAGCAAAAGAACTAAAAGTACAAAGGGAGTACTTCATTTCAGAAAGTGCTATAATATGTACTTTTTGACGATATAAAATATTTCTCATATCTAAAAGCAATGGCCAATGTAACTCCACATGTGGCAGTCATGACTAACTGCCTAATGCCATTTATGTACTTCAACAGTAAAAGAACCTGCCTACAACAGCATTACTTACTGAAGATGGTTTCCTAGGGTTATCTTTGGTATCATCAGAAGCAAGATGCTGCTCGAGAGTTGTTACAGTATCTTCAGTCAAATCTCCGGATAGCTTATCAATTTCTTTGAGCAGAATCAACCATCTTCTCAATAGCTGAACTCTTTCTGCCCCCCTGCAGCTGATGGAGACCTCCTCTAATCTCTTGACAGCATTCTTAAAGCTTTTATGGTTTCGAACTCCCTGCAATTGTGTTTCACTAAAGATTCAGAAGCCTTCAAAACAAAAGATTCAATAAGTTATAACAGACAACTCATAACCCAATAAACAGTGATAAATAAACAACTATTACTATAACAGAACAAAGAATTATAAACCCAATCGCCCGCCAGTGTCCAGAAAATCAACGAAGTAAACACGGGAGAATTCTTCATAGATATTGTGGTACTATTGAACAAAACACTGATCCCCCCAACCAATATTCAAATATACATAGAACTGTAGCTGCTCAAGTTCAGCTTATTAGGACACTTTAACTTCCATTATCAACTAAAGCGCATTATTAATCAAAACATCAACTTAATGGTACAAGGTTTGAGAGACCCGTAATTTGGTGGTAACATGATGTGTTGATGCAGCTATGACCACCATAGAAGCAAACTTTGAAGCCAAAAGAGCAACTGAAACTAAAATTGCACGAAGGGTCAATTCAAGTAAATAGCCCAAAAGATACACATTCTGTCTTCAAAAATGACTCAGAGACACAATTCATCGTCCTTTTTGAGGAACACTTCTGGACTTTCCAAAGAAACTTCGAACGACAAACAAAAAAAAAGCGCTTTTTACATCTTGATTGGTGTCGTGAGTAATAATTTATGGACCTCTCAAATCTGTAGAAAACAAAGAGTTCTAGCTTGATTTTAAGGAAAGTGCATCCAGTTTAAAGAGCAATATCTTTCTGTATAGGCAATTAGGCATCATTTCTGTATGCTACCACTTGGTAACTATCGCTAAGAGATTTTTTTTTTTTTTTTTTTTTTTTTTTTTTTTTTTTTTTTTTAAATCATGGATTTCAATAAAACCAATTGCATGCCAAATGGAGATGAATAGAAAACACTCCTCAACTCATCTAGCAGGCTGATTTCCTGATCACTGCAGCAATGTCAACATTAGTAAATCATATCTTATTCTCTAACAACATTCTGAGATGCAACTACAGTTCTAACTTTAAGAGTCAGGCCAGTCATAATGTGTTCACTCTCATGCAGGCTAGCAGATGCACTTATTAAAGTAAAGCAGTAGAGGGGATATATATTCCTGAAAGCAAATTATTATAATCCAGAAGAAAGTTCCAAGTATTTTGGTGGTCCTCTAATATTGAAGTCTCAGTTTTAGTTTTTTTCATTTGATCTGTCAGAGATTGAAGTCCCATTTTTGGTAAAGATCAGAGAGATAAGTTCGAATCAAACTTTCATATGTTTCCTACCTTGAGAGGAGAAACAAGAGCTAAAAGTTTCACAGCAACACAAGTGTTGGGACCAATGTAGAGCAAAGGAGATATACCTTCATCTTTCCTAGCCACCTAAGGAAATGCGAAGATATCTTTTCTGAGCCTATCAAGACTCGAATCAAGAAATCTTGTTTCAATGACTTTATGTTACTTATCTGCCTAGTTCTTTAAGAAACACGTTACTGGTTGTTCAAGTATTGTTGTTAACTAAAATTTGTTAACTATGTTGTTGATTCACAAAAATCTAAGAAACCCTTCATTAAATGATCACGAGACTTTGTGAATCACAAAGGTCGGTAAATTTTTTTTTTAAGTCTTTCTTGGAGCTTGCTTTCAGCTTCATTGTCTGATTTGGAGGTATGCATGGTGTCAAAACAAGGCCCGCATCATATCGTGTCGCCGGTGTCGTAAAGATTTCAAATCTACAGAACTGATAATACCCGCATCGTAAAGGTGTAAAAAAACCGCGATTTAGGCGGGTTCAAGGGACATCTCATGGTCTGAGCCGATATTTGGCTGTACGACAACCGCATCATCCCCGTTCCCGCATCACCATGACCGTTACCGCGATCATGACTAAAACTGCATTTTCGAACTATGAAGGTATGTCCTTTAAACCACAGCTAATGACAATTTCTAAATTTGTTCAGCTGTCTACGGAGAAAGAAAATAAATTTTCCTAATAGAATAAGAGCACCCAATAGCAGGGTATAAAAGTTAAAGTGTACATAACCTTAGGGATTCTTTCCCTTAGACCTTATATAGGAGAGCAATAAGCAAGGGTAGTACTTCACAACAAATAAAAAGCAAACCAAATTTCAACAAAACGGCAAATCTGAAACTCCTTGGATTAAAAATGGGACGAAACATATTCGATACATGGAATAGGAACTCTTTCTTTTCTTAATCTTCCTCTCACGTTAAAATGCGTCGGGCCGGGCCGAGCCAAAAAAATTTGCCCATTGACCGGACCGGGCCCAAAACCGGGCCAAAAAAATGTGCCCAAAGCCCGTTATTTCGGGCCGGGCCGAGCGGGCTTTTTCGGGCCAAAACGGGCCGGGCCAAAAAATTAGACTAAAACCTCTTTTTTGACTTGTCCAAAGCCCGCCCAAAAAAAAAAAACCGGACCGGGCCAAAAAAACTGCCCAAGTCCGCCCAAAAACCGGGCCGGGCCAAAAATTGATCAGCTCTACATTTTAACACTATTTTCTCCAAACCCTATTCTTGACAAAAAGAAACTGTCTTCACAGGAATTTCTTACGGAAGTTTATCTACATCATTGATCAAAACCTCCTACCCCTACACACGTTAAGAAAGCAAACGGAGAGGAGAATTTACATTCATAGGAAAAAAGAAGGTAGCAAAGAGACACAACCCAGGACCAAAGGTCCACTAATGCAGTCCTTTCTTACTCGTTCACCACAATATAATAACTTCTATTATCAAGGAAACAAAATAAAGAGATGCCAAAGATGACGTATTGTCGTACAACTGGATTAAGACAGCCCCATTTATCAGTTTAGACTTTAGTGTCCTCTTGAAAAGATATAATCACATGAAAGGTTAGGTAATATGCTGCTGAGTGTTGACAGAAGGGAAGAGGGAGGCTGAAAAAAGAAAGAGGAAAACTCTAAAGCATGGTTTCTGTCTTTTTCTTTTATATCTAAAGCATTTCCGAGGAAACATTCCTTTGTTTAGATAGCAAAATGGAGGGAAAGAAAGTGAAGGAAAAGGAAGGGAAAGGAAGGGAAGGGGAAGTAAGGGAAATGGAGGAAAATGAAGTAAGGGCAAAAGGGATCTAAAATCCATTGCTAATGGATGAGGAGGGGATAGGAAGGGAAGGGAAGGGATTTGGAAGGAGACATTGTCCCTCCTTCAATAAATCCTTCCAAAGTTGGAAAATTTTGAGAGGAAATACGAATAGTGTTTTGTCTTTATCTTCGATGAGAAAGCACATTGTTGTTGCTAGTGAGCACTTCTCAACATACTTGTGTGGCTAGTTTAATTGCTGCCTGCCTTATATTGTGATGATTGCAGATTTGTTAATCTTTGCTCAAGTGCATAAAATGTGGTTGCTCAATCTCGCATGGAATGGAAGAATACCATACAACTATAAAATCTCATCATTATGTTACTAACATATGTAGTCTAGAATAAGGTTCCATAAAAAAAAATGTTAAATGAACATCCTATATACAGAAAATAGGCTTTCCCCTTATTTTCGCCCATCTATTTTCCCACCCTTTCCACTTACTCCCTCCGTTATTTTTTTATTGAGAAATTGCCATTAAGGGATATTTTTATTAATTTGGGACATTTGACCCTTTTTTCTTATATGGCCGGTTGGCCCATCATGTCTCTTACTTTTACTCTCGTTGTCTCTACCTATTTCACTTATTCTACTTATGTTCTCCTTTTGTCTACCTTTTGAACTTTTTCCTTGGTCCATGTGCAAAAGCAAATGTCCCAATTAAAAAAACAGAGGTAGTATTATCCAAACATTCCTTTCCTTCCATTTTTCTCTATCTAATCTAAACAAAGGCTATGAGTCATAAGGAGAAGAAACTCTAGTAGAATGAATGTGAGAGAATAGACACCCTCACCTAGTTCGGATAGCTACAGAAAAAAAAGAAACAACACAAATACATTACTGATTGTTAGAGAATAGAATTCTCTTCCGAATATAAATCATTATAGCCATATAGGATATATTTTGTAGAATAGTGATTTTATCACATTAGGTTTCCTAATATAATTAGGACTGATATCTTGTATTTTCACTATACATATATCAACGATAAATAACTAAATTCTCCAAGTTAGGGAGTTTACATTATCTAAGATTGATAAATGTTACTCTTACTGTTATAAATCATACACAAAACAAAATACTCCACCACAATACCATTCTTAAGCTTATCTCACCATAAACAACCAACATTGTACATATTAATGCATTTCTCCTAAAGTTCATCCAGTACACAAAATGAAATTTCTTCTAGACCGACTACATATCAACAAAAAGGCTGTTCCTAGTTTTCAACATTCCCAACCAAGACAAAAACAACTTAATTTGGGCACATTCAGCTTAAATTTGGTTCAATTTATCCCCATCAACATCAATAATCAACATTAAGCATAAACATAAACATATAGCGTTCGTACAACAGAAAATGTTTCGCAATTCCGAGGCCAGTGCAATATAATCCAATAAGAAGCTAAAAGTCAAATGCTACATTCGCAACGATTACATGCAGTAATCCTCAATACATTAACAATCGAATAGCAGAAGAATTTCATGAAAACTCGAAGCAAAAACAATTAAGATAAAAAAAAAGAGAAAGAAAAACTGACAATACGATCTTGGAGGAGTTTGGCGCCCTCAGCAACGGCTTGACCAGCATGTTGAACGACAGAATCGGCGTAATTTTTGACGGTGCGAGTTAAATTGTTCTTGTTCCCAACTTCCACCGCTCTGCTCACCGCTGTTCTCAACCACGACATTTTCGTCGATTTCGTCCTCCAAAATCAACCTTTATTTGCTGAAGAAATCGCCAATGGAGGTAAACGATGGATTCAAATTGGGAAATTTTTGAAGCGAAATTGAGGAATTCGTTTGGTTTGAGTTGTTTATTCTTCGCAATTTGGTGGTTTTGTGGGTTTGAGGGGGAGATGAATTGGGGGAATTTTTAGAGAAAACAAAATTCAGCGTTTGAAAAGAGAGAGATGCTTCAAATTGACGAGTTACACGGACCTCCGACCCGTTGAGAAACAAAGCGGGTTTTTGACTTTAATGCTTAAGCTCAACTCTTTGGAGTTACCGAAAATGATAAGGCGATCATATTGAAAATATGATCACTGAAAATGTGGGGTCAGAATGAATATGAGCCACACATTCAACATGACCCACTTGTATTTTCTTTTCATCAAAAACATTTTTAATATTTATGAAAATACCTTAAATTAATTTCTAAAAATCCCAAAAAATACCAAAAATAATAAATAAAAAATACCAACAAAATTTCCGAAATAAAAAATTATTCCGAAAAATTATTTTTCTGGAATATTTTTTTAAAACTTTTGGGGGTATTTTCTCTCTCTTCTTCGTTCGACTTCCTGCGGTTCCTCTTTTTCTCCTATCCCATGGAAAGAATCTCTTAGCTTTGTGCCGACATCGATGAATGATGCTAGGCCGGCGACGATGACTGATGCTCGGCCGGCAACGATGACTGATATTCGTGGAAGTAGATTTCTCGGCGTCGTTTTGTAGTCTGCCATTCCCTTCTCGTAACCCTATATGCCCGGAATCAAACCCTTACACCGGCAACGCTGACCTCCACCTCGACTAGGATTTTTGCACCTGAAATTTTAGATTGTAGCTCGAGATATGTTATTGGCGACAAACTGATATCAGATTTCTCCTACAGAATAAGAAAGAAAAAATCAGGACATGACCCCAAACTTTATGTCCTGCCATATATTTTAGGTGAAGACCCAACCTTTAGCACTTGGTCGATTTTTAGGACATACCCAGAATTTTAGTAATTAGGGCATGCCCCAACCTTCATGTCATGCCATATATTTTAGGTCACGACCCAAATATTTTGCGTTGGTCGATTTTCTAGGATAGCCATTTAAGAAACGACCCAACTTTAGCCATTTAGGACACGACCCAGCTTTAGCCATTTAGAACACGACCCAGCTTTAGCAGCCATTTAGAACACGACCCAGCTTTAGCCATTTAAGACAAGCATCGGTGATTCGAGCACACAACCAATCTCTGACACCAAATGGTCCCGCAGAGAGACGCCTGTCATATACTCCAATACAATATTGTTGTACTACATCATGAACTGGTTACTCTTGTTGTAACCATTGAATAATCATCCTAACGCTTCTTAGTAATGTGGAAATGAAACCCCCGGACCATAGTGGCTCAGTATAGAATAATAAGCCGATAAGGTACGAGGGATGACGTTATTGTATTTCTTGGAATGATTTATTCGAAGAGAACAATTGAGACAAACGATCGATTAATAAACCCTCTGACTCTCTGTATCTTGGGCATATTTGGTACAAGGGACGAAACCCTCTAACCACTACTTTGAATGAGATAACGTCCAATAATCGCCATTGGTGTCTCTTAATTAGGAATGAATACACGGCATTATTGCATTGGTCGATTTAAGCACATGACCCAACACTTTTGCAAAATGGGTTTAGTGGAGATAATAACAAATAAATAAGGTTATCATGTGCAAAATGGGGTCATTTAATAAACACTAATATTTATTTCATTGTAGAAATTAGAAAGCGTATTTTAGCTACCCAACATTCAAAGTTATACATTTATTTTGTGTCAAAACGGTTTTCCTATCAGCAAATATAAACACACGCGTATCTTATTTTTGTCTTTCTTTTCCGAACCATAATACATTAACAATTGGAGAGAAACAATTGACGTGCTGATACCCCCGTCTCCGTGGTCACTAGTCCTGATATGAAACTAACTTGCATCTATGCGGCACGGGATCGAATCCTTTGAAGAAAAGCAGTCTCTTTTTGTAATTTTGTTCTGGGCGGTCACTTTTAGGGCACGTTTGGGCCAAGGCCCATATGCTTCTAGGGTCAAACGTCTTTTTTTGATGATTTTTTTTATTAAGTTGCATTTGATTGTATTTTTTGTCCTTATGAATAACGTGATTTTGAACGAATGCCCATTGCTTAGGACACTTATCTAGGCCACGTCCTGAGCATGTGAGGCTTAGGACATGGCCAAACACAAGATTGCTCGAAAACACCAAACCAATGTCTCAGACCCCCCTCCCCTCATCCCCTCCCCTACCTCGCCCGTGTACCTATGATCACCTCTCTTACTCTTGTCGTAGCCTTTCATTAAACATCCTAAGCCGTGAAGAAACCAATTACCCCATGCACCAATACCGAGGATGCAGATACACTTGGGGGAGAGGTGGCCACAACAATTCTTATTCCACTACTACTGAGTGAAATAATGTCATAGAGTCGCCATCGGTGTCCCCTCCCATGAACGAACGCCCATTGCTTAGGACACTTATCTAGGCCACGTCCTGAGCATGTCAGGCTTAGGACATGGCCCAACACAAGATTGCTCGAAAACACCAAACCAATGTCTCAGACCCCCCTCCCCTCATCCCCTCCCCTACCTCGCCCGTGTACCTATGATCACCTCTCTTACTCTTGTCGTAGCCTTTCATTAGACATCCTAAGCCGTGAAGAAACCAATTACCCCATGCACCTATACCGAGGATGCAGATACACTTGGGGGAGAGGTGGCCACAACAATTCTTATTCCACTACTACTGAGTGAAATAATGTCATAGAGTCGCCATCGGTGTTCCCTCCCATGAACGAACGCCCATTGCTTAGGACACTTATCTAGGCCACGTCCTGAGCATGTGAGGCTTAGGACATGGCCAAACACAAGATTGCTCGAAAACACCAAACCAATGTCTCAGACCCCCCTCCCCTCCCCAACCACGCCCGTGTACCTATGATCACCTCTCTTACTCTTGTCGTAGCCTTTCATTAGACATCCTAAGCCGTGAAGAAACCAATTACCCCATGCACCAATACCGAGGATGCAGATACACTTGGGGGAGAGGTGGCCACAACAATTCTTATTCCACTACTACTGAGTGAAATAATGTCATAGAGTCGCCATCGGTGTCCCCTCCCATGAACGAACGCCCATTGCTTAGGACACTTATCTAGGCCACGTCCTGAGCATGTCAGGCTTAGGACATGGCCCAACACAAGATTGCTCGAAAACACCAAACCAATGTCTCAGACCCCCCTCCCCTCATCCCTTCCCCTACCTCGCCCGTGTACCTATGATCACCTCTCTTACTCTTGTCGTAGCCTTTCATTAGACATCCCAAGGCGTGAGGAAACCAATTACCCCATGCACCAATACTGAGGATGCAGATACACTTGGGGGAGAGGTGGGCACAACAATTCTTATTCCACTACTACTGAGTGAAATAATGTCATAGAGTCGCCATCGGTGTCCCCTCGCATGAACGAACGCCCATTGCTTAGGACACCTATCTAGGCCACTTCCTGAACATGTCAGGCTTAGGACATGGCCCAACACAAGATTACTCGAAAACACCAAACCAATGTCTCAGACCCCCCCCCCCCTCTCATCCCCTCCCCTACCTCGCCCGTGTACCTATGATCACCTCTCTTACTCTTGTCGTAGCCTTTCATTAGACATCCTAAGCCGTGAAGAAACCAATTACCTCATGCACTAATACCGAGGATGCAGATACACTTGGGGGAGAGGTGACCACAACAATTCTTATTCCACTACTACTGAGTGAAATAATGTCATAGAGTCGCCATCGGTGTCCCCTCCCATGAACGAACGCCCATTGCTTAGGACACTTATCTAGGCCACGTCCTGAGCATGTCAGGCTTAGGACATGGCCCAACACAAGATTGCTCGAAGACACCAAACCAATGTCTCAGACCCCCCTCCCCTCATCCCCTCCCCTTAAATTGAAACAACCAACAGTCAGGCCATGTTGAATTTGATAAAACACTGAAAGAACCCCGAAATCGATTAAACGAAAATCGAGATTGAAGAACATGAGGGTTTTATCATGCGAAATGGAGTATAGACCTAAATCAAACAAATCAAGACAACTGAAATCGAACTTTCCCCAAAACCAAAACCAAAAGCCTAGATATATAAAGAAGACTGAAATCGAGATTTCCCTAAAAGCAGACTTCCACCCTTGGTGTTTGCGTAAAGAGTAGAGTAACAAAAGAGCAGTTAATTGGTCGAAAATGGTCGAGGAAGGAGATGATATGGGTGGAGAGAGAACGCAGGGAAGGAAGTAGTTCATCGGGGTTCAGGGGGAAAAAGAGGAGAGAGAAAAAAAAGATGGGTAAATTTTTTTTTGGTCAAAATAATTAATTTCAGAAAAATAAAAGTATTAAATTTTTAGGATTTTCTTATTAATTTTTTGGAATTTACAAAATTATTTTAAGTATTTATCATAAATATTTCTGATTTTAGTAAAAGAAATGAAAAAGAAAATGGCTTGCTGAGTTGGCAAAATGTGTGGTGCATAGCCCCTTTGACTTCCGTTGACTTCGGTGGTCATAATTTTGGTATGATCACTGAAGAATCATCCTTGGAGTTACGGTTTACATCCTTGTTGATCTTTCGTGGAGAGTTTTTTTTTTCCGCAAGGACATTAGAGGCGCGCTTTCTGCCACCAATGGCTAGGAAATATGCTTCCTCAATATCCTTCCTAGCAACTTTTTTACAAGAAAAACTAGTTTTTAGGCCTAAGTTATGTAAAAACATTACTTGGTTTAGTGGTTAAGACATTAATATACTAACTTGAAGTCATGGGATCAAATCTTACACAATGTATTTTTGAAAATTCTATTGTGCTCCCAGGTGCACAAGGTGCACCCAGTAATTTTGTTCCATTTTTTATGATTAAATGTTTTATTTCAACAAATGTTTGTTTTAAGCATTTTTTCAGCGAAAAAATATGTTCTATTTTTCTTGAAAATTGTTCTATTTTCAATAAATAAATGTTATATTTCAACAGATATTCGTTTTAAGCATATTTTTCAGCAAAAAAATATGTTCTATTTTCCGTAAAAATTGTTCTATTTTCAATAAGCAAATGTTCTATTTCAATAAATGTTCGTTTTAAGCTTATTTTTCTGCAGAAAATTATGTTCTATTTTTCGTGAAAATTGTTCTATTTTCGATAAGCAAATGTTCTATTTTAAAAAATGTTCGTTTAAAACTTATTTTTCAGCAAAAAAATATGTTCTGTTTTCCGTGAAAATATGTTCTATATTTGATGAGCAAATGTTCTATTTAAGTAATTGAATTCTGGTAATGTTCCACTTCAACAGTAAAATGTTCATTTTCGTAATTGAATTATGGTAATGTTTCACTTCAACAGTAAAATGTTCGTTTTTGTAAGTGAACTCTTGTAATGTTCCACTTCAACAGTAAAATGTTTGTTTTCGTAAGTGAATTCTTGTAATGTTCCACATCAACAGTAAAATGTTCGTTTTCGTTTTTGTAAATGTTTTATTTTGCATTGTGGGAGCACAGTTCTCATTGTGCTCCTGGGAGTACAATCCACGGATTTAATGCATTTTCTAATTTTTTATTTTATGTGGAGTACATGAAGTAAACACTCAAAGGAATAGCACCTGATGGAATGGAGTTTACACTGACAATAGGGTGGCAAAAGATGACCCGACCCGAAATAAACGGGTTTCAAAAAAGTTTGACTCATTTAAGTAATTGGGTCAACCTGAACCCGACCTGAAATTAAGTGAGTTAGGTCCGGGTTGGAAATCCCAACACGAAAATAACCCACATAACCCATTTAAAAATCTGAGTAAATATTTAAGATTTGGGCCAAGGCCAATTTATAAATCCCATTATGTCTTTCATGCTCATTTAGCGCCCCAATATAAAACCAAAAGTTAAAAAGTAAAAACCCTAAAATTCAAAAGACATAAAGCCACAAGGCACAAATGACAAACCCTTAATCTCATTTCTCTCTCTGAGTCTGACTCTCTCTCTTAATCTCGCTATCGTTGATCTCTCAAGTCTCAAGTCTCATCTCCGGCGTCTTAAATCTCGATGTTCTTTCATTGGGAGTTCATTTGTTATTTTCATTTTGTCTTCATTTGTTATTTTCGTTTTGTTGTCACTCTTCATTTGTAATTTTCGTTTTGTATACTTCATGTCATCAGTTCATCCTCTGTTTTTAACATTTCTTTTTTATTTTCTGATTGTTTCTTATTTTTTGCATTTATGATTCTTTTTCGTTATTTTTCGGATGTTGGATTGTGAGTTCATCCTCTGTTTTTAACATATCTCTTTTATTTTCGTTTCGTCTTCAACTGTTAATTCAAAAAAAAAAATTGTTATATTTGTTATATTTTTGTTATTCTTTAGGATTCTTTCTTAATTCTTAGTATTCGTTTGTTCTTATTTTTTGTTGCATTTGTTTTATGAAATTTTCCTTTGTTCTCATTTCTGGCTAAATCTGTTAATTTGTGTTTTATCAATTTTGCTTTGTTTTTAGGAAAAATTGTTTTAAATAAGCTAACCTTTAGGTCGTCTTCCCGAAATAAGTGATTCTTTGGATTATTCTAAAGTAAGCTAGACTTGTAGGGGTATTTTTCCAAAATGAGCGTTGACCTGAAGGCAACCTGTTTTATAGGTTAAATACGACACATGTAGTCATTTGATTGGTCTAATTTATTGATTTTAAATAAATTTTTTTAAAACAAAGCTAATTGAATTTTAGATTATTAATTCACTAAATTTATCAAATTCACTACAAGAAGGATTAATTGAACCATCCACCCCTCCCACCATCATGCTCCACCGTACACCACCGCCTTTCTTTCACGCCCCTCACTTCTCCTCCAAATTCATAGTAGCACTAGAGAAACCATCACCACCATGAGAAATGACCACACCACCACCGAAATCTCCATTACTTCTTTCATCCTCTTATCTCTAAAATTTTGTGCTATAGTAGATTAATGCAAACATTTGTCATAAGTTGAACGGATCAAAAACATATCTAGAAACAATAAAAATGCGAAAACATGCAACAACCATAGATTAAACGGAAGGCCACAACCGATTTGGAACGTTCACCTTGAAGGATAAAGAAAAAGAGCCCCCATAAAATTCATTTCACACTAATCTCTAATTTGGCACATTTGCGGTTTCCCCATACTCCCTCCAAAACTTAAACTTCACCCGTCATCATTCATCATCATCGTCTTCACTCCTCCCACCTCCTCATTTTCTCTCTCCTCAAACCCAAGATGCGAGAGCACTTCGGAAGCCAATCGGCGTATTGCGAGGATTGCAGCTCATCTTCATCCTCCTAATTTCCAATTTTTTTTCATTTTCTCTCTCCCCTAGTAATAAGCAAGTGAAATTGATGAGTTTTAATGGAATTATTATGGGTGGTGAGAAATAATAGATGATGAAGGGAAGTTCGAGTATTGGGCGGATGAATTGCAGAGCAAAAGGGGTAATTTTTCACCAAACGGTATACAAACACGACATGAAAATTCATCTTAACTGGGACTTAATTAAACTCATTCTCCCGTTGCGCAGCGAGGTCCGACTCCTATGGAAGATGGAGGGATGGTTGGCCAGAATAAAATGAACTATGAAGGATGCCTGAGGAGAGAGAAATGGGGTAAAAGGGGGTTTGGTAAGGTCAAACATACATTGAACAAGTTTAATTACCGGTTTAATCGGTAAACCGTCATTAAACTTAATATAATTTAATCATGGTACAAAGTTAGCTTGTTCAGGAATAATCAAAAGTTTGCCTTATTTTGAGAAGACCACGCAAATGTTAGCTTATTTAAAATAAATTTTCCAGGTATTTATTTGTTGTATTTTGGATATGAGGTTCAGATTGTTGACCTCCCTCCTAATTATGTTCATTGGAGGCTTCATATGAGGAAGAAGAGAACTCCCATCCACCCTCCAAAGTTGATTCAAAAAATAAAGGCACACCAATACTTATGAAGCCAAACCCTCACTTCAAACGACAAAGAAAGCTGACTTCAAGCGTTTGGGTTAATTTTGAGTTTTTGGAGCAACCTGATGCACAAGGTAACATGATTTGCCGATTAATCGAAATGTGGCAAAAAATACAATGCGATAGCGATCAAGGCACAATTAAGTTAGAGCGTCAATGTTCGAAATGCAAAAAAATAACTTTTTTGGATGTTGGTAAGATGATATTAGATTCTAGTACTTCGGTTCATTACGAAATAGGAAACCTCTCGTATCATATTCAGTAGAGCAGATGATAGAGATGTGCAAGTTGTTAGAAGAGTCTTGTCATAATACGAGGAGGGTTTGGGGCAAAAAATCAATTTTGAGAAATCTGAAGTAACTATGAGTCCTAATATGTCTTGGGAGAGAAAAGCTGAACTTCCGAAAAGTCTTGGTGTTAAATTGGTGGAGCTTCATGGCAAGTACCTGGGTATGCCAACTTGGGTTAGAAATCTCAAGCCTTCATGTCATTAAAGGAGCGATATGGAAGAAGATCAAAGGATGGAAACAACAGACGTTATCATTTGCAGTTAGAGAAATCATATTAAAATCCGTGGTCTAAGCGATTCCTACTTATCAGATGAGTTTGTTCAAACTTCCTGTTGGTCTTTGTCACAATATACAAAAAATGATGGCGAGGTTTTGGTGGGGTTGTAAGGGTGAGGAGCAAAAGGTCCAATGGGTGGCCTGTGAGAAGATGTGTAAATCCAAGGAGTATAGAGGTATGGGGTTCCGGAGAGTGCCGGACTTCAACAATGCTATGCTTGCTGTTGAATCCTAGTTTTAATGATGACAATGGAACAAAGATGCAAACTAAGTATTGAACTAACAAGTTGTTAAGTGAATGGATTTTACAAGGTATCAAAGAAAGGAGCAAAGAGAATTCTAAGTCAAAGAAGAAATCAAGTTTGGATTTTGAAGACTAAGTGAAGATGCTCAAAGATTTGGTACTGGAGAAGCGTTGGAGCAAGAAGATCAAAGCGAGGCTTTTTGTTTCTAGTTCCAATATAAAGGAACGAGTAAGAATGGTAAGGAACTGTGGCAATTTAAAAAAGAGAATGAGCGTTTGTTCCTTTGTAAGGAAATGACGAACCGGCACCTTGTCATATTAAGTTAAAGGAACTAACAATTAAAAGGAACAAGACATAGGTTGAAGCAAGATAACAACGGTTAATTATGTCGTTTGAGTATTTTATGCCTAGATTCTAGGAAACCGTTTTATTTAAGTAAAAATCTGATTTTAAGGAAAATATTTTATTTTGATAAGATAATAAATATCCTTTTCGGTTTTAAGTAAAATATTTTTAAAGATAATATTTTTGGTAAAAGGATTTTATTTCGTTTTATTAATTAAAATATTTCAAGATTAAATCAGATTTGTGATTTACTGCTTTAGTGGTTGCTAAATTTAAGGAAGCAGTAAAATTTCCATAACCCACGTTTAATAGAGATCATGGGTGTCAAAAAGGAACGTGTTCCTCTAGTTGAGGAACATCATGGGAAAATATTTTACCACTAACACATGAATTTATCCCACGTTCTAAGTTATCACTGCTATAAATACTAATGTCTAATTAAGTTTTAATTTGTGTCTGACTAAGTGATTTAGTGAGTTTAACTAAGTAAAGTGTCAGTGCCTTCATTCTCTCATAAAAGCCATTTGTTCTTTGCCTTCTTACTCTAATTCCACTAAGTTTATTTGATCAATTGTATTTTGGTTTTGGGGTGAGGGGACTTTGAGTGAAGTTCTGTAAGAGAGAAGCTTTGATTGAAGCGAGTTAAAGTGAGAAAACTTCAAGTGAAGTTGAGAGGAACAATTGTTAAGGGAACAATTGATCAGGAACTTGAGTTTAGGAACTCGAGGTTGGCCCGTGAGTAGAATTAGGCTGTAACAAAGTTGTTTGGCCTAATTAGTGAAAGTGTTGAGTGTAAAATCCCTAGTGGTCAACGTTGTTTCTTCTTGTTGGGCCCAAGAAGTTTTTCCTCGTAAAAATCCATTGTGTTCCTTTAGCTTGTTTCTTTGTTTAAGTTTTACAATTCCGCAAAAAGTTACGTTTATTTCTACAAATACAATTCACCCCCCTTCTTGTAATGTTCCTAGTGAAATAACAATTGGTATCAGAGCTAGAACTCACGAAAAATAGGAAACCCTATTGAGAAAATGATCCAAGGAAAAATGAATACCACCGAGAAACTTGAGGAATGTTACTCTACGCAAAGGCCTCCTATGTTCAATGGAAAATTCTATTCTTACTGGAAGAACAAAATGAAGATTTTCATCAAGTCCGAAAACTACCAAGTATGGAGAGTAATTGAAGTTGGTGATTTTGAGGTCACAACTACTAATGACAAGAATGAGGTAATTCCTAAACCTTTCTCTGAATATGACAAAGCTGACTTTGAAAAAATGGAAGTGAATGCCATGGCTGTTAAACTTTTGCATTGTGGACTTGGACCCCATGAACACAATATAATCATGGGATGCAAATCCGCAAAGCAAATATGGGATTTACTTGAAGTAACCCATGAAGGAACTAATGAAGTCAAGAGATCTAAAATTGATTTACTAATGAATCAATATGAACTGTTCTCCATGAAGGCTAAGGAAAGCATACAAGAGATGTTTACTCGTTTTACTAACATTATTAATGAGTTAGCTTCTCTTGGAAAGTTTATTTCATTAGAAGAAAACATGTTTGAAAAGTTCTTAGGAGTCTTCCTAAGGATAGATGGATGGCTAAGGTCACTGCTTTGCAAGAAACAAAAGACTTCACCAAGTTCAACTTGGAACAGCTTGCTGGATCACTTATGACTCATGAGCTCCACCTTGATACTGAGTATGGTGAAAGCTCTAAGTCAAAGTCCATTGCCCTAAAAGCAGATGATGAAGATGACTGACTCAGAAGAAGAGGAAGCAGCTCTCATGGTCCGAAAATTTCGAAAGATGTATAGGAACATGAAGAATGGGAACTTAAAAGGTAAAACTAAAATTTTTTCTAACAAAGCTGCTTGTCATAAATGTGGTAGTACAGATCACTTCATCAAGGAATGTCCGCTTTGGGAAAATGACAAGACCAAAGAAAGGAACAAGGAACGTTTCGCTGAAAGGAACAATGAAGCTAAAGCACCTTTTTCTAAAGCGAACGTTCGAAAAGCTATGATAACAGCTTGGGGAGATTCAGAGACTGAAGAGGAAGAGGAACAACAAACTGAAGAAACTGCAAATCTTTGCCTAATGGCAAACACTGACATAAAAGAAGATGAAGAAAATGCTGAGGTAAGCCAACATATACTTAAATCAGACTTAGATGGAAAAACTAGGACTGAAATTTATGATCTTCTTTATGATGCAATCCTTGAATGTAGAGATGAAAGTGAAAAACGTGAATAAACTGAACAAGCTGTTAAAGTTTGTAAAGAACATATAGAATGGCTTAAGAAAATGAGAACTGATGTTGAAAGTAGGTTCTTTGATTTATTTGATAAGAACTTAAAAATTACTGAACTTTATGAGAGTGTGAAAAATGAAAATTATCTAATCAATTTAGAAATTTCACACCTAAAGGAATTTGTCCCTGTTCTAAGTTCCTTTGATATTAGATCAACTCCTTTGAAAGGTTACAGATCTGAAATCGAAAATTTAAATAAAGAGAAAATTATTTTAAAGGAACAGATCTGTAATCTCAAGAAGGAACTTGTTGTTACAAGGAATAGAGGCAAAGTGATGGCTATTCCTAAGTGGATTGAGAGACCACAGACTAAAAGAAAACCACAGACTAAAAGAAAAGAAGGTCTTAGTTTTGAAAACCACAAGAAAAGGAACAAGCCTAAGAAATATGTTGACCTACCTAGTGACAAAATTTGTATGTATTGTTGAAAGATAGGTCATTACATAACTCAATGTCAACTAAGAACTGGAATGATTGGCAAGAATGTGAAATTAAGCAACATGAAATGGGTTGCTAAAGCAAATGCTAGTCAAGAACAGGAACCCACGAAACAAGGGGTTCCTACAACTAAAAACTAGTTGATTTTTGCAGGTTGGAGTGAGGGGGAACAACACTTGGTATCTTGATAGTGGTTGTTTTAAGCATATGACAGGAGACAAATCTAAGTTTCTCTCACTCTCAACCTATGAAGGTGGAAGTGTGACTTTTGGGGACAATAAGAAAGGTAACATAGTTGCCATGAGTAAGGTTGGTAAGTCACCATCACACTCCATTGATAATGTTTTTCTTGTTGAAGGCTTAAAGCATAATCTCTTAAGTATTTCCCAATTATGTGACAAGGGAAATGTTGTTAAATTTAATAGTGAAAAATGCTTAATCGTTAACATTAACTCTAAGAATGTCATCTTGGAAGGAACAAGGAAAGAGAACACATATATTGTGGATCTTGATCTTGTTCCTAAAAATAACTTGACATGTCTTAGTGTTATTGAAGATGATCCACTCTTATGGCATAAGCGTCTAGGTCATGCTAGATTTTCATTACTCGACAAACTTCGATCAAAAGATCTTGTTTTGGGATTACCATCTATAAAATTTCATATCGATCAAGTTTGTGATGCATGTGCCAAAGGTAAGCATATTATATCCTCTTTCAAATCTAAAACTGTTGTGAGCACCACAAAGCCATTGGAATTAATTCACATGGATTTATGTGGCCCCATGAGAATTCAAAGTAGAAGTGGTAAGAGGTATGTGCTTGTTATTATTGATGACTACTCAAGATACACTTGGGTTATTTTTCTCTCTAGCAAGGATGAGACTTATGATGAGTTCCTTGTCTTTGCAAAGAGAGTTCAAAATTTGAGTGGTCACAAATTGATGCATATTAGATCCGATCATGGTAAAGAATTTGAAAATTATAAATTTGATGACTTAAGCAGAGACCATGGCCTAGATCATAATTTTTCTGCCCCTAAGACACCACAACAAAATGGGGTTGTAGAAAGAAAAAATAGGACTTTGGAGGAAATGGCTAGGATTATGCTAATTGCTAGTGAACTTCCTAGGAACTTTTGGGCCGAGGTCACATTATCATGCTTGTCACATAATAAATCGTGCCATGATGAGACCTATCATTAACAAAACTCCATATGAGCTTTATTTTGGTAAGAAACCCAATATTACTGGGCTTGCGCGGATGTGTCGTGTGCACCGCACCCGGCCAAAGATAAAATTTCTCCTACTGTCTTTTACACTAAGGTAGCATAATGGAAGTAGGGGTCGTATCCACAGGGAAACAGGGACGAGTTTAGTATTCAGCGTGATTCAAAACCTAGATTAAGCTAAGGGCCGAGAAACCTACTAATAATTACAAAGGGGGGTTTCAAGTTGATTTACTAACAAACTACAACTAACTAGCATATAAACAAAATGAGAAATCAATATGGGAAGATCTTGAATCCGATTAACATTCACTTCAATTCATTATCGATCATTGAACATCCACTCTAATTATTTCCATAATTATCTATTGTCGAGAATTAATCTCGTGTTCTCCTTATTCTTAGTTGAATAGCACGATCAGCATGACTATAAAACCCTAACCAAAGGATAACTTAGTCCGATAGCGGCTAAGTTCAATCCAATAGCAACGAATAAACACAGAGAACCAACGGACTCGCTAACGCCATACAAGCGATAAACATTCAACGGTTAATTCAATTTCCCCAAGAAATAACCAAGATGATCGGCATCTAAGCTACTCCCTAGTTTGCTACCAATTGATAAAAAGAATAAAACAATCCGATTCTATTCTTAAATCTAGCATTAGATTAATTACACAATCAAACTAGCAACGTTCCTAGCATAATCATGCAAAAATCATAGAAAGCAAGCATAGAAATTAAGCCATAATCAAAGGAAATAGAAAGAGAGGAAAGATCTCACAATAATGCTTGAAGCTCCATATTAATCTCGTTCAAGAACGGTTCAAGCTACAATCGGAATAGCATAAGCCAATCCCATAATCGAAATCTACAAAAACTAAACTAGAAAATAAAAACTAAAAGAGAAGACAACAAGAGAGGAGTGGAGTTTTGGAGACTCCCTCTCCTTGTGGCTGCTGCCCCCCTAGGTCCAAAAACAACTTTAGTATTTATACTAAAGCTCAAAAATCAGCCGACATTTAGACCGACCTAGGGGTCGCGAGGTGCGAGTCCGGGTCGCACCGTGCGAAGGGTGTTACCGCCTTCCAAAACGAGTCGAAACCCAGCGCCAAACCAAGCAGGTCGCACCGTGCGAGATTACTCGCGAGGTGCGAGCAAGCAGGTCGCGAGGTGCGACCTATCTCGCGAGGTGCGAGATGCTTGCGCTGGGCTGGCGATGCTTCGCGCGCTGGGCGAGGCTGCTGGGCGCGCGCAAGGCTTGCGGTGTGCGAGTGCTGCGATGTGCGAGCTGGGCGTGCGGTGCTGCTTGGTTGTGGCGATGATGTTGTGATGGGCGATGCTGCTGGGCCTCGCTGGGCTGGCATGGTTCGCGAGGCAAGCATGCGGTAGTTGAGCGTTGGGCGTGCGGTGTTGAGCGTGCACGCGAGAGCTGGGCTATGATGCCGAGCTTGCGGTGCACGAGAGCTTGGTGAGAAGCGCGCACGAGAGCTTGGCTTGGTGAGCTTGTGGTGATGCTTAGGCTTGCGGTGATGCTTGGGCTTTGCTCGGCTCAAATGCACTTCACCTTGGAAGCTCGGAACATAAGACGTTAACACCAATTATCTCGCAAAGCTCCGAACTTCCGCTAAGGGTTAAATAAAACACGAACGTTTACAATTACAATCAAACCCTTAGCAAAGTGCACCCAAAGTTACGTAAATACTACGTGTAACTTGAGCGTATCAAATACCCCCACACTTGAACTTTACTCGACCTCGAGTAAACTCAAAATGAGGATCACCAAATAAATCATCACCCAAGCTAACGACACCAACCTACACTCCCCATCAACTACACCATCATTATCACATCTTAACAAAATACGCTCAAAACCTAAACGTAAGGAGATTCAAGCTACTATCAGAAATACAGACGCGACAACAATAATCACCAAACGACAACCAAAATGTGAGCTCAAATCCTGAAGGATCTCAAAGGAGTTGAACCCACTCCAACGCCACAATCAAAATGACAACTCGCCTAAAACCTCAAAAGATAAACTAAAACTAATACAACTAACTTAAAATAGCAAGCCATGGAACAAAGACAAAAAGGGATAAATTCCATGCTTACTCCCAAAAACAAACAATTAACCAAAAGAATGTGAAAGCCAAAATAAATCTTCACAAAATCAAGGATGAAATAACCAAACCAACCCGAAAACGCTTTCCACCTTATGACACCATCTCCGGCAAATGAGTTTTCAAAGTACAAAATTCTCTCTTAATCTCTCATTTTGCCTAGGAGCCTTTTCAGGTTTTCATCCTAGCTTCTCACATTTTTTTCATCTCACCATCTTACCCGCTCAACTAGCTCTTTTTTTTGCATAGGCCGCCCTTTCGGGTTTTCGACCTATCCGAGCCCCCAATTTTGCCTGAGTCGCCCACCCTTGTGGGTTTTCAACTCAGCGGGTTTCATTTCATCACTTTTTTTTTATATTCTTTTTTCTTTTCAATTTTTTTTTCATTTTCATTTTTTTTTTCAAACTGAAAGTAATATATACAACATAGATACATGAGAATGAGAATACTCTTGCAATGCATCGTTAGCTCTATGAGTGTCAACAAAAAACAAAGAGCACAAACAATATCATCCAAAAATCACGCTAAATACAAACAAGTAACACCGTTTCCCCGGCAACGGCGCCAAAATTTGGGCTTGCGCGGATGTGTCGTGTGCACCGCACCCGGCCAAAGATAAAATTTCTCCTACTGTCTTTTACACTAAGGTAGCATAATGGAAGTAGGGGTCGTATCCACAGGGAAACAGGGACGAGTTTAGTATTCAGCGTGATTCAAAACCTAGATTAAGCTAAGGGCCGAGAAACCTACTAATAATTACAAAGGGGGGTTTCAAGTTGATTTACTAACAAACTACAACTAACTAGCATATAAACAAAATGAGAAATCAATATGGGAAGATCTTGAATCCGATTAACATTCACTTCAATTCATTATCGATCATTGAACATCCACTCTAATTATTTCCATAATTATCTATTGTCGAGAATTAATCTCGTGTTCTCCTTATTCTTAGTTGAATAGCACGATCAGCATGACTATAAAACCCTAACCAAAGGATAACTTAGTCCGATAGCGGCTAAGTTCAATCCAATAGCAGCAATAAACACAGAGAACCAACAGACCTGCTAACGCCATACAAGCGATAAACATTCAACAGTTAATTCAATTTCCCCAAGAAATAACCAAGATGATCAGCATCTAAGCTACTCCCTAGTTTGCTACCAATTGATAAAAGAATAAAATAATCCGATTCTATTCTTAAATCTAGCATTAGATTAATTACACAATCAAACTAGCAACGTTCCTAGCATAATCATGCAAAAATCATAGAAAGCAAGCATAGAAATTAAGCCATAATCAAAGGAAATAGAAAGAGAGGAAAGATCTCACAATAATGCTTGAAGCTCCATATTAATCTCGTTCAAGAACGGTTCAAGCTACAATCGGAATAGCATAAGCCAATCCCATAATCGAAATCTACAAAAACTAAACTAGAAAATAAAAACTAAAAGAGAAGACAACAAGAGAGGAGTGGAGTTTTGGAGACTCCCTCTCCTTGTGGGTCGCTGCCCCCTAGGTCCAAAAACAACTTTAGTATTTATACTAAAGCTCAAAAATCGCCCGACATTTAGACCGACCTAGGGGTCGCGAGGTGCGAGTCCGGTCGCACCGTGCGAAGGGTGTTCTCGCCTTCCAAAACGAGCCGAAACCCGAGGCGCCAAACCAAGCAGGTCGCACCGTGCGAGATTACTCACGAGGTGCGAGCAAGGAGGTCGCGAGGTGCGACCTATCTCGCGAGGTGCGAGATGCTTGCGCTGGGCTGGCGATGCTTCGCGCGCTGGGCGAGGCTGCTGGGCGCGCGCAAGGCTTGCGGTGTGCGAGTGCTGCGATGTGCGAGCTGGGCGTGCGGTGCTGCTTGGTTGTGGCGATGATGTTGTGATGGGCGTCTTTCTGGGCCTCGCCGGGCCGGCATGGTTCGCGAGGCAAGCATGCGGTAGTTGAGCGTTGGGCGTGCGGTGTTGAGCGTGCACGCGAGAGCTGGGCTATGATGCCGAGCTTGCGGTGCACGAGAGCTTGGTGAGAAGCGCGCACGAGAGCTTGGCTTGGTGAGCTTGTGGTGATGCTTAGGCTTGCGGTGATGCTTGGGCTTTGCTCGGCTCAAATGCACTTCACCTTGGAAGCTCGGAACATAAGACGTTAACACCAATTATCTCGCAAAGCTCCGAACTTCCGCTAAGGGTTAAATAAAACACGAACGTTTACAATTACAATCAAACCCTTAGCAAAGTGCACCCAAAGTTACGTAAATACTACGTGTAACTTGAGCGTATCAATTACACATTTCAGAATATTTGGTTGTAAATATTTTGTTCATAATAATGGGAAAGATAATCTTGGAAAATTTGATGCAAGGAGTAATGAAGCAATATTTCTAGGATATTCATCACATAGTAAGGCTTATAGAGTTTACAATAAAAGAACTATGTGTGTTGAAGAAAGTGTATATATAATCTTTGATGAATCTGACAACTTTAATCCAAGCAAGCAGGTTGATGACTTTGAAATAGGCTTGGTTCGTTCAAATGAAAAAGATGCAGATTGAATTGAGCAAGAAGGAATAAAAGAGGAAAGGAACAAAGAAGATGAAAACTTTGATAACAATGTTGTTCCTGTTCCTCAAGATGATGGAGTTGTTCCGGTTCCTACTAAGAATGAAAATGTTGAAGGAACTGATTCAACAATTGCTGAGAGAGGAACAAATGAAGAAGGCTCCTCATCCTCTCATGAAACTCAAGAGGAACAACCTGTTCCTATAAGGGAGTTTCAACCTAAACCTTGGAAGCATCACAAATTACATCCAGTGGAACTCATAATAAGTGACATATCCAAAGGTACGCAAACTAGATCTCAGTTAAGGAATTTTTGTACATTTCATGCGTTCCTATCAATGATGGAACCTAGAAATCATGAAGAAGCCCTAACTAATTCTGATTGGATCACTGCTATGCAAGATGAGTTAAATGAGTTTGAAAGAAACAAGGTATGGCATCTAGTTCCCTTTTCTAAACAACAAAAAGTGATTGGCTTAAAATGGGTGTTTAGAAATAAACTAGATGAGTATGGAACAATTGTAAGGAACAAAGCTAGACTTGTAGTAAAAGGTTATAATCAACAAGAAGGAATTGACTAAGAAGAAACCTTTGCTCCTGTTGCTAGACTTGAGGCTATTAGAATACTAATTGCATTTGCTGCATATATGGGATTTAAACTGTATCAAATGGATGTCAAGTGTGCGTTTCTTAATGGCTATTTAAATGAAGATGTATATGTTGAACAACCTCCTGGATTTGAAAGTAATGATTTCCCAAACCATGTCTACAAGCTTGACAAGGCTCTTTATGGGTTAAAGCAAGCGCCTAGGTCATGGTATGAGAGATTATCTAAGATCCTTTTAGAAAACAATTTTAAAAGAGGAAAAGTTGATAAAACTTTGTTTCTACAATCGAAAGGAACTGATATACTTCTTGTTCAAATATATGTTGATGACATAATCTTTGGAGCAACTAATGAGTCATTATGCAAAGAATTCTCAAACCTTATGAGTAATGAATTTGAGATGAGTATGATGGGTGAGTTAAATTTCTTTCTTGGGTTACAAATTAAGCAAACAGAAAAAGGAATAATCATTCTTCAACAAAAATATATAAAAGAACTATTAAAGAAATATGGCCTCAAAAATTCAAAGATAAATCACACTCCTATGGGAACTTCAACTAGACTAGATGAAGATTCCATAGGAACAAGTGTTGATCAAACAAAATATAGAGGCATGATTGGTTCTCTTTTGTATCTAACTGCTAGTCGACCAGACATAGCTTTTAGTGTTGGTTTGTGTGCTAGATTTCAAGCAAATCCCAAGGAGTCTCATCTAATAGTAGTAAAGAGAATTCTTAGATATCTCAAAGCACTAGTGGAAAAAACGCTATATGTCACAACACAACCACTGCGGTCCCTAAGAGAACCGAAGCGATAAATCCGCAAAATTTTGGGAAGGAAATTGGGCAACATTAACCGCTGCGGTTCTTAGGGAACCGCAGCGATTAACAAGAAACCGATCCGGTTTTATGTTAACCGTTGCGGTTCTCCCAACCGCAGGCGGTTAATGTGGCCCGGTTCATTTAAGCCCAACATCCTTTTAAGCTGGGCCAACCTCCTTTTAAATGGCCCAAACTCATGAGATGCAAAAACTCTTAACTCCAGACCAGCCTAACTCCCTCCATTCTTTCTCTTCGCCTTTCCAGCCTAACTCCCTCTACTCTGAAACCCCAACTCCCTCTTAAACGCCCTCTCCTATGAAACCCTAACTCTCTCTCCTACTCCTCTTCCCTCTTTCATCCCCCCTCTCCTATGAAACCCAAACTCTCTCTCCTTTTATCGGACCATCTTCGTCGATCTTTGCACAACCACCATCTTCGTTCGATCTTCCTATGAACGACGCCCTCTGTCCTCCTTCCCACTCCATATGCGCCGCTCTCACTCGTCTCCAACTCGTCACGCACCGCTTTCGCTCGCTATCTATTGATGCAAAATCGAAGATGATATAGTGGTCGAAGCAGCTCAAATCTGCTTTTGGGGCTTCATTTATATGGCTAATCTGTTTGATCTACTTCACTCAGGTTTGTAAAATTTGTGCCCATTTTCTTGATTTTGCTTTGGGTTTATATGATTTTTTTTTCTGGGTATGATTCCATTTTTTAGTTTAGTTATGTGAAATGGGGTTTAAATGATTTGAATCTTTTCGTAATTTTGTGATTTTCTTGGCTTAATTAGTTAATTTGGTATCCTGGGTTTCTGGGGTTTTTTTTGTTTTGGACCTAGGTTTTAGAATTTCATTGTTTTCTAAGAGATAATAAGCTTACACGTTTGAAGAATTTGTTATTGTTTTGTAGTTCATGGAATTGTGAAGTATTAATGTGATGTTTCGAAATTATTGATCATTTTACATCTGTTTCAGTGGTTTGTGACTTTGGTTTTTAAATTTGGGCCATTTTGTGTTAGGTTCGATAATCTTGGGATGTTAGTAAATTTTGAGGGGAACCATTTTTATGTAAATTTCAATGTGCTCTTTTGCTGATAAAAGATACTTCTAATATGTTCTTGATACTCAAATTATTAGTGCAGAAACGATTGTCGTGGCAGGCGTTGTTGGTGGTATTTGTCGAGGTCAAGATGGAGACTAGCGGTTTTTAGGACATAGTTTTGAATCATACAGGAGAATATGGTTGATACTTCTAATTAGCATATTGAGAAGATGCTTGCTAAGCTTGATTATTTGGCTAGACAAATCGAGAGCTCGTCTTCGAAAGTTCTTGAGATGGTAAGTTTTATGCAGTGATTGGTGGTGTTAGTGATTGTATTGTTTGGTTTTTCGGAATCGTGTTGAAACTATTGCTTTTGAGTTGATTGAAACTGGAATTGGATAGAATTTTGTTGGATAGGTATCGAAATGAAATTGATGGATTATTGATAAGTATGGTTAGTTATTGTTTATGTGTGAAGTTGTTTGGATTGCTTTGATGTCAAATGCTATATAGGATAATTGGGAAATGTGGATTGTTTTGATTTTAAAAGTTCTGTAGGGGTTGTACTAATTTGTTAGGTTTAATGCAGTGAAAATTGGGAAATGTGGATGCATTTGATGTTGACTAAGATATGAGTTGCACAAATGTGTTCTTAACATGCTATTGAATTTGGAATTATATTGTACTCATGAAAGTCTTCTTTTTTATTATTCACGTTGGTTATGAACTTCTGAAAGACTTGGATTGAATTTGAGTTGTTTAAAGGATGAAATTTTCCAAAATTTTAGTAGGTATTAAAGAATGTCGTTTATCTATTGACGTTGTATTATGCGGAAAATATACAACTTTTGCTCTAATATTGTATTGAATTCAATGGTAACTGAGAATATTGAGGGTTGACTGATATTTCAAACCATGCTGGGATGTGGTACCAAGAAACTTATTATGCTCCTTGATCTTTTTGTGTAGGAAAAGCATCAAAATTTAGCTCACTTGGTGTGTTTTCTTACTATTACCTTTCAATTGAATTAAGGGGAATATGATCCTAGAAAAGAAAAAGGTAGCTTAAATACTCCTAATCTGTATTGTAAATTTTAGGGTGTGTTGCTAGATGGACAAGAAGACAGAAGTTGCAGTCAAGAGACTTTCTAAGGAATCTGGACAAGGAGCAGAATAATTTAAGAACGAGCTTAGATTGATTGCAAAGCTTCAGCATCGAAACCTTGTTCGATTACTTGGTTGTTGTGTATAGATGGACGAGAAGATGCTCATTTATGAGTACCTCAAAAATAGAAGTCTTGATGCATTTTTGTTTTGTAAGTCGCTCTATCTTTAGTAACCAGAAGCACATACTTACAACAGCTTCATCTCACTAGGGGAAAAAAAAGGAAGGGCTGCGCTGGAAGGGCTGCGTTTTTTTAAAAACGCATCCCTTCTTGTATGAAGGGCTGCGGTTTTAAAGAAAAACGCAGCCCTTTTAGTGAAGGGCTGCGGTTAACAAGAAATCGCAGCCCTTCATACTGTATGAAGGGCTGCGGTTTTGAGGCTAACCGCAACCCTATTAGTGAAGGGCTGCGTTTTTTAAAAAACCGCAGCCTGCGGTTTTTTAAAAAACGCAGCCCTTTATGGGCTTTTTAAAAAAAAAATTTGAAACGAATTCGCGGGCTTAAAATGTTAAGCGGGCTAGGGTTCTCACAATTTCCTCTCCCTCATTCTCTCTCCTCTCTCACCCTCCTCCCTTCTCCTCCTTCTCTCTCACATCCACAACAATAATCTCCTCCTTCCCTCCTTCTCTTTCACCCTCCGGCGGCAGCAACACCACCACAAGATCGTTCGTCCTCCTCGTTCTTCCTCTTGGTTCGTCGTTCGTTCGTCCTCCTCGTTCGTTCAAGAATAACTTGGTTCGTTCGTTCGTTCGTTCAACGAGGGTTCCCAACGAGGCGACAGACGAAATCTTCGCCGCCTTGCCGTGCCTTGCCTTGCGCGCCGTCTTTGTTCTTCCTCGTCGTCGAACTCCGATAGCAATTCAACAAGTGATAAATTTTTCGTTTTTCAAATCTATAATTTCTTGATTTTTGTTTTGATTAATGTTTATGTAATTTCAGATCTATAATTTCTTGATCTTTGTTTTGATTAATGTTTATGTAATTTCAGATCTATAATTTTTTCTCTTTTGTATTTTCGTTTGCTTTTTTTTCATTTTTGTTCGTTTTTTTTCATTTTCTTTCCGTTTTTTTTTCATTTCGTTCTTTTTTTTTTTATTTTCGTTCTTTTTTTTTCGTTCTTTTTTTTAATTTTCGTTCTTTTTTTTTTTGTCATTTTCGTTCTTTTTTTCATTTTCGGATCTATAAATTTCTACTGTTCATGTTGATTTTCCCTGTTGTAAATTTCTTGATATATTTAGGAGTAAAAAAATGAAATTTTATTTTTTATTTTTTATTTTTTTTGGGTCAAAAGGGTTTGCGGTTTTGGTCAAAACCGCGACCCTTTACCAAAAGAAGGGTGCGTTTTAGGCCCAAAACCGCGGCCCTTCCAATATGGAAGAGGCTGCGTTTTTTGGGCCTCAACCGCAGCTCTTCGTTGTGAGAAGGGTGCGGTTAAAAAAACGCAGCCCTTCACTTTTAGTGAAGGGCTGCTACGGAAAGGGCTGCAGGCCAAAAACGCAGCCCTTAGGGCTGTTTTGACCGCATCCCTTTCGTTTTTTTCCACTAGTGCTTCTTTCAGTTCAATCTCTTAGCTCTCTTGTGGTCTGATGATCTGCAGATAAAGAAAGAAACTAAGTGCTAAACTGGCAAGTGCGGTTCAACATAATATGTGGGATTGCTAGGGGGCTTTTGTATCTTCATCAAGATTCAAGGTACAGAATAGTTCATAGAGATATGAAAGCAAGTAACATATTGCTCGATGGAGATATGAACCCAAAAATATCGAACTTTGGCATGGCAAGAATTTTTGGTGGAGATCAAACTCAGGGAACACTAGGAAGGTAGTTGGAACATAGTAAGTAACCCGAAAAAGAATTCTAGTGTTGACATTATTACATAATTTTCTCCACTATGTAAGCTTATATCAATTAGCATATTTTTCCATTATGCGGTGGTTACACGATTGATTATGATGTTGGAATTATAGTTAGTTTTTTATGTATCTAATTATTTATGCTCAATTAAGTGTAATAAAATGAGTATTGATATATATTATTGATTTTGTATTGATTAATAATGAAAAAATACAATTTTTTTTTTTTTTTGGTTTTTGGGGTGGTCAACCGCTGCGGTTTTGGGTTAAAACCGCAGCAGTTAATCATATTAACCGCTGCGGTTTTTACCCAAAACCGCATCAGTTAGTGACCATCCGATGCGGTTTTGGACCGCAGTGGTTACTCATTCATAACTGCTACTAGCCCAACCGTTGCGGCCCAAAACCGCAGCGGTAAGCCCGGTTTTGACCGCAGCGGTTGAACTTTTTTCCACTAGTGAAGGAACAAATGATCTTGAACTTTTCTATCCAAGAAGTGACACATTTTGAATTAAGAGGATATACCGATGTCGACTATCTTGGAGATCTTGTAAATAGGAAAAGCACGTCAGGTATGGTTCAATTTCTTAGTCATAGTTTAGTTTCTTGGAGCACCAAGAAACAAAACACAGTTGCTTTATCCATTGCTGAAGCAAAATATGTAGCTGCTGCTGCATGTTGCTCTCAAATTCTTTGGATAAAACAACAACTTTGTGACTATGGAATAATCTTTAATTGTGTTCCTATTTATTGTGATAATACAAGTGCCATTAGTATTTTAAAAGATCCAGTGCATCATTCAAGAGTTAATCATATACACATCAGACATCACTTTCTAAAAGAAAATGTGGAAAAAGGTTTGATTGAACTTGAGTTTTATCAAACTGAAAATCAGATTGCTGATATATTAACCAAGCCTCTACAAAGAGATAGATATGAAAAATTAAGGCTTGAGTTAGGTTTAATAAAACTTAAGTAATTGTTCCTATTCCAATCCCCCATGTCTGAATTGATTTGTCTTACTCTATGTGATATTAAGTGACTGTAATTAATTGCCTAAGACCATTGCATATTATGATGTTCAAAACATAAACATGGATTCAAATGTCACATAATAATACTCCCCTTATCGTTCCTAAGTGATAGAAACATGCATGATTTGAAGAATGTTGATATTTAGCATAAGTTGTTCCTATAGCACAAGTTCCTTATTTTTTCTTTTCTTTCCATAAATTAAAAAGTCCATAAAAATCAAAAAGTCCGAAAATCCCAAATATATAGGAATCAAATTTATCAAGTCTTGATTCTCTTTCATCTTTTCTTTTCTTGGCATTTATTTTTATCTTTTTAATTTTACGCGTGCCTCTTCGTTTATTGTTACATTCATCTTCTTTCTTTTTCTTTCTTCCCTTCCAAAACCGTGTTCCTTAAACGCTCTAACTTCACCATTGTTCATCTTCTTCACACCTCCTCACACCAAATAAAACCTTAATTTCTCTTCACCAAATGGCAAAAACCTCTCTCAATTCGCCTTTTCCAAAAGCAAAAACTCCAACAAACTCTCAAATGGAAAACCCCTCTTCTCTATCCAAAACCCTAGAAAACGAAAATTCTCAAGAAACAAAAATGGCGGTAGAAGAGCAAAAATTGGAGTCACCAAGAAGAAGTGTGAGAAGAAGGAAACTGATTCGGGAAGATGATGAAGAAGAAACCCTAGAATCAGATGAGGGGGAAGAAGAAGCTACGCCTGTTCCTTCCAAAGGAACTACTGCTTCTTCCTCCAAGAAAAGAGTGGAACGAAGTGATTCGAGGTATGTGTTAGGATTTTGTGCCGATCTAGAATGGGCTAAGAAAGTTCAATTCAATGAACTACTTGAAAGTCTAAAGGAACAAGGTATGGAATACTTGTTTGAAACCGCATATAACAATGCCTTAGTTCCTTTAGCCATGGATGAGTTTTGTGCAAACTTCATCAATACCGATGGAGTATGTACTGCGAAGTTAGGGGAAGAAAATAAAATTTTCCCAAGAAACTTTAGGAAAAATAACGGGAAGTTCCTTGCAAAGGAACCGATCACGTATTTTTAAGAGGAAAGGAAGCTGTTTCCTTTTCCAATTTCTCCCAGGATGATATTGTTGAATCCTTTGGGGGGACTGCTGGCCAAACAAAACTCAACCACAATCTCCTCTCTCCTGTCCATAAAATTTTGTTTAACCTTGTTTGGGGAGCACTCATTCCGCGAACTGAAAAGAGGAACGAGGTAGGTCTCCTAGATATGTGTTACATGTTTTGCCTTGACCACCACATCCAAATTAACTTTTCCTCTCTGTTTATCCAACACCTTACTCATTGCATAGAGAATCATTGTGTTGTTGGCTATGGTGCTTTGATCACCTCTCTTCTTTCTCACTTCAAAGTCAAGACCATTGGTTGGCCTACCTTGGTAATTACACAAGGTAATATATTGAATGAAAAGACTTTGTATGACCTGGACCTCTGTGTCCAAGATGGGGCTTTAACTCAAGGGAGGATTGCTTCTAGTTCCTCACACAAGAGAAAACTACCTAAGGCAGTAGAAGAGGAACCAGGGGAAGTGATTATGGAGGAACAAGTTCCTACACCCACTGAACCAAAGGAACAACCACCTAAGAGACGCAAAACAGTTGCTAAAAGGCCTACCCATCCTGTTCCTAAACGTGTTAGACAAAGCTCTAGTTTGAGAATTGCTAAAACTACACATGTTCCTTCAAATGAGGACTCTCCTTTAGTCCTATCTGATGAAGAGGAACTTCCTAAAAACTCACCTAAGGAACCTACTCCTCCATCTTCACCAAAAATACCAATTACCCTAATCATAATTCCTTCCATCTCTCCCTCCTCCTTCCCCTGTTCCTTCGGTTATGAGCAGGATGAAGGTTGCAATGAATGAACCAAACCCTTTCTCCTCTACATCCACTGACCTTCCACCACAACCTCCATTTCTTCCTTCCCTTTACACCACCACTTCCCCTTATGTTCCTCTCACAGGAACATCAGGACCATCCCAAGAAAACACCCCAGTTCCTCCACCTAAACCACCCACTGACTTTGGTTCAAAGGGAAAGGAACCTGTGGCAAGGAAGGTGGAATTCATGGTCATTGACATTCAAGCCTGTTTCAACTTCTTATTAGGAAGTGGCTGCATGAGAATAGAGCAGTGGCTTCTACTTTACACCAAAAGGTAAAGCTTCTCACTGATCAGGGCGCTGTGACTATTTCTGGTGATCCAGAAATTATGACCATCTCCAACACCGGAAAATCAGTATTGTATTTGAACGAAGTAGAGGGCACTAGGTTGGATGGTTACACAATCCACTGTATTCTAGCAGCACCTGAAAATTCATGGATGAATGAGGTTCCAGCAGCCACACTAGATGAAAGTGATGAAGAAACAGAACCAGAATACAGTGAGGATGACGAGGAAAAAATAGGAGTTCCGAGCATCGGCACTCATAATACGTTAGTTGAAGCACCGGAGGAATCTTGTGTCAGTAATCCTCAAGATGATGATAATGAGTCAAAGAAGACATCTAGGACTGGCGATTTTGACCTGGACTTTAATGTAGTGTGCCCTGTTCGAGAGGTTCACATTGAGTCACTGATTCTCTTTCCAGGATATCAACATGAAGATCACTATCACGAATTGCCACAGTTCAGAAAATTTAATGGGAACGGTGATCCTTTTGTCCACTTAGTTGGATTTGTGAATGCCTTGCACCCGTGGGGCATACCAGAGGAAGATTACCCCATGCTCTTTGACAAGAGTTTAGAAGGACCAGCTCTGGATTGGTACTATTCTTCAGATTGTGTAGATAGAGCTAGTTGGGAAAATGCTAGCCAAGCCTTTGTTAATTGGGCTCTCGAGCATAAATAGACTGATGTCAAGAAGTTGAAGCTAGTCACTTTGCGTCAGAGTGCCTTAGAAACTTTTTCGCACTTTTGTTCGAGATGCACTCATATCCGCACACAACTTCGTTTCCATATTACCGATCGAGAGTTCATGCTCATATTGCTGCGGAACCTGAACGATTTCTATTATCGTCACATGGTTACTATCAAGTACACCTCCCTCAGCCACATGGAACAACATGGCTTTGACATCGATGCTCTGAAATTGCAAGAAAAACGACCTCGGGAAGATCTTGAAATTCCCAACACAAATCCAAGGGTATATGCTAAGATAGATGAACCATTGAGTATGGTGTATGATCGTCTTCGGAGCCAAGGAATAATCCAAGCCTCAGCATATGTGCACTGTTTACCCCTTCCTGGAACAGACATGAGCAAACTCTGTGCTTATTGTCGTCAATTTGGGCATGAAACTGATCGATGCCATGATCTTTATTACAAAGTTCAAAACCTGGTTGATTGAGGCATCATTAGTCCAACCCATAAGGAAGTACCCGCAAGGAAAGTGTCGGCGCGCCCTCAACCTCAATCCCAAGTTGATATCTTCCGCAAATTAGTCGAGCAAGGTCGGATAAATCCACTTCCTAGACGCCCAGGGGCAAGTCCCGTAGGGTCAGATCTCCACAAGTACTGCCAATACCATCAGATGCATGGCCACGACACAAACTAATGTCATGCTCTCAGCTATCACATCAAGCAAATCACCAACATAGCTCTTGTCTACCGTAAGGCTACTTGATCATCTCACAGAAGGGAAAAATCTTCGGTAAAAGTCATGTAGGGGGTTAGCCCATAAAAAAAAAAACTCTTTCAGCTCGTGAGTATTAGAGAACTACGTGCAGCTTGAATCCCCATTATCATGTACACTTGCACTGTGAGATCACTCCACCTATGTAACACCTGGGGTACATAGGTAGCTTAATATAAGTGCAGCTGCTTTATTAAATAAAAAACTTTAGTTCTTGCTAAAATAATGAACTACACTGAGTCTGATTCCCCATAAAATGCACCTGGAGCAATGGGGATATGTAGGCAGCCTTCGGGTTGGACTCAAATGTATTAACCAGTGTATTTCAGGCAATGTGACCAGAATTCAAGATGCCAGTCATCATAGGAACAATTTCAGAATGCTGAATTGACACATCAATGGGGATACAGACCCTAATCTCTATATTTTCTGTCTTTGTTCAATACTAAAACAGGGAATGGAAGAATGAAAAAAATATATTTGTTTTTAACCCCAATGACAGTAAAATCATTCAAGAGACTCAAAATAAAAAAAAACAACAAAATTGTGAAGGTGGACCATTCCATTCAAAATATGGCGAAATCGTTTTTGAAAATTTTCTTTATTCTGCAATGCATTCTGCAATTTGTAGCTTTCTTCTCTTTTCTTTTAATTCTTTTTTTTCTACCTTAAGGTCTAAAAAGAAGAAATTTGTCCCTTCTCTAAGGATGACCAATTATCATAAAAAAACAAACACCTCAGCCATATCCACAAATGCAGTCAAAGAGCCTGTAGGGTTTGCCATGCAACCTCTGTCCATTGGATTTCAAATCATGATGAAGATGGGTTATACTCAAGGAACCGGATTAGGGCTTGATGGTAGGGGAATAAAGCAACCAATCCCCATAGTAGACAAGCAAAACCGACATGGGTTAGGATATGATCCGGGCATCACTTCTCACAACATCGAAAAACCTTCTTTTACCCTCAACGGTCAGTTCATCTTGCAAGGAGATACTGAGCTGTACTATGAATTTCCAGAACCTTGGCTTAGTAGGAAGGAACATAAGATTTTACCGGGATTGGAGATATTATTCAATGAGGCTAGAAATCTAGACTTAATCAAAAGTTGGTTTGTCCAAAAATAAAAAATGAAAAAAGAAAATGACTGGGTGGATAATCTGGAACATGGAGTCCTTAAGAAACTTTTCACTTCTGATTCCTCTGACGAAGAGGATTTCGACCCGGTGTCTTTGATGATACCTTTTGGCGAAAGCATTGAACATAAGTGGAGTATTGAGTGTCAGGCAAAAGACGGGCCTATAGAATTTAAAATATTTTTAAGAAACCATCATCCACATCCATCTCATAAAAATACCTTTTCACCCCTTTCAGATGGATATCATATTGATAGCTCATCTTCCAGCCAATCTACCTTGTCTACCCAGTTAGAAGACTCTGATAGTGAGGAATTTAAATGTGAACCTTTATCTAAGTACATTTGCATGCAAGATGTTATCTCTGACAGTGAATTTAATAATGATGAATAACTTGATACAACTGAAACATATATAAAACCCATGGAAGAGTCCATTGTAATTAATATTGGTACGAGAAAATGCTTTGTAAAAGAAGTCAAAATAGGGTCATCCCTCTCCCCTAATTGAACGATCCGTGTTTATTGCATTGTTAAAAGAGTATGTAGATGTGTTTGCATGGACTTATGCTTGATATGCCTGGTGTTAATAGAGAAATTACGGAACATCGCATTCCGTTACATCCCGACAAAGAAGCCTAAGCAAAAAAGCTCCGCCGAATGAAGCCGAGAGATTAGTCGAAAGTGAAAGAAGAAATTCGAAACTGACTTGATGCCAAATTCATCCAAGCTGTAAAGCATCCGAGTTGGCTCGCCAATATAGTGGTCATACCTAAAAAGGATGGGAGAGTTTGGGTATGCATTGATTTTCGAGATTTGAATGCTACATCACCACAAGATTGATTTCCTCTACCCCACATTGATGTTCTCGTGGATAGTACGGCCGGTCATGCACTGTTTTCCTTCATGGATGGATTTTCGGGGTATAATCAAATACTCATGGCTCAAGAAGATATGACAAAGACATCTTTCATCACTCCGTGGGGCACCTTCATTCTTACCGAGTTATGCCTTTTGGTCTCAAGAATGTCGGAGCCACGTATCAAAGGGCTGCAACCACTATCCTTCATGACCTCATCCACGACATTATGGAGGTCTATATAGATGACATGATTATGAAAAGTGAAGATCGTGAGGGGCATATTCCTGCACTGAGGTCCTTCTTTGAAATAATTAGGAAGTACAATCTAAGGCTAAACCCTCAAAAGTGTGTGTTTGACGTCACTTCAGGGAAGTTGTTGGGATTCATTATCAGTCAAGACGGCATCAAAGTGGACTCTGAAAAGGTGAAGGCCATTCAAGAATTGCCTCCTCCAAAAACAGAAAAAGAAGTAAGAGGATTTCTCGGCAAAATTCAATATATCAGCAGGCTCATCTCACAACTCACTATGAGGTGTGAACCCATATTTAAGCCGGCTCGAAAAAGGGCATCCCATGAGTGGAACGAGGAATGTCGGAAGCTTTTGATTCCATGAAAGAGTATCTTTCAAATCCACCTGTTTTAATGCCGCCTAGACCAGGGGAACCTCTGATTTTGTACCTCACTATTACAGAAACGGCTATGGGAGCTCTCTTAGCCCCATATCAAGAAGGAACAAAGAAGGAAGTTGCCATATACTATCTCAGCATGAAATTCCTGGAGTATGAGACAAGATATACCCCACTGGAAAAAGCATGTGTTTCCATGGTCTATGCCACAAAGAAGTTGAGGCATCACGTCCAAGCTCATATCACCTATCTGATCTCAAGACTTGATCCAATCAAGTATCAGTTTGAGAAACCCATCCTTAGTAAAAGATTGGCGAGATGGCATGCTGTAATAGCCCTATTTTTAAGAGCGTTTATTAAATGTTGATCATATTTATTAAAGTTAATTATGTTCCGAAAAATCTTATTTTATTTAAGTTGTGGAGTATGAATTTTATTTGTCGTGTTTGTAATATAATTATTTATTTAATTTTATGAAGTTATTATTATTTTATATGTTGGGTTTTTCAATTAGTTGAGTGGTGTCTAGCCAAATAGGAAAATCAAAGTCGGTTTTTGTTTAAAACCATCAAACCCCCCCCCCCTTTGTTATTTTTGTCGATTGATGAAACAAAACCCATCCTTACCCATTTCCCTTTTGTCATTTCTCACTCCCAAAGAAAACCCAACCTGTGAAACCCCAAACCCCAATTTTCTCTCTCTTCCTGTGACAAACCCCAAAACCCAAAACTTTGAAACCCTCTTCCTCTCAGCTCACCGGTGTTGTCCCACTGCTCGCCCGAGCTTTCTCCCTCCCTTTATCGTGCCGATGTTGTTGTGTTTCGGTGGTCGGTGTTTTTCATCCTCTGGTCGCATTTCTCTCTCTCTCTCTTCGTCGTCGTCGCGCCGTGGTTGTCTTGCTAGTGGTGATGCGGCGGTTGTCTTCTTGCTCCACCGACGACGCCGCCGCCCTCCCCGCCGCCATCCGCACCTGCGTCGGTGCTCGGCTACTTCGTCGGAGCTCGTCGAACCCCCCTGTCTCCTCTCGTTCGTCCTCGGCTCCTTAGAGCGAGAGGTAATTCATTCCTCTTGATTTCTGTTAGTTTGATGTTGGAGTTTATCAATTCAATCCCCAAGCCCAAGTATAAGTGTATAACCCATGTTAATTAGTATAAAGTTGAGCCTAAAACTGATTTGTTAAGTGAGTCGCTTGGTTTGATTTATGTGTGGCTAATCTTGTTTAAGTTAAGAGGCTAAACTGATTTTTGCTATGCAAACTTGTTTCTGATTTGCAAAATGGAAATCAGATTTCACTAAGTTTACTTGTGGGGTTATTTGCCATAGTATTTGAGATTGAATTTAGAATAGTTGTTATTATTATTGGAGTAATTGGAGCTAGTTATGGGTTTATAGATTCTAATGTGAGTTAATATAATTTGTTAGTGATTGTTAGTATTGGTAATAGGTTTGATTGAAGTTATTGCGAAGTGAAGTTAGGAGTTATGAAATTGGTTTCATTAATTCCTACTTGTGGGATTAATTCGATCATTATAGTAGGTTGTATTAAGAAAGGTTATTTAGATTAGTTTCTCATGCAGTGAGGAGTTTATTAATTATTGTTATTGTTTTGAGGTCGTTGTTGGAGTATGTATATGGAAATAATTTCTGAAGTTCGAGCTATAGTTGGTGATCCAGAATGTCGAATTATTGGGAATCGTTTCAAGGTACACACATGTCCTTCCACCTTTGAAGCTATATCCGTGTTTCATGTGATTTCACGTGCTGAGCTTAATAAGCCTTTTATATAAATACAGAATTATTCAAAGTGTTATTTGTGTGTTTACAAGAGTTGTTGACTACATATGTGGTTTTAAGCTATGACCGAAAGCTAAATATGTGATGAGATTTATTGAGTGAAATTTTGATTATGAAGAACAGATTGGAGGTAGTTGAATCCTTCAAGAATATAAATGTGTGTTATTATTAAATCTACTTGTTTTCCACATCGAATTTATAATAGACTTTCTTATGCTTTGTAAGTTGACCTTTTATATGAAAGTGTAGCTATGAGAATTAATGCAAGGATCTTTAGTATATCTAACTATATAAGCTGGTTTTACAATAAGTACTTCGGTTTACGAACTAAGCCGGAACGTCGATTCGATATCTTTATGAACTCGCTTTCGATCTAAACTATAGTTATATTTGAAAGTTTTTGAGAAAAACAAAGGAATTTTGATGAAAGGTGTTAAGTTATAATTTCAAGTATAAGACAATTGTCAAGATATTTGCGATAAAAGTTTATATGGAAGTCTGAAACTATGAAAGACTCTTTATTATGGTTTGAGATTTTGATTATATATGATCATGAACTTTGAAAATTGTGAATTTGAGTTATGAGCAAATATGGACTCGTGAAATTATAAATCAGGTTTTTCTAGTTCTACTAATGACGGGGAGGATCTTTACTCCGACTTAAATTTTTATGAAGAAGTTCTCATAGAAAAAGTCTCTCAAATTTGGGTCAATTTAATGAACGTTATTTTCGGATTTAAGTTCGGAAACACGTAAGTATTGAGTCTTGTAAAACAAGTTATATCTTTATGGAATATCATAGATGAATTATGTTTTATGGTGTTTGGAATCTAAGTTAGAATGAGTTTGGTGTGAGATGGGTACTTGTGAAGTTCTGTTTAAGAAATACAAATGTTGCTTTGAGGGTATTATTAGAAGTAGACAACTATCCCAAGATTTACTTATGGCGTATAAACAAGGCTGAATGGTATCACCCGAACATATCTCCGAAAATACTATGGAGCTTGGTTATATAAGAATGAAGATTTGTGATGTCATAATTGAAGGACGAAGTAATTGTTGGGAGGTTCTAACTAAGAATGAAGATGTTATGTGGTGGACGTAGATTAGATAGTTAGGGAATAGTAACTTTGGATGTGAATTTCAAAGGTCAAATATTGATTTATGAGTTAATGGAGTTGTTACGAGACGTTTGTGAGTTCGTGAGTTCAGAGGATGTGTAGGATTTGAGATATGAATGTCATATCAGTGAAATAAAGGATCCATATCTTGGTGGTGGTTTAGAGGAGTATCGATTAGAGAGAGATAATTTACAATACTTATGTAATAATAGATCATATCTGCAAAGGGGTCAAGTAAAAGAGTTTGGAGCATAATTTTTTCTATTAGATGAGTAAGATTATATAAATGGAAGTTGGAAAAAAAAAATATAAATCTAGATAATAGAGAGTAATTAAAGTTATGTAATGACAATACTAAGCGTATGGTGTTAAGACTAATATGAGCTTTCAGTACAAATTCATGGGACATATGGTTGTGAATTATAAATTTAAGAAGGATCAGGACAACGAGTTTGAGTATTGGGAAATACTAAAGTTCAGATGGAAAATTGCATCATAGAATATTCAATTATAACATGGAAATATGGAGTGAGATATTTTGACTTGCCATAGTAATTGTAGGTGATTGATGATAATGTAATAAGGTTATATTATGGCAATGAGAGTTCATGTATTGGGGATACGAAAACCTTTAAAGGGAAATTCATAACATGAGAATTTTGGAATGCTATAGTTTAGATGTTATAAGTTAAAGACGGAAGTCCAAGTATAAAGAGAAACTATTATGATGAAGGGAATTGCCAAAATGTGTTAGAGGATATCTTATAGTCTACAAGTAAAATATTACAGGTTAATTGTACGAGCTTAGAATTGGGTCTCGATAATAGTTAATTATAAGTCTTTGAGAAACATATTTTACATTTTGATTATGTTATGGGTTCGACTGCGGAAAGACATTTGATTTCGAATACGTTTTATGTATATTACTTCCTTTAAAAAAATATTTGAGGTAAGTAAGATTATTTTGAGAACAAGAGTATAAGTTTTGAAAAATATAAGTTTGTGTTATTGAGAAAATAAGGATTATGATTTAGTTATTGTTTTATGGGGTAAGTAAACAACATTTGTGGAGCGAGTTGCTCAATATGTGTTATAGAGCGGGTATTGCTCCTTTGAGTAGTCATGATCTAAAAGTTCTTGAGGTTAAGCTTCGGAAATTCCTAATTCGGAGTACCGAGCAGGAAGTTATGTTCATTTTAAGTTCAATGTTTTTGCTGCAATTATTTTGACAAAAGTTTCACAAGTTCAAGTTAACTAACCCTTTAATAAAGTTTAAATGAGCCCAGTAAGTGCCTGTATGACTTTTACTAGCAGTAAAGAATTGATTATTTCCTTATATCTTTATACCTAACTAATATGTGAAATTGTTAACGTAAAACAAAAGATTTCAAAAGAAGATTCAAGTCTTGCAATGATTAGCGATACTATAATAGTTGTGATTCTTTTTCCTCTCCATGGATGAATATGTTTTCTTTGTAATATGTGTGGTATTGATAAACTGTACATTTAAACCATTTATGCAAATAAACTACGAATACAAGTGGTATCGATAAACTGTGCATTTAAACTATTTATGTAAGTAAATTATGGATACAAGTGGGTAAAGGCCGATACCAAATAAGGTACGGTATGAACAACAACCCTTGGAGGATGGGTGATCTCCTTCCGAACCCTAGCTGGGTGGGTGAAGTCCAGCAGACATTAAAAATGGGACATGTCCTGGTTAAGGCTTGCTGGCGGGCGCGGATGTGTCGTTGTGCACCGCACCCGGCCAAAGATAAAATTTCTCCTACTCTCTTTTACACTAAGCTAGTATAATGGAAGTAGGGGTCGTATCCACAGGGAAACAGGGACGAGTTTAATACTTAGCGTGATTCAAAACCTAGATTAAGCTAAGGGCCGAGAAACCTAATAATAATAACAAAGGGGGGTTTCAAGTAGATTATAACTAAACTAAAACTAACTAGCATATAAACAAAATGAGAAATCAATATGGGAAGATCTTGAATCCGATTAACATCCACTTCAATTCATTATCGATCCTTGAACCTCCACTCTAATTATTTCCACAATTATCTATTGTCGAGAATTAATCTCGCATTCTCCTTATTCTTAGTTGAATAGCACGATCAGCGTGACTATAAAACCCTAACTAAAGGATAACCTAGTCCGATCGCGTCTAAGTTGAATCCAATAGCAGCAATAAACACGAGAGAACCAAGCGACCCGCTAACGTCATACAAGCGATAAACATTCAACAGTTGATTCAATTTCCCCAAGAAATAACCAAGACGATCTGCATCTAAATTACTCCCTAGTTTGCTACCAATTGATAAAAGAATAAAACAATCCGATTCTATTCTTAAATCTAGCATTAGATTAATTACACAATCAAACTAGTAACGTTCCTAGCATAATCATGCAAAAATCATAGAAAGCAAGCATAGAAATTCAACCATAATCAAAGAAACTAAATAGAGAGGAAAGATCTCACAATAATGCTTGAAGCTCCATATTAATCTCGTTCAAGAACGGTTCAAGCTACAATCGGCATAGCATAAGCCAATCCCATAATTGAAATCTACAAAAACTAAACTAGAAAATAAAAACTAAAAAGAGAAGACAACAAGAGAGGAGTGGAGTTTTGGAGACTCCCTCTCCTTGTGGCTGCTGCCCCCCTAGGTCCAAAAACAAGTTTAGTATTTATACTAAAGCTCAAAAATCAACCGACAATTAGACCGACCTAGGGGTCGCGAGGTGCGAGTCTGGTCGCACCGTGCGAAGAGTGTTCTGCCTACCGCACATTTGGCTGGGCAAGGCAGGTCGCACCGTGCGAAGGATCTCGCGAGGTGCGAGCAAGCAGGTCGCGAGGTGCGACCTAGCTCGCGAGGTGCGAGCTGCTGTGCTGCTATGGGCGAGCGCTGGGCGTGCTATGGGCGAGCGCTGGGCGATGAGCGTGCGCTGGAGTTGGGGGATGAGCATTGGGCTTGCATGGGCTGTGCGATGCTTGCGTGTGCTGGCTTGGCGATGCATGGCTTGGGCTTGCGGTGGAGTTTGATGCTTTGCTTGGCTTGGGCGTGCGATGATTGCAATTATGCTACGATGCTACATTTCCCGAGCACTCCAAAGACAACTTCACCTCACAACATCATTCAAATGCATTTCACCTTGAAAGCTCGGAATACATGACGTTAACACAAATTATCTCGCAAAGCTCCGAACTTCCGCTAAGGGCTAAATAAAACACGAATGTTAACAATTACAATCAAACCCCTAGCAAAGTGCACCCAAAATATAATATGAACATCGTATAACTTGAGCGTATCAAATACCCCCACACTTGAACTTTACTCGACCTCGAGTAAACTCAAAATGAGGATCACCAAAAAGTTCTTCACCCAAATTATCAACACCAAACTACACTCTCCATCAACTATATCATCATCATCACATCTTAACAACATCAGCTCAAAACCAAAACGTAAGGGACGATGATTCCCCCACACTTAGATTCAAGCTCACCTGAAATATATAAAGACGTAACAACAACAATATCCAGCAACGCCAACAAACATCAAAATGTCAGCTCATGACACACTAAACTATCAGCTCTCCCAAACCTCCAAAAGATGATCTAAAACTACTACTACTACAACTAACTTAGAATAGCAAGCCATGGAACAAAGACAAAAAGGGATAAATTCTATGCTTACTCCCAAAAACAAACAATTGACCAAAAGAATGTGAAAGCCAAAATAAATCTTCACAAAATCAAGGATGAAATAACTAACCCAACCCGAAGACACCGTCCGCCTTATGACACCAACTCAGCAAATGAGTTTTCCAAATACAAATTTCTCTCTTAATCTCTCATTTTGCCTAGGAGCCCTTTCGGGTTTTCATCCTAGCTTCTCACATTTTTTTTCATCTCTCTTCTTTTTCCGGCTCACAAAACTCGCCCGCTCAACTAGCTCTTTTTTGCATAGGCCGCCCTTTCGGGTTTTCGACCTATCCGAGCCCCCAATTTTTGCCCGAGTCGCCCGCCCTTGCGGGTTTTCAACTCAGCGGGATTCACTTCATCATCATTTTTTTATTTTTTATTTTTTTCATTTTTTTTTTCATTTTTCATTTCAAATTAAAAGTAATATATACAACATAGATACATGAGAATGAGAATACCCTCCCCCCTACTTAAACTACACATTGTCCTCAATGTGTCGACAATTAGAAGAAAAAGTAAACTGAAAATGGGGGGAGAAAATCGAAAATCGGGTAAATCGAAGATCGAATGCTCAAAACTCATGACCAAACAATCCGTCAAACTCAAATTCTTAACAACACCAACTCAAATCTCATAAATCAACTCACAACCCTCTCCCTCGAATCAGTCAAACAAATGACAAGTTCAAAAGTTTTGAATTTTTGAGATTTGCACCTAGCTTAAGAGATCGAAAAGATACATTAACAATCTCAATCCTCTAGTGTTACCAACTCCTAGCTATTGAAGTCCTCCCAACGGATTTTCTTTTGTGGATTTTGGTTACAAGTGAATTAAGATTGGTTGTGGATCTTTTGTAGTGTGTGGGCGGTGGGTGAAAGAAAATTTGTTGTGGTGGTGGAAATTTGATGAGAAATAAAGAAAAAGAAAGAAAATAAAAAGGGTCTCGGGTTGCCTCCCGAGAAGCGCTGTTGTTTAAAGTCGTGAGCCCGACTTAGTACCTTAAGCTTAATCATTGGGTTTATGCTCCATGTGTGACAATGGTGGTTCCATGTCAATCTCCACTTCAAGTACCTGCAAAATTGATTGAGAAGAACTCTTGCAATGCATCGTTAGCGCTATGAGTGTCAACCAAAAACAAAGAGCACAAACAATACCATCCAAAATTCACGCTAAATACAAACAAGTAACACCGTCTCCCCGGCAACGACGCCAAAATTTGGCGGGCGCGGATGTGTCATTGTGCACCGCACCCGGCCAAAGATAAAATTTCTCCTACTCTCTTTTACACTAAGCTAGTATAATGGAAGTAGGGGTCGTATCCACAGGGAAACAGGGACGAGTTTAATACTTAGCGTGATTCAAAACCTAGATTAAGCTAAGGGCCGAGAAACCTAATAATAATAACAAAGGGGGGGTTTCAAGTAGATTATAACTAAACTAAAACTAACTAGCATATAAACAAAATGAGAAATCAATATGGGAAGATCTTGAATCTGATTAAAATCCACTTCAATTCATTATCGATCCTTGAACCTCCACTCTAATTATTTCCATAATTATCTATTGTCGAGAATTAATCTCGCATTCTCCTTATTCTTAGTTGAATAGCACGATCAGCGTGACTATAAAACCCTAACTAAAGGATAACCTAGTCCGATCGCGTCTAAGTTCAATCCAATAGCAGCAATAAACACAGAGAACCAACAGACCTGCTAACGTCATACAAGCGATAAACATTCAATAGTTGATTCAATTTCCCCAAGAAATAACCAAGATGATCTGCATCTAAATTACTCCCTAGTTTGCTACCAATTGATAAAAGAATAAAACAATCCGATTCTATTCTTAAATCTAGCATTAGATTAATTACACAATCAAACTAGTAACGTTCCTAGCATAATCATGCAAAAATCATAGAAAGCAAGCATAGAAATTCAACCATAATCAAAGAAACTAAATAGAGAGGAAAGATCTCACAATAATGCTTGAAGCTCCATATTAATCTCGTTCAAGAACGGTTCAAGCTACAATCGGCATAGCATAAGCCAATCCATAATTGAAATCTACAAAAACTGAACTAGAAAATAAAAACTAAAAAGAGAAGACAACAAGAGAGGAGTGGAGTTTTGGAGACTCCCTCTCCTTGTGGCTGCTGCCCCCCTAGGTCCAAAAACAAGTTTAGTATTTATACTAAAGCTCAAAAATCAGCCGACAATTAGACCGACCTAGGGGTCGCGAGGTGCGAGTCTGGTCGCACCGTGCGAAGAGTGTTCTGCCTACCGCACATTTGGCTGGGCAAGGCAGGTCGCACCGTGCGAAGGATCTCGCGAGGTGCGAGCAAGCTGGTCGCGAGGTGCGACCTAGCTCGCGATGTGCGAGTTGCTGTGCTGCTATGGGCGAGCGCTGGGCGTGCTATGGGCGAGTGCTGGGCGATGAGCGTGCGCTGGAGCTGGGGGATGAGCGCTGGGCTTGCATGGGCTGTGCGATGCTTGCGTGTGCTGGCTTGGCGATGCATGGCTTGGGCTTGCGGTGGAGTTTGATGCTTTGCTTGGCTTGGGCGTGCGATGATTGCAATTATGCTACGATGCTACATTTCCCGAGCACGCCAAAGACAACTTCACCTCACAACATCATTCAAATGCATTTCACCTTGAAAGCTCGGAATACATGACGTTAACACAAATTATCTCGCAAAGCTCCGAGCTTCCGCTAAGGGCTAAATAAAACACGAATGTTAACAATTACAATCAAACCCCTAGCAAAGTGCACCCAAAATATAATTTGAACACCGTATAACTTGAGCATAAGAATCAAATCCCATGTGTAAGAGGGGGGAATCCAGATTTTTTCCGGAAGAATCGAGTGTGCGCCAAGCACACAATCATGCGCTAGACGCATGATTGTGCGCCTAGCGCACAAGCATTCTCTGCGCCAGACGTAAAGCCTTACGCCTAGCGAACAACGCTGTGCCTAGCGCAGGCTCCTGCATTTGGCGCAGCGTTCTAATCAGCTTTGTTTTGCACTTTTTTCGATGCTTTTTTTTACGTATTAGGTTGTTTAGGGAAGAATATTTTCTGAAAATCTGATTTTGCTTCATTTATGAGAAAATCCAAAAAAGAATAAGAATATTTGTGTTTCCAAAGAAATTTGATGATGTCATTAGGGTGAGGTCATTAGAGTGATGTCATTAGGGTAATTAAGGATGAGAAAATCGGATTTTTTAGGTGAAAATTCTGATTTTTTTACCTCTTTAAAACCCTAGTTCACCTCCCTCATTTTTCTATAAATACCCTCCTTTTTCCACTTCAAAACCAAGTTGAGAAAAAACACAACTCAACTTCACTCTCATCTTCTCGACTACTTTTCTGCTCCTTAATCTTTCCATCTAAGCAAAAGTCTTAATTAGTAAGTAAAAAAGTTGAAAGGAATTCAACTTAATTTCACTACTTCTCTCATCTTCTCTACTCCTTTCCTCTAAAAAATCACACTTAAGAAAAGAAAGTAAAAGTTAGTAAGATAATTTGTAAGAAAAGAAGTTCATCAAAAGAAGGAAAAAACACAAAAAAAGGGTTTAAGTTGGTAATTAAGAGGATTTAGAAACTCACTTAAAAATTAAGAAAATCATAAAAAAGGTAGAAAAATTTGCAAAAAGGAAGTGCATCATTGAGCTAGCAAGGTAAAGTTGAAACTCTTGTTATTTTGATTATCTTCTCAATCATCTACTAACTTTCTCCTTGTTTCTTCTTATCATTTTTTTAATCTTTGGAGCGATTTGGGTATGTGGAAGTACTAATAGGTTCCCAACCTTAAATCACCCCACCTAGAATAGTCACCTCTAATGGGATGACTCTTAGGAAACAATGTGATTATGTGATTTTCCTTAATCAAGTTGTTGTTCATCACCAAAAAATGTTTTCATAAAAAAATTCAAGACAAGTTGTGCATAAACATCTCCATAAGAAAAAAGAAAATGTGATGCTGTAATTATTATCAGTTGAATTTCGTACTTCATTTTATTTTTCGTCTGTATTATCAGAATAGTTTGCAGGATTTAATATTTTTTCTATGAAGTGCAAGATGTTTCCAGCAACTGGGCTTCGGAATTTCTAAAAAATGAATTTTAAAATCATACAACTTTGTTGTGCAAAACTGATTTTGTCCAGTACCACCTAAGCTTTTTCTGTCAATAAAGTTTAAAATAAATTCATTTAGATAAAATTAAAAACGTCAAGTTTAAAGAAAATATCAGTAGATTTTCAAAAGTATAAAAATCATGTTCATATGAATTTTATACAATTTTACATCATTTTTACAAAACCGTTCATATAAATCACTTAATTCCAGAAAACTGATTTTCCATTCAGTTAAGAAAATATATAAAAAAGGGTCTTAAAATTATCCAATTCAAGTGAAAATTTCCAGTATAGTTCTTCAAAGTGTCTATAATGTTCATACCAAAATTCACTTCAAAATAAGTTCAATAAGTTGGATCTCAAAGAATAACTTCAATAAAGGTCCTGTTTTGACCAGTTTGAGTATAAAATTCACCATAATTCAAGTTGTCACTAAAAACTTGTGAAATACTGACACAACATAAATAACTCACTGACCTATCCATAGATGTATCAAATTTTCAATTTAACACTTTATACATAAAGTTATGATTTTTATAAATCAGTGCAAGAACAAAAGTGCAATCTGGAAATTGAAATAAAGTGATTAACTCAACTTTCCTAATTTTTTTTTCTTGATACGAAAATTTTAATTAAAAATCATGAAATTTTAAGTTTCTCTTAAAATGACTCATTTCATCATATAAATAAAAATCAATAAAAATTGTCATAACAAATCAAAATTAAAGAGGTTAATTACTCTCTAATTTTTCACAAGTTTACAAATAAACATGAATTCCAAAGCCCATTCAAGGAGATGAAGATCAAGGAGCATCATGGTGAAGATCAAGATTGAAGATTTGTATAGATCATAGATTTGTACATTTTTGTTGTAATAATAATTTCTTTGTAAATAGTTATTACATCACTCATTAATAAAAAAAATGGAGATGTTTATGCATAATTTTCATAAATAATTCCACAACTCTTTTTTAATAAAATGAGCAACCAATGTTACAAATTTTGCATGTTGAGCCAATATGTCATAGTATATGAATTAAATGACCCAATCTCAATTAGGAGGAAAAATTGCAAATCTAACTAAGTTAAATTGTATGATGATCCATCTTACATTTAAAAAATGTGTTCTCCATACTCAAATGGATTAATCATATAATTTGACATAATTAGATTGGTAATTATGATCTCCAAATTGATTTTAGGCCATTTCACGTGTCTCGCTTTCAATGGCCAAATTCCAATTAGCCAATCACAATCTCCCAAAGTTCGGTCTCAAATTGATCATTTCTCTCTAAATGACTTAATAATCTTCAATAAATATTATTTCTCAAAAGCCTTCAAATTAGGAAGCAAACTTCTAAGAACTCTTGAAAATCATAAACGTAATCACTAATTAAGGTGGTGATTTCAATCATTGATTAATCGCTAATTAGAGCGGCTAACTCAAACTTTTCATTCAATCACTAATAACGGTGATTAGCTTAACCTTTCATCATATTTAATCACTAATTAGAGTGATTATCTTAAACCTTGGTTGATCACAAATTAAGGCGATTAACTTAACCCTCTTTATTTAATCACTAATTAGACTGATTATCTTAAACCTTAATAATCGTTAATTAGGAAGATCATTTTTCTCATTTAATCACTAATTGGAGTGATTATCTTAAACCTTGAATAATCATCTATTAAGGTGATTACTTCCTAACCTTCATTGTTAATCACTAATCAAGGTGATTATCTTCCCTCTTAAAGTTTCGTTACTAATTAGGGTGATTATCTTAACCTCCATTTCTAATCACTAATTGAGGTGGTTATCTTAATCCTTCATATTTAATCACTAATTAAGGTGATTATCTTAACCTCATTTTAATCACTAATTGGAGTGATTACCTTAATCCAAATAGATTTGTTTAATTCTAAAGGTGAGTTATTCATAATCTATTTCCTTTTCTTCCCCAATGGAATTGGCCATTGAGGGCGAGACATAAGATCGAACTACGATGGTTTTGATCCATGAGTGGATTCCAATCACGCAATGATTGGTACGTAGTGCAACTTTAGTACTCAAACCTACCATGTATAAATGATATATTGGTCCTAAATAAAAATGGTTGATGTGTATATGTGCAAACTATGTGATTTTCTTTCTTTTGAATAGCCATGATTACTTTAAAATGGAAAATAACGCATTTAGTAAGAGCCCGTTCTGTAGAATGAAAGAGGAGACGAGTTCCAGACGTTCGCACCTCTTAACCTAAACCCCGAATCCTATCTCATGGTATGAAAGACCAATTTTCAAAAAAGCTTTATCCATATGAAGTCATCATCGTTTTAAATGATATTTCTTGAAATTGATTTTAAAACGATTTATTAAATAAATCTGTCCCTATTCAGAAATTAATAGGGTGGCGACTTCAAAGTTTTCTAAAACTCATAGTCCAATGAGAGACTTTCGTGGGATTCAGACCGTTAATTAAGACAGTAAAAAATCAGATACCACAAGTGGATTAAGATTTGTTGTGGTTCTTTTTAGTGGGTGGGTGATAGGTGAAATATAATTTGTTGTGATGGTGGAAATTTGATGAGAAATAAAGAAAGGAACGAAAATAAAAAGGGTCTCGGGTTGCCTCCCGAGAAGCGCTGTTGTTTAAAGTCGTTAGCTCGATTTAGTACCTTAAGCTCAATCATTGGGCTTGTGCTCCATATGTGACAAGGGTGCCTCCATGTCAACCTCCAATTCAAGTACCTACAAAACAGATTGAGAAGAACTATTATTGCAATGCATAGTTAGTGGTACAGTTTCAAAACAAGGCGGTTATCAAGAGGTTTATTCCGCTCTTCCAACTCCAATGCCATAACCTGCACGTTAGTAGGATGCACACTATCCTCAACCAAGACATCATCAGCATTCATCGACTCACCAACCTGCTCATTATCAAGATCATCATGTAAAAAATGTTCAACAATGTTAATAGAGCAAAGAGGGTTATCATCCTTAATCAAAGGCTTAGAATCATTGATATTAAACGCCTCAACCTTCCCCTCAAACTCCATGGTCAAAGAGCCACCGTAAACATCAGTTTTAGTGCAAGATGTTTTCAAGAAAGGTCGCCCCAAAAGGATGGGGGCGACATGCTTATCAGGTTCCATGGCCAACACATAAAAATCAGCAGGGAATTGCAATTTACCAACTTTAACTAATACATCCTCTAATTTACCCCGAGGATAAACATTGGATCTATTAGCTAATTGAATCACAACACTAGTTTCATGCAAATTGCCAAGTTTCAAAGACTTATACAATGAAAAGGGAATCACATTAATTGACGCACCTAAGTCTAACATGGCTTTAGCAAACATGGTCTCACCTATAGTACATGGGATGGTGAACATGCCTAGGTCATTGCACTTTTGATGTAATTTCTTTTGAAAGATATCAGAGACATGCTCGCTAGCTTTTACTTTTTTCACTGCCTTTTGTTTTTGATTTCTTTTCGAAGCCCACAATTCTTTAAGAAATTTAGCATACCTAGGTACTTGATTCAAAGCATCAAAAAGGGAAATGTTTACCTCACATTTACGAAAGGTTTCGTAAATGTCTTTGTTGCGCTCTACCTTTCGAGTGTCTCTCAATGCCTCAGGAAATGGTGGCTCTGGTTCATATGGTGGAGGAGGTGATTTTCGGACTCGCTCCTCTTGTGGAGGTGGCGATGATTTACCATATGTTGTCGGTTCGTGCACGATCACCTCTTCCTCGATCTCTTTGTCTCGAACCACCAATCTCTCTTTGCTTGCAATCTCGGTTCCACTCCTCAATGTGATAGCACTCACATTCATTTTAGGGTTGGGCTCAGTTTGAGACGGTAGCTTCCCTGGATTCGTAGCCTCTAACTTGGTTACGGCTCCTACAATTTGGCTTACTTGGCTATCTAAGTTCTTGATGCTCGATCGAGTTTCTTCTTGGAACTGCACCATGTTACCCTGCATGTTAGTCACATTTCTAGTTAAAACATTTAACATTTCTTCAGTGGACATGCTAGAGCTTGAGCCTTGGCCTTGGGGTTTAGGAGTAGGGTGTGCTGGTGGCCTGTTATAGTGTTGTTGCTGTTGTTGATTGCCAGATTTGAAATTAGAATGATCTCTCCACCCTTACTCGGAAACATAAGAGTAGGGATCATGTCTTCTTAATGCTTCTTGGCTTTGAAAACCTACAGCTTTGACCTCTTCCCAAAATTCTTCTTGCATTTGAGGGCAAGCATCGGTGTGATGATCTAAAGAACAAACACTAGTGGAAAAACAAGGAAGGGTCTGCGGTCAAAAACGCCCTAAGGGTGCGTTTTTGGCCGCCAGCCCTTTTCCATAGCGAGCCCTTCAATAGATAAGAAGGGTTGCGGTTTTTAACCGCAGCCCCTTCACAACGAAGGGCGGTTAAGGCCAAAAACGCCGCCCTTATAAGCTTGAAGGGGCTGCGTTTTCGGCTTAAACCGCAACCCTTCTCTATGTGAAGGGCTGCGGTTTTAAGCCTAAACCGCAGACCCTATTTAAGTGAAGGGCCGCGGTTTAGGCTTAAAACCGCAGACCCTTCACATTCAAATTTTTTTTTTTAAAAATAGAATTAAATCTCGCCCCCATCCCTTATTGCCGCCCCAAAGACACCCCCACCCCAAAGACCCCCGCACCCCCCACCCCAAAGACCCTCTACACCCCTCACCCCCCACCCCCGCCACCCCCACCCCAAAGACCCCCCACCCCCGCCACCCCACCCCCGCACTCCCACCCACCGCACCCCCACCCACCCCCCACCCCCGCCACCCCCGCCCCACCCCCCCCCCCACCCCCGCCACCCCACCCCACCCCCACCCCCCCACCCCGCCACCCCCGCCGCACCCAGCCCCACCCCACCCCCCACCCCCGCCGACCCACCCCCCCCCGCCCCCACCCCCACCCCCGCCCACCCCCCCCCGCCCGCCACCCCCCCCCACCCCCCCCCCCCCCCCCCCCACCCCACCCACCGCCCCCCCCCCCCGCCCGCCCCCCCCACCCCCCCCGCCCCCCCCACCCCTGCCACCCCCGCCGGACCCAGCCCACCCCTGCCCGGCCCCACCCCCACCCCCGCCCCCCGCACCCCCACCCCCCGCACCCCCACCCCATGGCAGCCCCCCACCCCATCCCCCACCCAAAACCTCCCTTGGACACAAAAAAAGACCGATCAAATTGCAATAATATATATATGACAAGTTTTGTGAACGTAATAATTAACTTTAAATATGTATATATTTAATAATGTAAAAAGTGTACATAGAATTGATACAAACTAGTAGATGTATCATAAGCAATCATCACAAATGTGGGACGCCAACTTATCCCGAACTTCATGTAATTCGTCTGTGGTGAAGGCCCTCAAACGTGGTGTGTTATTCATATAAACCTTGCAAAACAACCAAGGAATAAACACATAATATTAGAATTCAATCATTTACCGTAGTTAGTAGTTCTAAAAAATGACATATACCTTCCCGAAATTCAATCAAAAACAAATGCAAGCCTAAAACTCTATACACTAGTTATATTATACCTTATATTATCATTTTCAAAAAGAAAATGGAGTTAAATGACTCGAGAAACATGAATTGGAGGCGAAAAGGCAAAAATAGGGCTAAAATCACATTTATGTTCCCGATATACAACCAACAACAAATGCACGCCTAAGAATCTACATAATAGTTACATTATACCTCATATTATCATGTTCAAAATGAAATTGGGGTTAAATGAAGCGATAATACGAATTGGACGCGAAAAGGCAAAAATAGGGCTAAAATGCCCTTTTCGTTCCCAAAATTCAACCTACAACAATTGCAAACCTATAAATCTACACAATAGTTACATTATGCCTCATATTATCATGTTCAAAATGCATTTGGGGTTAAATGACTCGATAAGTACGATTTGGAAGCAAAAATGCAAAACTAGGCCTAAAATGACCTTTTCGTTCCCGAAATGCAACCAACAACAAATGCAAGCCTAAAACTCTACACAATAGGTACATTATACCTCATATAATCATGTTAAAAAAGAATTACAAATTGGAGAAATTACACAGACCTGAGTTTATGTCTCATGATTTATTGACCTTCCGCCGTTTCTTTGGATCCTCAAGTACATGTATCCCTTCCGTGTGATCTACACGCATATAGTTCTCCGACATATTCACATCATCTTCCACACTATTTTCAGGATAGGTAAAAGGGGGGAGGTCCTCAAATGCATCATATTCTTCCTCATTATCAACATCACCAATACCGAGGATACTCCTTTTACCAGGTACAACAATTGACCACTTATTATCAGCAGGATCAGTTACAAAAAAAACTCGCTTAACTTGTGATGCAATTACAAATGGCTCCTCAGTTTCACGTAGACGACTAAGGTCAACAAGACTGAATCCGCAAGGATCATCTTTTCTTACGCAACGTCGATTATCGTCAACCCACTTGCAACACAAGAGGCAAATATTAAAAGTACAGTAGTCCAGCTCCCATATTTCTTCTATTCGCCCATAATAATTGCTTTCAGCATGTACAGGCGACTTATCCTTCGAGCTTGCGTATTGTGTAGCCGACGCCACAAGTGAAACACCACTATTTTGTTGCGATGTTGACTTCGGATCTTGACGTTCGACCCAAAACGTATACCCATTAATATCATAACCCTCATAAGAGCGTACAGCTTCACGAGGACCAAATGCTAACCACTTGACTGTTTCAGGAACACTTTCATCCAAATCATTCACAACTCGTTTATGAAACCAATCAATGAAAGTCTTGTTATGCATTTGCGTCAATGCCCTAACTCCTTTTCCAGGATTGCTAACACGTAATTCCTCCATATGTTCATTTAAATAAGGATGGACAGTTGCTACGTGATGTAATACAAATAAGTGAGCTTGTTTACGCTTTTCTACGGAAGGTGTGATCAATTTTGAACCAATTGTGCCCTTGCCCTCAAGTCTGCCCTCGTGTCGGGATGTCGGAAGTCCAACAGGATCAACACTAGCAAAATACTCAGCCATAAAATTACTGATCTCTTCACCCACAACCCCTTGAATTATACTACCTTCTGGTTGTGCAGGATTCCGAACTTTATCCTTCAAAGTGCCCATATATCTCTCAAAAGGATAGCACCACCTCAAAAACACTGGACCACACAGCTTAATTTCTCGAACTAGATGGACAATGAGATGGACCATAATGTCAAAGAATGCGGGGGGAAAAACATCTCAAATTTGCATAGAGTTTCAACTACTCTGGCCTGCAAGGAATCGAGGGTCGACGGTTCTAGGACTTTACTGCATATTATATGGAAAAATGAACAAAGTTCGGTAATGGTGTGCCTCACATGCTTTGGAAGTATCCCACGAATTGCAATCGGTAAGAATACTTGCATCATGACATCACAATCGTGAGATTTCATACTCGATAACTTCAATTCACCATTTAAGGTAACAAACCGCTTCATATTTGATGAGTAGCCAGTTGGGACCTTAATGCCATACAATGACTCGCAAAAAATCCGTTTCTCTGCACGTGACATCGTGTAGCAAGCTGGTGGCAAATAATTCTTCTCCGAATCCTCCACCTTCTTTTTACTTTTCTGAGTTTCATCATCAACCCTTTCCTCCACTACTTTCTTCTTCCTTCCGTCCCTTTTCTGAGCCCACAACTCTGGTCGAAGCCCCTGTTTTTCCAAGTAAAGTCGTGACGCCTTAACATCTTTTGTCTTGCCCGGAATATTCATAAGTGTCGCAAGAATAGCTTCACAAACATTCTTCTCTATGTGCATGACATCCAAATAATGTCTGACCATTAGATCTTTCCAATATGGGAGTTTCCAAAAAATGGACTCCTTTTTCCATAATCCCGTAGGTCGATCAACCTCACTAGCAGGTTTACCAAAGATTGTTTCAATGCCCTTCACCCGATTATAAACTTCAGATGCCGGTTAATGGTCTATGAGCAACTTCTTCTTCAACCGTCCCATCGAATGCCTTCTTCTTAAACCTATAGGGATGGTCGCGTCTGAGGTACTTTCGTGTGCGCATATACACATGTTTGCAGCCCTTAAGGTGTGTAGATTTCATGTCATCTACACAAATTGGGCAGGGTTGTTTTCCTCTCGTCTTATACCCAGATAAGTTCCCATAAGCTGGATAATCGTTCATAGTACAAAAAAGCATGGCACGTAGAGTGAACATCTCATTAGCATACGCATCAAATACTAACACTCCTTCGTTCCACATCTTCCGTAAATCTTCAACAAGCGGCCGGAGGTATACATCAATGTCATTTCCGAGTTGTTTGGGCCCCGATATAAGAAGCGACAAAGATCATGTACTTGCGTTTCATGCACAACCAAGGAGGCAAGTTATAAACCACTAAGACCACCGGTCATGTACTATGCCGCGAACCGAGATTGCCAAAAGGGTTCATGCCATCCGTACATAATCCAAGCCTCGGATTCCTATCCTCATTACCAAATGCCTTATGCACCCTGTTGATACTTTTCCACTCGGGCGAATCGGTCGGGATGCTTGAGCATACCGTCTTTCTTCCTACGATCTCGCATGCCACCTCAAATTCTTCGCATCTCCTTTAATTGAGAACATGCGCTTAAATCTAGGTATTATGGGTAAATACCACAACACCTTAGCCGGTGGTCCTTCACTACCTCCAGCTCCTTCACGCTGTACCTCGACAATCCACAACGTGGACACTCATGTAAATGCTCATACTCATTACGATAAAGCACACAATCGTTAGGATAAGCATGTATCCGCTCGTACTCTAAACCGAAAGGACACATCGGTTTCTTCGCATAATAGTACGACTTTGGCGATTCATTTCCATCGGGGAGCATATCGGCTAAAACTTCCAACAACGATGTGAAACTAGAGTCCGTCCAACCGACTTTCGACTTAATGTTGAACGGTTTATCACCGCGGAAAGTTTAGTGTACTTTGTACAACCTGGATACAACGGCTTTTCAGCAGCCTCAAACATAGACTCAAAAATACGAGGTCGTTTACATGACTGGTCTTCAACCTCGTGTATCATCTCGTCTACCCGATCCCTATCATCATCTCGCAAACTCATCATCCAAATTCTCATCCCCGAACTCATCATCCTTCTTTTCTTCACATACATCGTTCATTACTCTAGAGCTTCCTATATACTTCCCCGCTCACCATGCCAAACCCATACGTGGTATTGAGGCCTAAACCCACGACGAAAGACATGCTCCCTAACCACATGTATACTACTAACCTTGCTCACATTTCTACAATCGAAACAAGGACAATAAAAGTCGATCGCTCCAGAGGATGCTTGATATTGTAATGCGGTTGTACGAAATTCCGAGACCCCTTTCACAAACTCAATCGATTCACGACTACCATACATCCAAGTACGATCCATCTCATTCAAGAAGACCTCTAATAATTAAACACAACCATTCATTATAATGCATCAATCATTATTTAAGTACATACACTCACATATCATCATATCACACACGTATAGAGCAATCTAAGATAGTGACATGTTCAATTGTATGCATGCGACCGAATGTCCTTATCACTCCAACCTAACCCATCCTTGGACGTCTAATCTCACTAGTGAATGTGTGCCAACTTTTCAATTCTAAGGAAAATCCGGCAAAGATTTCCCTACAGTTCTCCAAGTACACAATGTAGATAATTGCTTATCTACATATGTACCCAGAGAACAATGTACGGAAACGATGAGCCAATATTTTCCTCAGAATTGAAAAGAAGACACACATTCACCACTTAAGTGAGATCAAACGTCCAAGAACGAGTCCCCAAACCGGGACTATTCAAGACTTACTCCTAATGAGTTAGTCTTGAACGGGTATCTAGGCATATGATGACAATTCAAACAACTTGTAGATTTCATAGCTAAATTACATTACGTTTTCATACAATCTCATATCAAGAAATATACATACATTATAAGAAATACATATATATATCAATAAATTATCATAACTTAATCAAATTGAATCACATGACAACTTTGTCTCATCAACAAATTAAATCAAACAAAAAAGACAACGAAATTAAACTAGTTACCTCTTAACACCAATGATAAGCAATGAAGAGAGTAGAGATAGTTGGAACTTTATTTGCCTTCCTAAGCCTCTTCTTCCTACAATTAACAAAACCCACGTTGCACATTAATCATTTAATTCAATTAAGAAAAACAAAACTAACTTAAAAACATTAATTCATACTTAACTAAGCAAAAAATTAGCTAAACCCAAGAGCTAGCAATGAAGAAAGAGTAGGGCAGTGGTGGTGGTAGTTGTTGCTGCCGCTTGTGGGTGGTGGCGCTGCGTAGTGGTGGAGGAGCTCCACACCCTAAACCCACTCAAATGGTGGAGAAGAGAAGAGAAAAGAAGAGAAGAGAAGCTAAGAGAAGAGAAGAGAGGTGAAGAAAGAGAAGGGTTGTGGTGGTGAAGCAATGTGGGTGCTCCGTCGGGGCTCCGGTGATGGGGCGTTAGGGTTAATGTGCGAGTGAGTGAGAGGGAGGGAGGGGTTTTTCGCTCGTCAAATGCGTGTAAGGGAGGGAAATTTAGAAAATATGTCTACCTACTGTACATGTGTGTGTGCGCGCAAAACTGGAGATATGGGATGGGATCAGAAGGGCTGCGGTTAGTCTAGAAAACGCAGCCCTTCGTTTATGAAGGGCTGCGGTTTTCAGGCTAACCGCAGCCCTTCATTAGTAGGGCTGCGGTTAGCCTCAAAACCGCAGCCCTTCATACTGCATGAAGGGCTGCGATTTCTTGTTAACCGCAGCCCTTCAATAAAAGGGCTGCGGTTTCCAAAGAAACCGCAGCCCTTCATACAAGAAGGGCTGTGTTTTTAATAAAACGCAGCCCTTCTTGCGCAGCCCTTCCTTTTTTTTCCCCTAGTGAAATTCTACAAGCTTTTACCTGTTGAACTCTATCGTTCTTTACCCTGAACTCACGCATCCTCGATGTGAGAGCGTGTACTTTATCCTTGACCTTTGAAGAGCTAACCTGTATTTTCAACATTTGATCTACGATGAATCGATCTTCTACTGAACTGTCTCGAGCCTTCAGCTAGTTCTTCAACGAGCTTCCTAGCTGCAGTTGGAGTTTTGTTGATGATAGAACCTCTTAAGTTCACATAATATTTCTTATACATATTGCTCACATAATATTTCTCCAAACTGCTCAAGTTCTGTTCATTAGTAACAGTTTTAAGCACTTCCTTCATCTCACATATTTTCCTCCAGTACCAGCTACAATCTGTAGGTGGCTGGTACTCCCACCAACTCCTTTCTTTCACATAAACTTCATTAACCCATTTTATCCACGAATTTTCCTTTTTAGCTGAAATAACCCAAAGGAATCTACTAAGAGCTGCATAATTCCACACATGAATTTGTCTAACTCTTAGACCTCCGACATACTTAGGAAGGCACACCTGAGACCAAGCAACCTTGCCAGGTTTGTAGCTGAATTGTTTCCTCCACCACAAAAAAGATCTACAGATACATTCAACATCTTTCAAGACTTTCTTAGGAATCAGAAAAATCAAAGCCCAATAGACATGTATGCTCATCAAAACAAAGATTAACTAGAATTAATTTCCCTTGGTAGGACAAATTTCTACTACTCCAAACACGAATTGTAGATGTCATCTTTTCAGTGAGAGAAGTGCAATCCTTAACTAAATTCTTTTAAAGCAAATGAGAACCCCCAAATATCTAAAAGGTGGCTTCCCAACATTAAAGCTAGAAACATCCAAGATCCTCTGGATTTCATCTTGATTCATTCCTGCAGAGTATATTTCAGACTTTTGAATGTTTACTTCCAAACCTAAAGCCTCTGAGAAGTGCTTGAAGCCTTGAAGTAAAGCATACACAGACTTAAACTCACCCTTGCTATATAATATCACATCATCAGCAAAGCAAAGGTGATTTAACTTAACCCCTGTACATCTACGATGAAACTTGAAATCAGCCTTTTCACCAACCACCTTTAGAGTTCTAGACAAGTATTCCATACAGAAAACAAAAAGGAGAGGAGACATTGGGCCTCCTTGCATAAAACCTCTCTTCCCCTCATAAAAACTAAACAGACTCCCATTCACCATCAGAGAGAATTTAGGAGAACAGACACATTCCATCACCAATCGAATAAATCTCTCAGGAAAATTAAAAGCATGTAACATCCCTTCAAGAAACAACCAATCAATTGAATCATATACTTTTTTCAAGTCCATCTTGATAATACATCCTGGACTAGCATTATTCCTACCATAATTCCTTACTATATCCTGGCAAATCATGATGTTATGGCTTATAAAACGACCCTGAATAAAAGCTCATTGATTATCAAAAATGATATCAGGAAGCACTAGCCTCATTGTACTACACATGATTTTTGTAATTACTTTGTAGATTACATTACAACATGCAATTAGCCTAAATTCAGTAACACTACTAGAATATTTAATTTTAGGAATTAAAGCACTAGCCTCATTCTACTACACATGATTTTGGTAATGACTTTGTAGATTACATTACAACATGCAATTGGCCTAAATTCAGTAACATTACTAGGACATTTAACTTTAGGAATTAAAGCTAGAATAGTAGTGTTAATCTCTTTTAATAGCTTGCCATAATTAAAGAAATGAACAATTGCATTTGTTACCTCCAAACCAACAACATGTCAGGCATCTCTCAGAAGTGAGCACCAAAGCCATCGGGCCCCGGAGCCTTATCACTTGGAATAGAGAAAAAAGCAACCTTCACTTCATCTTCTCTCACTAGGATCATAAGCACATTCCTTTGAGCCTCATTGAAGACAGGACCAACATTAATGACAGAATGTTGAATACTTGTTATGTGCCTTCTAGCAGTACCTAAAAGCTCCAGATAATAAGAAAGAAAAGCTTCATTAACCTCACTTGGAGTATCCACCCACTTCCCTTTCTTGTCATGAATGTTATATACATTATTTTGGAGCTTCCTAGCCTTAATAGCCTGGTGAAACATTCTGCTGTTTTCATCCCCATCACGAATGCATGCCATCTTTGCTTTCTGTTTTAAAAAATCAGAATCTTGAGAGTGGATTCTCTTATAGTTCTCATCAACCTTCAATTCCTTATTACACACTTCATGATCGCTGGAATTTTGATGCACAACTTTTTGACATTCCACCACTACTTTATATGCTTTAGCATCTGCAATGTGGATTTGATTGAATCCTCCGTGTTCAGCACCTTTAAATCCTTCTTTATCATCTTCAATCTTTGCACAACTCCAAACATCTTAGTCCTCTGAACAGGAACATTCCAGTAGGCACCAACTCAAACACTAAAATCAGGAGCTTGGCTCCATATCTTGTAGTACTTAAAAGGTGCCTTCCCACCCAACTGACTATGGCTCTTAACCAATATAGGTGGATGATCAAATGATCCTTTAGGAAGAAAAATTACTTCAATTAAAGGGAATTTCTCAAACCACCACTCATTCCCCATAACCCTATCCAATTTACTAAATACTCTATCCTCCCCTTATTGTTTATTGTTGAAAGTAAAAAAACAACCAACTGATTTTAAATCTTCCAATCCACATTCAACAACACATTTCTTAAAAGGAGCCATTTCATAGTCTCTCACAGTTGCTCCCACCCTTTCATCCCTGTTAAGCACACAATTAAAATCTCCTAAGAGAATCTAAGGATCCCTTATTCTACCAGCCAATTCTCTAATATCCTTCCATAACACTTCTCTTTGCACACCATTATTGAAAGCATACACAAAAGAATAGAAAAAACCACTATGCCCACCAACAGATTCAACATAACAATGAATCATCTGCATAGTAACTAGAATATTGGTAACATTAAAACTAAGAGGGTTCCAAGGAACCACTATTCTGCCCCTGGATGATGAGTTGCATTTGAACAAAAACACCAACCTGAGAAAATATTTTGATACATAATCTCCATCTTACTAGCCTTAACTTTAGTCTCCACGAGACTAACAATGCTAAGGGATTTCATATTAAGAAACTTCTTCATTTCTTTCTGCTTCTTAATACAATTTATCCCTCGGACATTCCAGCAAATAAGGCTATCCATTTACAGTAGGAGGGTCCCCCCTCCTCTCTCCCATTTCTTGTACATTGTCACCTATTACTTGACCCACAATAAGTTCTTCAGGATCACTCATCTCAAGAACAACAAATGAATTCCCCACAGGATTAGCCTTCACAGGTGTTCTACACTGTCTACTAGACTGTTTTACAGCCTGAAAATCGTCATGTTCAGATTCCACCTCTTCAACAGGAGTATTAGGTTTAAGAATCACTACAACTTGACTATTAGGTTTTTCTTTCCATACCTTCCTCCCTTCAGTCTTCTTACAGACCTCCTTGTTATGCCCAAATTGTTTGCATAAAGAACAAACAACCGGTTTCCACTAATATGCGGCCACATGATTAGCGATCAATTTAGCGTTAACACGTAGCAGTTAGCCGATTATTGCCGAATGGCAATGACCTGCTATTAGAATTTAGCCATTGCCAATTAGGACTTGATGTCTTAGTAATTACATTTACAATTTGACTCATGTCTTATTGTTGATACTTGTTAACTTTGTAATATCACTAATATGCTATCACTTTATCAATTATCTAGTTAATTAGTATTTATGTACTTAGTAACAATTGGCAATTAACAAGTTATTGAGTTACTGAGTTAGTAAGTCTAAGTGAGCAAGTAACTAAGTGTTAAGTTACCAAATTGTTGTTAACAAATAACAAGTTATTGTTTAATAAGTACTTGTGTAACTTATTGACTTCTTAATTGTTACTTGCTAATAATTAACAGTCAACTTATTAATTTAAATTTTTAACAAGTTAGGTTTTTAGAATGAATCGAACAAGTTGATTTGACTTGTTTGATGATTGATCATTAATGTATTAATCATTAATCAGCTATTCAGTAACCAAACACGGGCTAAGTTACCATATGGTTGTTTATTATTTAATTGTTACTGTTAATACTTAATAAAAGCAAGTAAGTACTTGTTAGTTATTAACTTATTGACTTATGGTTGTTAGTTTGTATTGGCTACTTGTTAAGTGTTAACATTTAACTTATTGGTTTTAATTTTTAACAACTTAGGATTTCAGAAAGAATCGAAGTATCGAACAAGTTGATTTGACTTATTTTATGATTGATCATTAATGTATACATATTGTAATAATTATATAATGCATGAATGCAATAAGCCATTAGCCAATAATCTAAGTTTTAGTTTAGTAACTTTAGAAATAAGTAATATGAGTATTAATGTATTATTATTAGAAATTGGAAACTTCATATATATTATTTAATAGGTTTAATGTATTATTAATGTATTATTTAATAGATTTTTATTTTCCTATTTATAACTTCATAAGTTCATACTTCATATACCATAATTCATAGTATACTTCATAAGTTCGTAGCTCATAGACCATAATTCATAGTATACTTCATGAGTTCATAAATATCTATTATCTAATCTCATATTCTCAATTTATCATTCTTTAATTCAAATATTCAACTGATTTGTTTGTTGCAAACTTGCTATATAACAAACTAACAAAGAATTCAAGAAGTTGATTACTTGATCCGAATATTCATGATTTCATGTCAAGAGACCATGTCACAAATTCACAATACATAAAATATAATTACAATATATAAAATATAAGTCATGTATCAGTTATCACGATACATCAAATACATAAAATATAATTACAATATATAAATTATAAGTCATGTATCCATTATCACGATACACCGTTCACATATGACATGTTAATTGTTATAACTTAGTAACTTACAATATATAAAATATAATTATAATTGTATATTATCGATAACCCATTTTCGATAATATCCGACCCAAACCGACTGCACGGCATGCGCTTCAAATGCTATTAAAGCTAAACGATATCGACAAGGTGGCAATGTCTCGTTACGGGAGCCCCCCAAAGCTTACCCGAGACTTGAGCCAGGCCAAGTCCTTTGAAAAGCCGGCTTGAGCTTACCCAAGTCCATTCGAAAGACGGCTTAAGCCGACATAAGTCCTTTCGGAAGCCAGCATGAGCCGACCCAAATCCTTTCGAGAGCCAGCTTGAGCCGACCCAAGTCCATCCGACGCTGGCTTAAGCCTACCTAATAAGTCCATGCGACGCCGGCTTGATCCTACCCAAGTCCTTCCGAGAGCAAATTTGTTTCGACCCTAGTACATTCAAGAGTCAATTTGAGTCGACGCCACCCTATTCCATTCCGACCCAAGTTCACCAAACCCAAGTCTCACCCGACCCAAGTCCCACCGGTCCTACTCCACCCCACCCGATACCATTCTCACATCGTTGGACCCGACCCAAGACCACCTAAACTCACCCACACCCGACCCGCGGCCCACTCTCACCCATATAATTGTGACCCAAATCATTCCAACCCAAGTTGGTTCAATCCAAACCCATCCAATGACCCAATTTGACACCACTACAACAATGGAACAACAAAATTCTCCGAAAGAATCAATCATGCAATGTAATATCAAATTATTTTTCATTGAACTATTATTCTATATTAATTGGCTCAAGAGTGGAAATAAACATGCTTGAGACGATTTTTATTTTCAGTAATGAGATGAAAGAACTTTTTTAAATATAACATTGAACAGAAAATCATTTCTTATTGCGGAATATAACAAAAGTACTTACATGATATTATATTAATCTTATTATATAATATTATTAGTGACAGAGCATGTTGTCGCAGAGGGTAGCACATGCTACCCCGATTTTTAAAAATAAAAATAAAAAAATCCTTAATAAAAATTTCCTGAATTTGCCGAATTGTAAATATTTAGCTACCATTTATCAGTAGAAAATTTGTGTGAGGAGGCTTTATGTTATGGCATGAAAAGTAATAATATTATTGAATTTTTTGAAAATGGTTTTTCAGTGTCAAAACTTCGACAGAATACACTTTATAGGTATTTTTATGTTTCGTTTATGTGACTTTTTTATACCCTCAAAATAAATAAACAGTGGTTAGTTATTATGTTTAGTATCTGGGTTTAGGTTCTAAAATTAGCAAATATGTCAACAAACATACAATTTTGAACTCTATATCAATTGAAATAGGTAGACTTATATCAATCTATAATATAGGAGTAGATCAAATAAAAAAATTATTTTAATTACCTTTTTTCTCTCTGCTAGCACAATGTAGTTCACTGTGAACAATTATAATTTTCTTTTATTAAAGTACTGAGATTGTATTTGAATTTAGTTACATTTTGAAGTCAATAGGTAGAGGTGTCAAAAACTGGGCCGACCCACGGGTGAAACCGCATGCGACCCAGACCCAACCTGTTCCGAGCCGAGAGTGGTCGGTTGGAAAGCCGACCCATTCCGACCTAGCGTCCACCCGTGCCCAGTTGAACCCGTGGAATTGGTAACCTAAACTGAACTATGCCGACCCAAGTGGACCCGTGGCCAGTTGCACCCGTGAACAACGACCCAGACCCAACCTGTTTCCGACCCAAAACTAACCTGCACCCAACTTCACCCGCCAATGACCCAGTTAAACCCTCCCAGTTATCACCCAACCCAGTTGTGACCCAACCCAGTTAGCAACCGACCCAGTTGTGACCCATCCTTGTTATCACCGACCCAGTTATCACCCAACCCAGTTACCACCTGACCTAGTTACCACCCGACCCAATACAACCCGACCCAAGACCATTGCGACCCAACTTCACCATGTTATAAAGATATAGGTGGATGTGTGGATGTGAATGAAGAATTATGAGTGGATTTAATCATCTTGTTTAAAATAAAAGTAACACCCTCATATAAGGGTGGTTTTGTGTAAATTTTCCATTTCCCTCATTTTTTTTCTTCCCTCTCAAAGACATGCTATGATGCTAGTAAGTAGTAAGCATTAATCTAACAAGGAAGGATTTTGATGAGATAATTCTTTTCGGTTAACTGGCACGTATAAGAGGGATAACACTAATGACTAAACTATACATTTACTCCCACCAAAAATATCATCAACCATGAACCACCTCATTTAAACCCCCAAATTCAACCCCCCACCCATTTTGCCATAAGTAACACAAATTCAAACCCCACCCATTCTGCCATTCATCTTCATCTCTCTCAAAGTATGCCTGATTTTCTCTCTCATCTCTAAAACCATCCAAAACGGCAAAACCATCTTCATCTCTCTCGTAACCCAGTGAACCCCCATCCTAAATTTTCTCTCTCATCTCTCAAAACTTCTCCTTTTTCTACGAAATTCTCTCACTTTTCTCCTTCATCTAAAACAACAAAAAAGGATAAAGGAAAGGGTAAGGTTTTTTATGAGGGAGTTAAGGGTGGTTGTAGGAGGAAATCACTTAGATGTAGAGGAGGTGGTGTTAAGATTCTTGACAAAGTTGGTGAAGAAGGGAAAGAAAAGGAGGAGGTCTGTATGGGTAAGAGGGTGATTGTGTGTGGGTTACCGTGTGCTAATCGAGTCAATTGAAGGGTGGTGGTCAAAAGAAGGGTGGTGGTCAACTCGAAGGGTGGTGGTCAAATGAAGGGTGGGTTAAAGTGTACCGATGGTGGTGAAATGAAGGCCGGTGGTGATGTTCACATGGTCGAATATGATGGGATTACTAAGGAGATTTTTGTGGAGGATGAGGATGGGGCTTTCACACGTTTTGGGCTTGCAGAAGAATGGGATTACAATCTGATTGAGGATGGCCATGACATACCCATGAGTCCATGCATCAGTGGGGAGTTGGACCCTGAAAAACACTGTTTTCTGGTCATCCGCGAAGGAACTCAATAGGGTTCAAACCATCATCAAATCCACCCTCCATGTTGCTGTTTGTGAATAGAGAAGGAAAACGAAGAAGAAAATGCTCTTAAACTGATGTAATTCCGAGAGTCGATTTGTTCCGACCCAAGTCAATAAGCCGCCGGTTTGAGGCTTCAGTCGACCCAAGTCCAATCGAGAGACGATTTATTCTGACCCAAGTCATTCCGAAAGCCGATTTTTTCCGACCCAAGTCATTCCGAAAGCCGATTTATTCCGACCCAAGTCATTCCGTTTCCGATTTCTTCCGACCCAAGTCATTCCGAAAGCCGATTTATTCCGACCCAAGTCATTCCGATACCGTTTCCTTCCGACCCAAGTCATTCCGAAAGCCGATTTCTTCTGACCCAAGTCATTCCGAAAGCCGATTTCTTCCGACCCAAGTCATTCCGAAAGCCGATTTCTTCCGACCCAAGTTATTCCGAAAGCCGATTTATTCCGACCCAAGTTATTCCGAAAGCCGATTTGGGCCGACTTCACCTTATTCCATTCCAACCCAAATTCACCCAACCCAGATACCGGCCGACCCAGTCCCAACCGACCCAGTTCCGAGAGCTCCCTCACCTAGTTGAACCCGACCCATGTCCACCCGACCCACCCAGTTCCGACCTATGGCACACTCTCACCCAGATTATTCCGACCCAAATCATTCCGACCCAGGTTGGGTCAACCCAAACCCACCTTGTGACCTAGATTGACACCACTATCAATAGGCATTTATTTGTGTAAGATAGAGAGATTTTATAGTTGTGAAAATTACAATACTTTAAGGATGCCACTTTCTTGAATATAATAGTATAACCAAAGACTTTACTTAATATAACTTATAAGTACGTGAAAATGTTCCTCCTTTATTAGCCAGGCACAAAAATTACCAGTAGTTGTGATTAATATGTAAACATCGTTCAAAAATAAGAGTGAATGGGTAAGAGTCCGGCTATTTGGCACAATGTTCACTACATACTCACTACTCACTACTCACTACTCACTACTCACTACTCACTACTCACTAGTGAATATCTTTTCTTTTATGTGTTAAAAATTGCCAAAAAAAAATGTGTACATCTAACAATTATATTTGCACATCTATAATTTCTTTTGTATATCCAAAAATAGGTTTGTACTTCAAATATATCCAAAAACTATGTTTGCACATCCATAATAAATTTTATTTTTTGCAAGTCTAAAAACTATGTTTGCACGTGTATAATTTCTTCTGTACATTCAAAAACTAAGTTTACATATCCAATACATCCAAAAATTAGTATACACATCCACACTATATTTTGTAATTGAAAAATCTAAAAACTATATATGCACATTTAATATCTGTTTTGTACATCCAAAAACTATATTGGTACATCCATAATGTTTTTGTATCCTATATATCCATAAGTTTTTTTGTACATCTAAAATTTATTTTTGCACATCCATCATTTGTTGTTGAACATCTGAAGAAAATATGTTTGTATGACTAAAGATACCAAAAATAACCATCACATAAGTTAAGGGGCCGCGGGTGAAAAAAGAATCAAGGTTGACTAGATGGTTGGAGGCCCTTCTTCTACCTCTGTGACAGAGGTTTGATTCTCGCCCCTTGCAAAGTGAGACTCTTAAATTCTCCGCACTTACAAGGGATGTTCATCTTACCTCAAAAAAAATATTATTTGTTGAGCCTTTTTCTAATGTCTTACAACGTATTTCTAATGTTAAGTACTCCCTCCGTTTCTTTTTAATGGTTACATTTTGAGTTTTTGACACTATTTACAAATTTATGTTTGACCATCATTTGTGATTAATAGGTAAGGAAAAATATAGGAATATTCTACATGATGGCCTCTAACTTTCAGTTTTTCTATATGGTGGCAAGAGAAAAAATTTATACCCTTGTGTTTTGTATCTCAACCTTTTTTAAATTCTATACAGTACCCTTAAACTTAAAATTTTTAATGCATAATATCCCTACCGCTTTTTATACGTTGTTAATTTCAATTTTTTTTTATTTATTTAGTGGAACTAATTTAACTTATACTTAGTTTAACCCTTGGAAGGGAGTATTTACAAATTAGGTTAGTTCTACTAGTTATAAAAAGTAAATGAAATTAATGACGTATAATTAACGGTAGGGGCATTGTGCATTAGAAAAGGTAAGTTTGAGGGTACTGTGTGGAATTTTAAAAAGGTTGGGGTACAACGTAGAAAATGAATAAACACAATGGTATAACGTAGAAAAACCCAATATTATACAAAGTGACTTCCAACTTTGATAAATTCCACCTAGTGACCTTATTTCATTAATTGGTGACTTATCAATTAAACCTAACTCTTTCTCTCTCCTCTTTCTCATCCCCTTTCTCTATGTAAACCCCAATCCACGCCCCTGCACCGCCATTCAGGCCATCAAACGAACGACAGTGGGTCTACCCACTCCGCACCACCCACTTCATATGGGATGTACCCTGTAGAAAACTGGGAGCAACATGATTCCTAGTCTACTAATGCCCAGGTTCTAATGTCAATTTGCCTGGAAACTGTTTGCTTATTCTTGTGATATGTATTCTCCCTTTAGATTTGAAACTTGAAACCTAATAAACATATATATCTGTTTCTTTAGTCTGCCCATCTTTTGGGATACATATAGGTTGTGTAAGTGGGATTAGAAATGCTCATTGTTTGTTGTCTTGAGAAAATGCGTGCTTAATAATATTCTAGCATGTGGTTGTTCCAGTAGTTTGTTCTAAATCCTTGCATATAAGAACATTATGTTACAGAACCAACGGTTATTCTATAACGAACAATTGTAAGTACTCAGCAATTTTTAACCAGTTTAACAGTGTTATGTAAAGATAACAAGATTAAGCCTTTTCAAATATTTTGACCTGATATATGTGGCACTATGCAGTGAAGATGGTGAAGTGTCAACTATCATGAGTCTACAGCTTAGCTGCATTGTTAATCCTAACTTGAGAAATTATAAAGCCACAAGTTATGCAAGATGAGAGCATGATCAATTTATGAAAGAGAAAGGGGATGAGGGAGGAATGAGAAAGAGTAAGGTTTGATTGGTTAGCCATCAATTAATGAAATAAGGTCACTAGGTAGAATTTGTCTAAGTTGGGAGTCACTTTGTATAATAATTTTTTTTTACCTTGCCACCATATAGAAAAATTAAAAGTTGGAGGCCACCGTGTAGAATTTCCCAAAAATATATATAGTCATGTGAGATCTTGTTTATTCGTCTCAATATGTACTTTTGGAATATCAACTTTTTATAACTTTTACAAACGCAAATTTAGAGATATTAATGTCTATTTACATTGACACACGTAAAAAGGTAAAGTGTAACTATTCCCTCCGTCCCATAATATAGTGCTCACTTCTCATTTTAAACGGAAATTAAGGAAAATGGAAGGAGTAGTAATATTTTCCAAAAAAATGTATCTTTTTTTGAGGGGAAAAGCAAGCTAGATTAATTTAGGGACAACGTGTGCATAAGAACATAGGGCGCCACCTCCGGGGGGGAGTGGTTTTTCCAAATTTGTTCAATGCCAAAGGGTACTAGCTTTGCTAAATGATGGGCACTATAGTTCCCGTCTCTTTTGACATGAGACCAAACAAGAGACTTAAAAGAAGTACAATGAGCTAAAATATCACAAAGAATAACATCTAACTCTGAGAGGAAAACAACATTTTTTGATAGACGCTTGACAACAACCTAACAATATGATTCAAGGATCACTTCATTGAGTCCAAAACGCTTACCCATCCTCACACCCATCTCGATAGCTTTTGCTTCCGCCACTTCAAGACTCCAATAGGCTCTAACTCGACGTGTTGAAGCCAAGAGCACAGCACCACTCGAATTCCTGCCTACAATACCCAAACCACCCAACCAGCAGCATCAACCGAAGCGTCCACGTTGATCTTAATCACGTCGAGCGGGGGGGACCTGCCATACATTAGAGCTTGAGGAAGCAGGTATGCCTTGTCGGCCATAGATGCGAGCACTATACTTTCCTTGTTCTTCAACCAACCGAGCTACACGAGCACACAACACATTATTAGGGGTACATTTGCATTGAAAAACCACTGATTACGTTCCCCCACACACACCAAGCAAGAAAAACTCCTCTAGTGATAATCTTTTTATCAAGCTTTTTCCACCCAGCTACAAGCTCACACATAGAAAGATTCGAAGCATTGGCACACATACCCTCATAACCTAAATCCATCCACAAATCAACAACTCAAGGACACTCAAATAAAGCGTGCCCAATCCGACTCTTCGGTACCGTAGCCCCATGGACACGAGGACTCCTCAATCAAGTGACGTTGATGAGGAGAGAACGTGTAGGCAAAGTACTTGTGCACAATCTCCAGAGAAATTGCTTGACCTTGGGACTAGCTTCCATGCTCCAAATATCAATCCAAGCTTGATGAAAATTGTTAAGGCTACACCCCTTGCCAAGCATATAGGCAGTTTTCACAGAGTAAATACCATCCTTGGTGAGAGCCCAAGTAAGATCATCATGGGGGCTAGAAGAACTCGAAGGGATAGCCAAGATGCACTTGGCATCACGTTCATTGAAAACATCCTCAATCAAATCAACATTCCACTGAAATGAGGCATCAATTAAATCACATACCTTCTCCACGCCCGCATGTGGCGCGCTAGTGGCAAAACACCCATCATCATCAGCTAACCATGGGTCGGTCCACACATTCACTCTCGAACCATTTCGCACACGCCAAAGACAACCTTCTTTGAGAAGCGCTTTCGAACTCCATATGCTTTCCACGAGTAACTACAAGAGTACCCAAGAGAAGCATCAAGAAAGTCACTATTGGGGCAGTATTTTGCTCGCATAACCCGACCAAACAAGGACTTAGACTCACGGCTCAAACACCAAGCCTGATGACCAAGAAGAGCATCATTGAAGACTCCAAGGTCCTTGAAACCCATACCACCAAGACACTTCAAAGTGCACATAGAATCGCAATTCATTTAGTGAATCTTCCTTGTTGTATCCGAACTCCCCCACCAAAACCTGACCATGGCCGAATGGATGCGTTGAATAACCATGCTAGAAATTTTATAAACTCCCACAAGATAGGTGGGCATAGCTTGAATGACATATTTTAGAAGCGTCTCTCTTTCCCTGCTCTCGATAGAAGTTTTTTCCAAATTCTATCAAGGAGAGAATCAAAGATAGCTTTCTTTGATCTCCCAACAATAGAGGGGATACCAAGGTACTTATCATGCTTGTAAACTTGCCGCATCTTCAAAATTCCCACCAACTCTTCTTTTTGATCACTAACACCAATACTGAAAGAAACTTCCGACTTTTCACAATTAATTTTCTGCCCGGATGCTAATTCATATTGGTTGAGAATATCAACTATAATAGTGCATTCCTGACGGGTAGCTCTTGTAAAGAGTAGACTGTCATCTGCAAAAAGAAGGTGAGAAATTTCGGGACCGCTGCGACTAGCTTTCGCACCATGAATCTATTTATCCTGAACCTTACGCTGAATCATTTTGGAAAAAGCATCAACAATCAAAATGAATAAGTAAGGAAGGATAGGGTCTCTTTGACGGAGACCACGAGCAGGAACAACAGAGCCACAAACTCCACCATTAAGAATGAAGGAGTAAGAAACAGAGAAAACGCAATCCGTCACCAGGTATACCCAACGCCCATCAAAACCCATAGTCAGCAACAACTTCCTCAGAAAACCCCACTCAACTCTATCATAAGCTTTGTTCATGTCAAGTTTCATAGCAATGGTGCCTCGTCTACTATGACTCCTGTTCTTCATAGAATGAAAGATTTCCAAAGCAATGAGAGTATTGTCCGTAATGAGACGACAAGGAACAAAAGCACTTTGATTCTCCGTGACTATGGAAGGGAGGAATTCTTTGAGTCTGATAACCAAGGCCTTCGAAACCAGTTTATAGAGAACATTATAGAGAGCAGTAGTCCTAAACTCAGAAGCAACAGTAGGGCTCTTAACTTTCGTAATCAGGGCAATATTAGTTTTATTAATACAGCTAGGGGAATAAGAAGCATGAAGAATAATACACACAAACTGAGTTACATCATCACCTATAATGTGCCGGAAACGCTGATAAAAGATAGCATGCATACCGTCGGGCCCGAGCCTTGCAGGATGCATCTGGTCAGTGCAACAAAAATCTCATCTTTTGTGAATAGCCTCAATAGAGTCTGATTACAGTCATCTGAAACAATGGGTGTAACATCCCACAAAACATCCTGCAAGCTTGTGTCAGAGGGGTGTGTAGAGGTGAAAATATCATGAAAATAATCCCCAAAAATATTCTCTACATCTTCTTCATTATCATGCCAGACACCAGAGCGATCATATAAACCCACAATATTGTTTCTTTTTCTCCTTTGAGAACTTTGTGGTGAAAATATTTTGTGTTTCTGTCACCGTCCCTAACTTCCGACACTTGCGAACGAATGTACCAGTACGCCTCCTGTTTCTCGTGCAAATCATCAAGAGTTTTCTCGAGTGCAGCACACTCGTTGCAATTCTCTTTAGAACTAGGGCCATGTTGGACTCGAAGAAGGCTCTTCTCGGTTCTTTCAATCTACTTGTCCAACTTCCTAAATTTTCTCCACTCCAGACAACAAGCTCGCCAGCCATGGCTTGGAGACGAGAGGGGAAAAATTCACCGATAGAGATGTCCCAAGCTTTCCGTACAAAGACTTTCCACAACTATCATCAAGCAACTAGTTTGTTTCGAAACGAAACCCCCTCCTCTTTCTTCGGGTGCTGCTGCGGATATAAGGCCGAGTAACAATAGCTAGATGGTCTGATTTATAACGTAATAAATGATCAACATAAATGCTAGGATAGAGGTCATACCACGAAGCTGAACACAAGAATCTGTCAAGACGTTCCCTGATGTGAGTAGAGGGAGACTTCCCACGTTCCCAAGTGTACCAGCAGCCCGTAAACCCCAAGTCTCGAAACCGAAGATCATTCACAGTAGCTTGAAACAAGAACATATCCTTACGAACTCTGACAACACCACCCTCCTTCTCATTGTAACTGAGTATTTCAATGAAATCACCCCCAAACAGAATTGGGAAGGGAGAAGAATCATAGAGATGACGAATTAACGTCCAAGTTTTATATTTCTCTTCATCTTTTGGCCAAACATAAATCCCAACAAATCTCCAGACAAGAGTTCCATCTTCAACATCACCACAAATATGGTTTTGAGAAAAAGAAACAAGAGTAAACTTGATTTCCTCCTTCGAATACAAACACAAACCTCCCACTTTCCCTCTACTAGCAACCGCAAAGGCATTATGAAAACCCAAACGAGTTTTAAGAGCTTCTGCATCTTGTTTATTAATCATGGTTTCCGACAGAAAGATCATGTCGGGGGCATGAGTAACACTCCGGCGTTGAAGGCGGGTGAACCGACTAAGGGTTGCCCATCCCTCGCGGTTCCAACACATTGTATTCATAATGCTTGGCGGGGTTAGCTTTGACCAACCTCCGCCTCAGTCTTGGTATCAAGATCACAAGATGAACTCGGCTTCACACGCTTCACAGTAACATCCTTCTCTCCTTCCTCCATATTAGTACCAGCTTCAAAGTTACGTTTGTTGGAAACGGTCATATCTGTGTCCATGCTCACAATACACCTTTTATCTTCCATGTCTCCACGGGCAAGTCTTTTCCAAGCCTTGACCTTGGTTACATCATTAATTTTCTCCACATTTTGACTATCAAAAACAAACATGGCTGGGCTAGGTGAATTTAAAGCAATATCAGGCACCACTGTACTAGGAGCATTAATTTGGGAATTAATATGAGGTGGAGATTGCTCCTGAACCCGAGGCAAGAAGTAATAGCAAAGACATGTGGCAATGGTCACCACCGATGATACCTCAAGAGAGGGGGATCCCGAGGCTCCTGTCGGTGGCGAGGACTAGACACCAAAGATGTGTCCCTTTGGGTGGGAGACATGTCAAACAAAATCTTCTTGCTTTTCCGGAATTTCTCATCCTCCTCTATTTCCTTCAACCTTCCTTTTTTAGGCGTGGCCTTCAACTCAGCACTCCACCCCATCTTTTCTTGCTTATCCTCTTCAGGAACAGCATGACAATTACACTCGGAGTGCCCCATGATAGCAGCAGCAAAACAAAAGAATGGGAGATGTTCATATGCAAAGTCTAATTGTAATTCTCGGCCCTTCCCCGTCCTTGATTTTACGAAATCTACGCAAAGGTTTAGAGACATTAAGAACAACTTTCACACGACTACATCTCCCTATTCCCAATACATCTTCCTCCATCTCCAATATCTCACCCATATTCCCAATTAAAGCACGAACAATTTCATCAGAACGATAGTTAAACGGGAGGTTTTTGATACGAACCCAAAAGGGTGAGTATGTAATTGCTACCTGGTCCGATTGCTCATCACCATCAGCTTCTTTGAGCAATATTAGCATGTTATCAAAGCACCATGGGCACCCCTCAACAACCTTCATCATGTCCTTCCAATGGAAGAATTGGAAAGCATAAAAATTAGGGCTTAACACACGAATGATCATGCCTTTCGTCGGAGCCCAGACAGACGTGATGGTGCACTTGAAGGCATCCACATTATAAGATCGCTCTGTCAATAATCGTCCAAAAAGAACAAGAGATAATTTATTCTCCACGCTAGGGTTTATAGTTTCAAGATCCAAAACAGTATTTTCTTCTTCATCAATAGTCAAACGAGAAACGTATTATGCAATCTCCTCGGCCATGGCCCCGAGGAGGTGGTCGCCGCGGGGGAAAAAACCCGGGGGTTAGGGTTCTCGGGAGGAGAGGGAAGCCTTTCTTTCAAGGGAGTTTTGGTAAAATGTGGATTGGTTAGTCTACTTCCCAAAAAAAAATGTATCTAATGAAGTGCTTTTTTAGCACTTTTATCTTGGAACTAGTTCTTTTATTTTCTTTTTCCCTTAAAATAATCAAAAACAATAAAATGGTCCTTGAAATGGTGTAAAGCAATAAATAGGGGCACATATTTTGAAAGAAAGGTAGGGGTATTTTAGAACGTTTGTGTAGAATTTAAGGATGATTTAGTCCAAAAAATTGATAAAAACGAAAAATAGACACACCATTTTGGGACACTCGGAAATTAATATGAGTACTATATTATAAGACGAAGGGAGTATTAAAAATAATGGAGGGAGTAGAATATGAGGGGCGATAAAACACTAATCGTTAGTGGGCACGTTGCCCACTAACAACAATTATTATTATTATTATTTTTTGGAAAAAGTTACCTTTTTGTAAAGAAATAAAACTTTTTGATAAAATAAAAATATAAAAAGGCAACCTTTTGTCAAAAAGTAAACATGTGATATCTGCCATAAAGTAAAAAGTTGGATTGATTTACGTGTCCCGTTCAGCTTTTCCCCGAAAAAGTACAATTGGTTATTTATAAGAACCCCTATTTGTGTATTCAAAACACCGATTATTAATAAATCAACCCCTGTTTGTGTGTTATTGTTAAATCAACCCCTGTTTGTGTATGTAAATATGTTGAAATGACAACATTATCCTTGTTATTAGTTTAAAATTACATAATTACCCCCGTTAGCGACCAAAGGTACCCATTAACTGTTAGCGTTTTATCACCATTCACCTCTCGTAGAATATAGTGATCTACCATAAAGTTTGTCTCCAAGGATACGTCCCCGTGGCCCATTGACAAATTAGGCAAGTATCCTACTCTGAAAAGTCCTGAAGGTAACGTGGCGTCGTGGCCTATTAAATACCCTTTATGCTACCAAATTTGCCTTAGTCTTGAAGTTTGACGTGCCCATGATATTATTTTTTTGTAGTTTTTTTTAGAGGGGTTTTTTATAGTATTTTTTAGAGGGGTTTTTTATAGTATTTTGTTTTTGTTTTTTCAGAGGGGTTTTTTTTTTATAGTAGTTCAGTATTAAAAACCTTAATTCTATTATTTGCAATAAAATCGTGGCCTATTACATACCATGCTACCAAACTTGCAATAAAGTGGAGGATCTTGGGATAAAAAATTAATAAACATCGAACCGCTAGACCAAAAGCTTGTTAATATATTTGATATTCCCTCCATCCCATAATATAGTGCTTAATTCTTTTTTTTCACCGGAATTAAGGAGAATGGAGGGAGTAGTATAATTCTCCAAAAGAAATATTTAATGAAGTACTTTTTGGTACTTTTTGTCTTTGAACTACTTATTTTATTTCCTTTCCTTTAAAAAAAAATGAAAAATCAATAAATGTTCCTTGGAATAGTGTAAAACAATTAATAGGGGCACACATTTGAAAGAAAGATTGGGTTATTTATGAAAGTTTGTGTAAAAATTAAGGATAATTTAGTCCAAACAAATTAATAAAAAATAAAATTGACACAACATTTTGGGACACTAAAAAAGGAATGTAAGCATTATATTATGAGACGGAGGGAGTACATAAAACGTATATTATATCTACTATGTCAAAAAAATTTATTGAGACTAGGCTCCTACGAGCCCCAAATAAAATCCTTCCCTCCATCTTAGTCTTGAAGTTCACGTGCCCAAGATAATATTTTTTGGTAGTATTTATATTTTTGAGGGGTTTTTGATAGTTGTTTAGTATTAATAATCAACTGAAGTGGTTAATTCTTTCATTTAAGTTATTGGTTACATGTTCAAAATCTATATTTTGAACTTTTTCTTTATTATGTATAAGTGGCTAACGTGAAAAGAATAACGGAAAAGGAGGCAACATGTGGCATGAAAGCATGTATTGACCATGATTTTAAATATTACTCTAGTATTAATATTTCGCTAAACAATTATTTCATAATTCAATATTAATTTTGATGAGTAGACCTTTACGTTGAGGAATAGAGGTAGTACTTCAAAATCTTATACATGAAACAGACCTTAATAGGTTGATTTGTAATGTGGATGCCAACCTTAATATATAAGAGAAAAATTCATCTATTCATGATGTGTTCAATAATAACTATTAAAGTAGTTTTTAAAGGTTGGACTAAGTAAAAAACTCTACTAACAGTGAAATTTGATGTTTCATCTTTTTCTGCTAATCTAACAACTATTTATGTTGAAGACTAATTTCTACTTTTCTCTAAATGGTAGGTTGTCTCGCCTTATCTCTCTCACTTAAATTCCCTTCACTTTATTTTTTTATTCAATTTTTCCTTACTTTTACTCCCTTTCTCTTTATATTTTGCACTTTTTCTTGGTCTATATCCAAACATAAATGTCCTAGTTAAAAAAAAGAGGGAGCATTCATTTCAAAAGTACTCCCTCTGTATTCATTTATTAAGACTACTTGGAATCTTGATACTATTCACAATTCAAGATAATCTTCTAAATTATTCTCAATATATAAGAAAAAATAGAGTCATGTGGAGTATTGTTTAATTGATCTCAATGAATACTTTATTAATATTTAATCGTTGTAATTTTTTCAAATATGTAATAATATATATTTAAGGTAAAAATAATATTGGCAAACGCACAGTTGAAACAGGAATGATAAAAAGATACGGAGGGAGTATATGTTAACAACTAAAATCTAAGATCAAGTAGCTAACATCAGCTTACTATTCCCTCCATTTAGTTTTAATTTACTCACTTCACTTTGGGTGAGAACCAAAGAAAATGTCCAAAAGTGTGTGATAGAAAAACTGAAAAATGGCAGAGAGAAACTGAAAATTGAGAGAGAACAACTAAAAAGGAGGAGAGAGAAATTTTGTGGTGGATTATTATATTCAAAAGTGGAGTACATAGGTGGAAAAAGAGCAGAAGATAGATGGGACAAAAATAGAAAAGGCAACAGAGTGTAGATTAAAAAGAAAGTGTATATATTAAGAAGAAATAAAGGGATCATATCTATTACAACAATTAACAACTACCACGACAAGTAGAGGTGTTCATAAATATCCAACGCGAAGTAATATTGACACTGAGATTGATATGGCTTTGCATAATATTGATGATCTCAAGGCGCCTAGATTGATGGTTTCAACAGCTTGTTTTTCAAAAAAAGCTGGAATGTTATGAAGGGCAAGGTGTATGAGGCTATTCATGAGTTCTTTGATGAAGGTATATTACCTGCTGACATTAATTGTACCTTGGTGACTCTGATTCCTAAAATTTCTCATCCTTATTCTGTTAAGGATTTTAGGCCTATTGCTTATTGCACAGTCTTATACAAGCTAATTGCTAATATTTTAACTATGAGAATGCAGGCAGTTATAGGAAATGTTGTGGATTTAGCTCAAGCTGGCTTTATCCCTAACAAAACTATCTCTGATAATATTTTACTTGCTACTGAGCTCATTAAAGAGTATTCTACTAAACATGTTAGCCCTACGTGTATGATTAAAATTGACTTAAGGAAAGCCTATGATTCAGTTGAATGGCCTTTCCTTAAAGTGATGCTTGCTGAATTGGGTTTTCCCCCCAAATTTGTCTCTTGGATCATGACATGTGTTACTTCTGTGTTTCATTCTGTGCTTATCAATGGTGTTCCTACTCCTCCATTTAAAGCTCAGAAAGGGTTAAGACAGGGAGATCCCCTCTCTCCCTTTCTTTTTGCCATTTATATGGAGTACCTGTCCAGATGCTTGGGAAATTTGAAGATAATTCCTGACTTCAATTTTCATCCTAGATGTGAAAAGTTGGGTGTTACACACCTTATGTTTGCAGATGATCTCTTGATGTTTGCAAGAGCTGATACAAGCTCTATCCAGTTAATCTATGATGCTTTTCAAAAGTTTTATTCTGCTTCAGGCTTAGAAGCTAATCTGGATAAGAGTAATGTATACTTTGCTGGGATTAATTATTCATACTGATGACATTCATGTTTTACAGCATATTTTGCAAATGCCTACTGGTACTCTCCCCTTTAAATACTTGGGAGTGCCTTTAGCCTCCAGGAAATTATTCTATAATGAATACAAGCCTCTTTTAGCTAAAGTCACTGCTAGAATAAAATCATGGACTGCTAAGAAATTATCTTATGCAGGTTGAGCTCAATTGGTCTCTTCTGTTCTTCATGGAGTTCAGTTGTATTGGTGTCAAATATTCATCCTCCCTATAAAGCTCCTTAGGGATATTCAGGCAATCTGCAGGTCCTACTTATGGACTGGTCTTGATGCTGTTTCTAAAAAGAATCCTATTGCTTGGGATACTCTTTGCCACAAGAAGTCTAGTGGAGGGTTGAATTTTAAAGATATTATTCTGTGGAATAAAGCTATAATTGCCAAGCACTTTTGGGCTTTGGCCAATAAGCAAGATAGGCTTTAGATTAGATGGCTTCATGCTTATTACATTAAGCGTGCTGATGTGTGGAGTATGCCCATCCCTCAAAGACTGTCATTGTAACACCCCGGCAATTCTCTATTTTATAAAATACCTTTTTCCCATAAAACATAGAGAATCACCAAAGTATTATCGCCCGTGTGATAACGTATCGGCTTACTCAGAATTTTGCAGTGGAAATAATAAATAACTTTGAAAACATAATTGAAGTTAGTCAACCACAAGGTCAACTTCAAAACCAAACCAAAGTCAAAACCAACATAAAAGTCAACCTAAATAAACATAACCAAACCAAACCAAAAGTACATGAGTAATAAAAGAAACTAAAACAAAAGCTCTCCAAACTGATTCCCAAAAACCCAATGATGCATCATCTTCAGACCTGGAATGGTCGATGCTTTATTGATCCTAAATAACTCCTCACCAAATGGGTCATTACAGGATCAATAAGGCACAACCATGATCGGCACACAGAAAAGCACGTAATCAGCAAAGCTGAGTACTTACATAATAAATTAAAACACATAACCTAATATGATACTAATAAGCATTAAATGAAAGATATATAATAACATAATGAAATATCAGACTCACTATACTGAACTTGACTCCACAGAACCAATATATTATTTTATTAATAAATTGAATAGGCAATGGATAGAGTTGTCCAACCAAAACATGTCTTCAATTTAGAAGACGAAGTACGGGCGCAACTCCGTACTCCCGCGACCAACGATAGCGAGGTACTAATTAAATAGAAATAGGACACGGTGATCAATTCGGTCCCAAGAAAAGCCATGGGCTACCACCATGTACTCCAACTCATACTAGTCCAACACTTCAGACGTGCACAAGTACAAAGCTTATTGCTATTCACTTATCACTTTAAGTATTAATAAATTGATTGAATGTTGGGACTCACAACAATAAGACAACCAACATAAATCTCATGAAAACACAAAGATTCTAATTTACTAAATCTCATGAAAACACAAAGATTCTAATCTCATGACAACCAACGTAAATATCCCACTTTACTAAACAAGGTCCTCGGTCCTTATAAAGTAAATAATATAATAAATCCATGGGAACAACATGATACAATTCATGATCCAATAAATAATACATTTATTAATCCCTCATGTGAATTAATAAAATCAACGTTTCCAACCCACATGCGTGCATCAATCATCCATACAAACATATAATACTTCATCATAGGTGTAGACACATAATCATGTCTCCCCATTTAAAAATCCAATGATGAAACATACCGTGGCCTATAAATATTCGTAATTTCTCGAATTACGGACGGCTTTTGATTATTATTTTACGCATACACAAATTTTAAACGGGAATTAAGGAAAATGGAAGGAGTAGTAATATTTTCCAAAAAAATGTATCTTTTTTTGAGGGGAAAAGCAAGCTAGATTAATTTAGGGACAACGTGTGCATAAGAACATAGGGCGCCACCTCCGGGGGGGAGTGGTTTTCCCAAATTTGTTCAATGGCAAAGGGTACTAGCTTTGCTAAATGATGGGCACTATAGTTCCAGTCTCTTTTGACATGAGACCAAACAAGAGACTTAAAAGAAGTACAATGAGCTAAAATATCACAAAGAATAACATCTAACTCTGAGAGGAAAACAACATTTTTTGATAGACGCTTGACAACAACCTGACAATATGATTCAAGGATCACTTCATTGAGTCCAAAACGCTTACCCATCCTCACACCCATCTCGATAGCTTTTGCTTCCGCCACTTCAAGACTCCAATAGGCTCTAACTCGACGTGTTGAAGCCAAGAGCACAGCACCACTCGAATTCCTGCCTACAGCACCCAAACCACCCAACCAGCAGCATCAACCGAAGCGTCCATGTTGATCTTAATCACGTCGAGCGGGGGGGCCTGCCATACGTTAGAGCTTGAGGAAGTAGGTATGCCTTGTCGGCCATAGATGCGAGCACTATACTTGCCTTGTTCTTCAACCAACCGAGCCACACGAGCACACAACACATTATTAGGGGTAGATTTGCATTGAAAAACCCACTGATTACGTTCCCCCCACACACACCAAGCAAGAAAAACTCCTCTAGTGACAATCTTTTTATCAAGCTTTTTCCACCCAGCTACAAGCTCACACATAGAAAGATTCGAAGCATTGGAACACATACCCTCATAACCTAAATCCATCCACAAATCAACAACTCAAGGACACTCAAATAAAGCGTGCCCAGCCCGGCTCTTCGGTACCATAGCCCCATGGACACGAGGACTCCTCAATCAAGTGACGTTGATGAAGGAGAGAACGTGTAGGCAAAGTACTTGTGCACAATCTCCAGAGAAATTGCTTGACCTTGGGATTTGCTTCCATGCTCCAAATATCAATCCAAGCTTGATGAAAATTGTCAAGGCTACACCCCTTGCCAAGCATATAGGCAGTTTTCATAGAGTAAATACCATTCTTGGTGAGAGCCCAAGTAAGATCATCATGGGGGCTAGAAGAACTCGAAGGGATAGCCAAGATGCACTTGACATCACGTTCATTGAAAACATCCTCAATCAAATCAACATTCCACTGAAATGAGGCATCAATTAAATCACATACCTTCTCCACGCCCGCATGTGGCGCGCTAGTGGTAAAACACCCATCATCATCAGCTAACCATGGGTCGGTCCACACATTCACTCTCGAACCATCTCCCACACGCCAAAGACAACCTTCTTTGAGAAGCGCTTTCGAAATCCAAATGCTTTCAACGAGTAACTACAAGAGTACCCAAGAGAAGCATCAAGAAAGTCACTATTGGGGCAGTATTTTGCTCGCATAACCCGGCCAAACAAGGAGTTAGGCTCACGGCTCAAACACCAAGCCTGATGACCAAGAAGAGCATCATTGAAGACTCCAAGGTCCTTGAAACCCATACCACCAAGACACTTCAAAGTGCACATAGAATCGCAATTCTTTCAGTGAATCTTCCTTGTTGTATCCGAACTCCCCCACCAAAACCTGACCATGGCCGAATGGATGCGTTGAATAACCATGCTAGAAATTTTGTAAACTCCCATAAGATAGGTGGGAATAGCTTGAATGACATATTTTAGAAGCGTCTCTCTTTCCCTGCTCTCGATAGAAGTTTTTTCCAAATTCTATCAAGGAGAGAATCAAAGATAGCTTTCTTTGATCTCCCAACAATAGAGGGGATACCAAGGTACTTATCATGCTTGTCAACTTGCCGCATCTTCAAAATTCCCACCAACTCTTCTTTTTTATCACTAACACCTATACTGAAAGAAACTTCCAACTTTTCACAATTAATTTTCTGCCCGGATGCTAATTCATATTGGTTGAGAATATCAACTACAATAGTGCATTCCTGACGGGTAGCTCTTGTAAAGAGTAGACTGTCATCTGCAAAAAGAAGGTGAGAAATTTCGGGACCGCTGCGACTAGCTTTCGCACCATGAATCTATTTATCCTGAACCTTACGATGAATCATTTTGGAAAAAGCATCAACAATCAAAATGAATAAGTAAGGAGTGAGAGGGTCTCCCTGACGGAGACCACGAGCAGGAACAACAGAGCCACAAACTCCACCATTAAGAATGAAGGAGTAAGAAACAGAGAAAATGCAATCTGTCACCAGGTTCACCCAACGCCCATCAAAACCCATAGTCAGCAACAACTTCCTCAGAAAACCCCACTCAACTCTATCATAAGCTTTGCTCATGTAAAGTTTCACAGCAATGGTGCCTCGTCTACTATGACTCCTGTTCTTCATAGAATGAAAGATTTCCAAAGCAATGAGAGTATTGTCCGTAATGAGACGACCAGGAACAAAAGCACTTTGATTCTCCGTGACTATGGAAGGGAGGAATTCTTTGAGTCTGATAACCAAGGCCTTCGAAACCAGTTTATAAAGAACATTATAGAGAGCAGTAGTCCTAAACTCAGAAGCAACAGTAGGGCTCTTAACTTTCGTAATCAGGGCTATATTAGTTTTATTAATACAGTTAGGGGAATAAGAAGCATGAAGAATAATACACACAAACTGAGTTACATCATCACCTATAATGTGCCGGAAACGCTGATAAAAGATAGCATGCATACCATCAGGGCTCGGAGCCTTGCGGAGGATGCATCTCGAAGTGCGGAAAAATCTCATCTTTTGTGAATAGCCTCAATAGAGTCTGATTACAGTCATCTGAAACAATGGGTGTAACATGCTTCAAAACATCCTGCAAGCTTGTGTCAGAGGGGTGTGTAGAGGTGAAAATATCATGAAAATAATCCCCAAAAATATTCTCTACATCTTCTTCATTATCATGCCAGACACCAGAGCGATCATATAAACCCACAATATTATTTCTTTTTCTCCTTTGAGAACTTTGTGGTGAAAATATTTTGTGTTTCTGTCACCGTCCCTAACTTCCGACACTCGCGAACGAATGTACCCGTACGCCTCCTGTTTCTCGTGCAAATCATCAAGAGTTTTCTCGAGTGCAGCACACTCGTTGCAATTCTCTTCAGAGCTTGGGCCTTATTGGACTCGAAGAAGGCTCTTCTGGGTTCTTTCAATCTACTTGTCCAACTTCCTAAATTTTTCTCCACTCCAGACAACAAGCTCGCCAGCCATGGCTTGGAGACGAAAGGGGAAAAATTCACCAGTGGAGATGTCCCAAGCTTTCCGTACATCACTTTCACAACTATCATCAAGCAACCAGTTTGTTTCGAAACAAAACCCCCTCCTCTTTCTTCGGGTGCTGCTGCGGATATAAGGCTGAGTAACAATAGCTAGATGGTCTGATTTATAACGTAACAAATGATCAACATAAGTGCCAGGATAGAGGTCATACCACGAAGCTGAACATAAGAATCTGTCAAGACGTTCCCTGATGTGAGTAGAGGGAGACTTCCCACGTTCCCAAGTGTACCAAAGGCCAAGTAAACCCCTAGTCTCGAAGCCCAAGATCATTCACAGTAGCTTGAAACAAGAACATATCCTTACGAACTCTGACAACACCACCCTCCTTCTCATTGTAACTGAGTATTTTTTTAAATCACCCCCAAACAGAATTGGGAAGGGAGTAGAATCATAGAGATGACGAATTAACGTCCAAGTTTTATGTTTCTCTTCATCTTTTGGCCAACCATAAATCCCAACAAATCTCCAGACAAGAGTTCCATCTTCAACATTACCACAAATATGGTTTTGAGAAAAAGAAACAAGAGTAAACTTGATTTCCTCCTTCCAATACAAACACAAACCTCCCACTTTCCTTCTACTAGCAACCGCAAAGGCATTATGAAAACCCAAATGAGTTTTAAGAGCTTCTGCATCTTGTTTATTAATCATGGTTTCCGACAGAAAGATCATGTCGGGGGCATGAGTAACACTCCAGCGTTGAAGCTGGTGAACTGACTAAGGGTTGCCCATCCCTCGGCAGTTCCAACACATTGTATTCATAATGCTTGGCGGGGTTGGCTTTGACCAACCTCTGCCTCAGTCTTGGTATCAAGATCACAAGATGAAATCGGCTTCACACGCTTCACAGTAACATCCTTCTCTCCTTCCTCCATATTAGTACCAGCTTCAAAGTTACGTTTGTTGGAAACGGTCATATCTGTGTCCATGTCTCCACGGACAAGTCTTTTTCAAGCCTTGACCTTGGTTACAGGATTAATTTTCTCCACATTTTGACTATAAAAAACAAACATGGCTGGGCTAGGTGAATTTAAAGCAATATCAGGCACCACTGTACTAGGAGCATTAATTTGGGAATTAATATGAGGTGGAGATTGCTCCTGAACCCGAGGCAAGAAGTAATAGCAGCACATGTGGCAATGGTCACCACTGATGATACCTCGAGAGAGGGGGATCCCGAGGCTCCGGTGTCAGTGGCAGGACTAGACACCAAAGATGTGTCCCTTTGGGTGGGAGACATGTCAAACAAAATCTTCTTGCTTTTCCGGAATTTCTCATCCTCCTCTATTTCCTTCAACCTTCCTTTTTTAGGCGTGGCCTTCAACTCAGCACTCCACCCCATCTTTTCTTGCTTATCCTCTTCAGGGACAGCATGACAATTACACTCGGAGTGCCCCATGATAGCGCAGGCAAAACAAAAGAATGGGAGATGTTCATATGAAAAGTCTAATTGTAATTCTCGGCCCTTCATGTCCTTGCTTTTTACGAAATCTATGCAAAGGTTTAGAGACATTAAGAACAACTTTCACACCACTATATCTCCCTATTCCCAATACATCTTCCTCCATCTCCAATATCTGACCCATATTCCCAATTAAAGCACGAATAATTTCTTCAGAACGATAGTTAAATGGGTGGCTTTTGATACGAACCCAAAAGGGGGAGTAAGTAATTGCTACCTGGTCCGATTGCTCATCACCATCAGCTTCTTTGAGCAATATTAGCATGTTATCAAAGCACCATGGGCACCCCTCAACAACCTTCATCATGTCCTTCCAATGGAAGAATTGGAAAGCATAAAAATTAAGGCTTAACACACGAATGATCATGCCTTTCGTCGGAGCCCAGATAGACGTGATGGTGCGCTTGAAGGCATCCACATTATAAGATCGCTCTGTCAATAATCGTCCAGAAAGAACAAGAGATAACTTATTCTCCATGCTAGGGTTTATAGTTTCAAGATCCAAAACAGTTTTTCTTCTTCATCATCAATAGTCAAACGAGAAACGTATTATGCAATCTCCTCGGCCATGGCCTGAGGAGGTGGTCGCCGCGGCGGGGAAAAAACCAGGGGGTTAAGGTTCTCGGGAGGAGAGGGAAGCCTTTCTTTCAAGGGAGTTTTGGTAAAATGTGGATTGGTTAGTCTACTTCCCAAAAAAAAAATGTATCTAATGAAGTGCATGCTTTTTTAGCACTTTTATCTTGGAACTAGTTCTTTTATTTTCTTTTTCCCTTAAAATAATCAAAAATAATAAAATGGTCCTTGAAATGGTGTAAAGCAATAAATAGGAGCACATATTTTGAAAGAAAGGTAGGGGTATTTTAGAACGTTTGTGTAGAATTTAAGGATGATTTAGTCCAAAAAATTGATAAACACGAAAAATAGACACACCATTTTGGGACACTCGGAAATTAATGTGAGTACTATATTATAAGACGAAGGGAGTATTAAAAATAATGGAGGGAGTAGAATATGAGGGGCGATAAAACACTAATCGTTAGTGGGCACGTTGCCCACTAACAACAATTATTATTATTATTTTTTGGAAAAAGTTACCTTTTTGTAAAGAAATAAAACTTTTTGATAAAATAAAAATATAAAAAGGCAACCTTTTGTCAAAAAGTAAACATGTGATATCCACAAATGCAGTAAAAAAGTAAACACTAATCGTTAGTGGGCACGTTGCCCACTAACAGCAATTTGTAGCTTTCTTCTCTTTTCTTTTAATTCTTTTTTTTCTACCTTAAGGTCTAAAAAGAAGAAATTTATCCCTTCTCTAAGGATGACCAATTATCATAAAAAAACAAACACCTCAGCCATATCCATAAATGCAGTCAAAGAGCCTATAGGGTTTGCCATGCAACCTCTGTCCATTGGATTTCAAATCATGATGAAGATGGGTTATACTCAAGGAACCGGATTAGGGCGTGATGGTAGGGGAATAAAGCAACCAATCCCCATAGTAGACAAGCAAAACCGACATGGGTTAGGATATGATCAGGGCATCACTTCTCACAACATCGAAAAACCTTCTTTTACCCTCAACGGTCAGTTCATCTTGCAAGGAGATACTGAGCTGTACTATGAATTTCCAGAACCTTGGCTTAGTAGGAAGGAACATAAGATTTTACCGGGATTGGAGATATTCTTCAATGAGGCTAGAAATCTAGACTTAATCAAAAGTTGGTTTGTCCAAAAATAAAAAAAGAAAAAAGAAAATGACTGGGTGGATAATCTGGAACATGGAGTCCTTAAGAAACTTTTCACTTCTGATTCCTCTGACGAAGAGGATTTCGACCCGGTGTCTTTGATGATACCTTTTGGCGAAAGCATTGAACATAAGTGGAGTATTGAGTGTCAGGCAAAAGACGGGCCTATAGAATTTAAAATATTTTTAAGAAACCATCCTCCACATCCATCTCATAAAAATACCTTTTCACCCCTTTCTGATGGATATCATATTGATAGCTCATCTTCCAGCCAATCTACCTTGTCTACCCAGTTAGAAGACTTTGATAGTGAGGAAATTGAATGTGAACCTTTATCTAAGTACATTTGCATGCAAGATGTTATCTCTGACAGTGAATTTAATAATGATGAATAACTTGATACAACTGAAACATATATAAAACCCATGGAAGAGTCCATTGTAATTAATATTGGTACAGAATATGCTGTAAAAGAAGTCAAAATAGGGTCATCCCTCTCCCTAATTGAACAGTCTGTGTTTATTGCATTGTTAAAAGAGTATGTAGATGTGTTTGCATGGACTTATGCTGATATGCCTGGTGTTAATAGAGAAATTGCGGAACATCGCATTCCGTTACATCCCGACAAAGAAGCCTAAGCGGCAAAGCTCCGCCGAATGAAGCCAGAGATTAGTTTGAAAGTGAAAGAAGAAATTCAGAAACAGCTTGATGCCAAATTCATCCAAGCTGTAAAGCATCCGAGTTGGCTCGCCAATATAGTGGTCATACCTAAAAAGGATGGGAGAGTTTGGGTATGCATTGATTTTCGAGATTTGAATGCTACATCACCAAAAGATTGATTTCCTATACCCCACATTGATGTTCTCATGGATAGTACGGCCGGTCATGCACTGTTTTCCTTCATGGATGGATTTTCGGGGTATAATCAAATACTCATGGCTCAAGAAGATATGACAAAGACATCTTTCATCACTCCGTGGGGCACCTTCTGTTACCGAGTTATGCCTTTTGGTCTCAAGAATGTCGGAGCCACGTATCAAAGGGCTGCAACCACTATCCTTCATGACTTCATCCGCGACATTATGGAGGTCTATATAGATGACATGATTATGAAAAGTGAAGATCGTGAGGGGCATATTCCTGCACTGAGGTCCTTCTTTGAAATAATTAGGAAGTACAATCTAAGGCTAAACCCTCAAAAGTGTGTGTTTGACGTCACTTCAGGGAAGTTGTTGGGATTCATTATCAGTCAAGACGGCATCAAAGTGGACTCTGAAAAGGTGAAGGCCATTCAAGAATTGCCTCCTCCAAAAACAGAAAAAGAATTAAGAGGATTTCTCGGCAAAATTCAAGATATCAGTAGGCTCATCTCACAACTCACTATGAGGTGTGAACCCATATATAAGCTGCTCAGAAAAGGGGCATCCCATGAGTGGAACGAGGAATGTCAGGAAGCTTTTGATTCCATGAAAGAGTATCTTTCAAATCCACCTGTTTTAATGCCGCCTAGACCAGGGGAACCTCTGATTTTGTACCTCACTATTACAGAAACGGCTATGGGAGCTCTCTTAGCCCCATATCAAGAAGGAACAAAGAAGGAAGTTGCCATATACTATCTCAGCATGAAATTCCTGGAGTATGAGACAAGATATACCCCACTGGAAAATGCATGTGTTTCCATGGTCTATGCCACAAAGAAGTTGAGGCATCACGTCCAAGCTCATACCACCTATCTGATCTCAAGACTTGATCCAATCAAGTATCAGTTTGAGAAACCCCTTCTTAGTAAAAGATTGGCGAGATGGCATGCTGTAATAGCCCTATTTTTAAGAGCGTTTATTAAATGTTGATCATATTTATTAAAGTTAATTATGTTCCAAAAAATCTTATTTTATTTAAGTTGTGGAGTATGAATTTTATTTGTCGTGTTTGTAATATAATTATTTATTTAATTTTATGAAGTTATTATTATTTTATATGTTGGGTTTTTCAATTAGTTGAGTGGTGTTTAGCCAAATAGGAAAATCAAAGTCGGTTTTTGTTTAGAACCATCAAACCCCCCCTTTGTTATTTTTGTCGGTCAATGAAACAAAACCCATCCTCACCCATTTCCCTTTTGTCATTTCTCACTCCCAAAGAAAACCCAACCTGTGAAACCCCAAACCCCAATTTTCTCTCTCTTCCTGTGACAAACCCCAAAACCCAAAACATTGAAACCCTCTTCCTCTCAGCTCACCGGTGTTGTCCCACTGCTCGCCCGAGCTTTCTCCCTCCCTTTATCGTGCCGATGTTGTTGTGTTTCGGTGGTCGGTGTTTTTCATCCTCTGGTCGCATTTCTCTCTCTCTCTCTCTTTGTCGTCGTCGCGCTGTGGTTGTCTGCTAGTGGTGATGCAGCGGTTGTCGTCTTTGCTCCACCGACGACGCCGCCGCCTCCCCGCCGCCATCACCGCACCCGTCGGTGCTCGGTTACTTCCGTCGGAGCTCGTCGAACCCCCCGTCTCCTCCGTTCGTCCCCTGCTCCTTAGAGCGAGAGGTAATTCATTCCTCTTGATTTCAGTTAGTTTGATTTTGGAGTTTATCAATTCAATACCCAAGCCCAAGTATAAGTGTATAACCCATGTTAATTAGTATAAAGTTGAGCCTAAAACTGATTTGTTAAGTGAGTCGCTTGGTTTGATTTATGTGTGGCTAATCTTGTTTAAGTTAAGAGGCTAAACTGATTTTTGCTATGCAAACTTGTTTTTGATTTACAAAATGGAAATCAGATTTCACTAAGTTTACTTGTGGGGTTATTTGCCATAGTATTTGAGATTGAATTTAGAATAGTTGTTGTTATTATTGGAGTAATTGGAGCTAGTTATGGGTTTATAGATTCTAATGTGAGTTAATATAATTTGTTAGTGATTGTTAGTATTGGTAATAGGTTTGATTGAAGTTATTACGAAGTGAAGTTAGGAGTTATGAAATTGGTTTCATTAATTCCTACTTGTGGGATTTAATTCGATCATTATAGTAGGTTGTATTAAGAAAGGTTATTTAGATTAGTTTCTCATGTAGTGAGGAGTTTATTAATTATTGTTATTGTTTTGAGGTCGTTGTTGGAGTATGTATATGGAAATAATTTCTGAAGTTCGAGCTATAGTTGGTGATCCAGAATGTCGAATTATTTGGAATCGTTTCAAGGTACACACATGTCCTTCCACCTTTGAAGCTATATCCGTGTTTCATGTGATTTCACGTGCTGAGCTTAATAAGCCTTTTATATAAATACAGAATTATTCAAAGTGTTATTTGTGTGTTTACAAGAGTTGTTGACTACATATGTGGTTTTAAGCTATGACCGAAAGCTAAATATGTGATGAGATTTATTGAGTGAAATTTTGATTATGAAGAACAGATTGGAGGTAGTTGAATCCTTCAAGAATATAAATGTGTGTTATTATTAAATCTACTTATTTTCCACATCGAATTTATAATAGACTTTCTTATGCTTTGTAAGTTGACCTTTTATATGAAAGTGTAGCTATGAGAATTAAAGCAAGGATCTTTAGTATATCTAACTATATAAGTTTGGTTTTACAATAAGTACTTCGGTTTACGAACTAAGCGGAACGTCGATTCGATATCTTTATGAACTCGCTTTCGATCTAAACTACGCTTATATTTGAAAGTTTTAGAGAAAACCAAAGGAATTTTGATGAAAGGTGTTGAGTTATAATTTCAAGTATAAGACAATTGTCAAGATATTTGCGATAAAAGTTTATATGGAAGTCTGAAACTATGAAAGACTCTTTATTATGGTTTGAGATTTTGATTATATATGATCATAAACTTTGAAAATTGTGAATTTGAGTTATGAGCAAATATGGACTCGTGAAATTATAAATCAGGTTTTTCTAGTTCTACTAATGACGGGGAGGATCTTTACTCCTACTTAAATTTTTATGAAGAAGTTCTCATAGAAAAAGTCTCTCAAATTTGGGTCAATTTAATGAACGTTATTTTCGGATTTAAGTTCGGAAACACGTAAGTATTGAGTCTTGTAAAACAAGTTATATCTTTATGGAATATCATAGATGAATTATGTTTTATGGTGTTTTGAATCTAAGTTAGAATGAGTTTGGTGTGAGATGGCTACTTGTGAAGTTATGTTTAAGAAATACAAATGTTGCTTTGAGGGTATTATTAGAAGTAGACAACTATCCCAAGATTTACTTATGGCGTATAAACAAGGCTGAATGGTATCACCCGAAGATATCTCTGGAAATACTATGGAGCTTGGTTATATAAGAATGAAGATTTGTGATGTCATAATTGAAGGACGAAGTAATTGTTGGGAGGTTCTAACTAAGAATGAAGATGTTATGTGGTGGACGTAGATTAGATAGTTAGGGAATAGTAACTTTAAATGTGAATTTCAAAGGTCAAATATTGATTTATGAGTTAATGGAGTTGTTACGAGACGTTTGTGAGTTCGTGAGTTCAGAGGATGTGTAGGATTTGAGATATGAATGTCGTATCAGTGAAATAAAGGATCCATATCTTGGTGGTGGTTTAGAGGAGTATCGATTAGAGAGAGATAATTTACAATACTTATGTAATAATAAATCATATCTGCAAAGGGGTCAAGTAAAAGAGTTTGGAGCATAATTTTTTCTATTAGATGAGTAAGATTATATAAATGGAAGTTGGAAAAAAAAAATATAAATCTAGATAATAGAGAGTAATTAAAGTTATGCAAATGACAATACTAAGCGTATGGTGTTAAGACTAATATGAGCTTTCAAAGACAAATTCATGGGACATATGGTTGTGAATTATAAATTTAAGAAGGATCAGGACAACGAGTTTGAGTATTGGAAAATACTAAAGTTCAGATGGAAAATTGCATCATAGAATATTCAATTATAACATGGAAATATGGAGTGAGATATTTTGACTTGCCATAGTAATTGTAGGTGATTTATGATAATGTAATAAGGTTATATTATGGCAATGAGAGTTCATGTATTGGGGATACGAAAACCTTTAAAGGGAAATTCATAACATGAGAATTTTGGAATGCTATAGTTTAGATGTTATAAGTTAAAGACGGAAGTCCAAGTATAAAGAGAAACTATTATGATGAAGGGAATTGCCAAAATGTGTTAGAGGATATCTTATAGTCTACAAGTAAAATATTACAGGTTAATTGTACGAGCTTAGAATTGGGTCTCGATAATTGTTAATTATAAGTCTTTGAGAAACATATTTTACATTTTGATTATGTTATGGGTTCGACTGCGGAAAGACATTTGATTTCGAATACGTTTTATGTATATTACTTCCTTTAAAAAAATATTTGAGGTAAGTAAGATTATTTTGAGAACAAGAGTATAAGTTTTGAAAAATATAAGTTTGTGTTATTGAGAAAATAAGGATTATGATTTAGTTATTGTTTTATGGGGTAAGTAAACAACATTTGTGGAGCGAGTTGCTCAATTTGTGTTATAGAGCGGGTATTGCTCCATTGAGTAGTCATGATCTAAAAGTTCTTGAGGTTAAGCTTCGGAAACTCCTAATTCGGAGTACCGAGCAGGAAGTTATGTTCATTTTAAGTTCAATGTTTTTGCTGCAATTATTTTGACAAAAGTTTCACATGTTCAAGTTAACTAACCCTTTAATAAAGTTTAAATGAGCCCACTAAGTGCCTGTATGACTTTTACTAGCAGTAAAGAATTGATTATTTCCTTATATCTTTATACCTAACTAATATGTGAAATTGTTAACGTAAAACAAAAGATTTCAAAAGAAGATTCAAGTCTTGCAATGATTAGCGATACTATAATAGTTGTGATTCTTTTTCCTCTCCATGGATGAATATGTTTTCTTTGTAATATGTGTGGTATTGATAAACTGTACATTTAAAGCATTTATGCAAATAAACTACGAATACAAGTGGTATCGATAAACTGTGCATTTAAACTATTTATGTAAGTTAATTATGGATACAAGTGGGTAAAGGCCGATACCAAATAAGGTACGGTATGAACAACAACCCTTGGAGGATGGGTGATCTCCTTCCGAACCCTAGCTGGGTGGGTGAAGTCCAGCAGATATTAAAAATGGGACATGTCATGGTTAAGGCTTGCAAGCATAAATATTTAAACGGTGGGGTGACAACCTCCATTAGTTTAGAGACAATCGGCCCCTTGTGTAAGGAGCCCCTCTCTATTCGTGTTCGCTTTACCCAAATAAATTAAAAGCTATAGACCCAAAGGGTTTTGAATGATCTAAGTGGTGATCTTCATGATAAAAATTCTTACTTTAATGCGATTGTGCAAGGATAGTGATCCTGAAATTTTAAGCAAGCACATTACTTGTGAAGCATACTGAATTCTAACATGAATTGTATATGAATGGTCTTAAGCCACCAAAAATGAATTTTAGGGGTGAACTTATGTATTCAACCGTTGTTGAACTTTATCCTTATAGAAAGAAACTTATTATCTATAAGTAGATGTATGTGTCCTCTTTATCGGACTTTCTAGTTAAGGGTTGTTGGTATTGTAATAAAAAAATTGCTAACTATTTGATTTTAATTATTTTGAATTTGGGGTTGTTCCACTTGATGAGTAATAAATTGCGCAACTATATTTTAAGCCACTAAATTGAATTTCTGGTTGGACAGTGTGTGTACTCAGTTTTTCTGATTTTGTTCTTGGAACCTGTCCTGGTGGGGGCAGAGTTCATTGTTAGTGATTTTGCAGGGTTGATGTCGAGGACTTGGAATATGTTTATTGAGCAAGAAGAAGATCTTTATGTTATGAAATGGTGGGCTGAGGTTATAGTTAGATGCCTTGTTTGGAAGTATTCGTAATTTGTTATTTGGTTTTCAAGTTGTTATGTTGTGGGCCCCTGACCCACAGATCCAGGATCGATTTGTAAGGTTATGTTTCCGCTGCGAATAAATGTAAATTCGAGGTTTGTTAAGTGTTGATTGTGATTAGTGTATGTTAAGCGTGATTAGTCGGCTCTTGGAAGTGCGGGCGGTTACACATGCCATGCTTTCGAGTTTGATATTCAATGTGTCACCAAAAGTCTATCAAAGGAAGAGCCATATCCCAAGCCCTAGCGGAAGAACCAAAGGTCGGGAGATGAATATGATGATGCATTCCCCGATGAGTACTTATTATTCATTGACAATCTACAATGGTGCATGTATTTCGATGGAGCTTCTAATCGGAGAGGTAATGGAGTAGGGGTTTTGTTAGTAGATCCTGATGGAGTCCATATTCCATTTGGCCGTCAAGTCGATTTCCCAACAACAAACAATACAGCTGAGTATGAAGCCTGTATATATGGAGTAAAGGCCGCTTTGGTAGCAGGCGCAAGACATCTCACTGTGTATGGAGATTCTAATCTCATCATATCTCAGACAATAGGAATTTGGAGGGTTAGAGATGAGAGACTTCAGCTCTACACAGAGTACCTTCAAGAATTGATCCCTTATTTTGATGACATCAACTTCGTACATCTTCCTCGAGAACAAAATAGTTTCACCGATGCTTTAGCTAATCTCGCCGTTAATTTAACATGGGAACGAAAAGGTACAAAAATACAACCTTTTAATTAAAGAAAGGAAGGGACCTACAAAGGACGGTAGCACAAGTTGTCTCCACGCCGGCTCAACAAGATGATGATGATGATGATGTCTGGTATAAGGATATCAAGACTTTCCTGGAAACTATGCAATATCCATAGGGAAGTGGCAAGAAGGACCGCATAGCCATCAGAAGGCTAGCCGCTCATTTTCTCATTCTAATAGGCCAGACTATATCACAAAGGGTTTGATGGTACTCTCGCAACTCGCGTGAATGACAGCGAAAAGCAAGCCATCAAGGAAGAAGTTCATGGAGGAGAATGTGGACCCCATATGAACGGAAGGAATGTTGGCTCGTAAAATTTTGCGAGCGAATTCTATTGGAGTACTCTAGAAGGTGATTGCATCGCTTTGTACGTGCTTGCAAGCAATGTCGATATTTGCTAATCTCAATCATATGCCACATGTGTCAAGACATAATATGACCTCTCCTTGGCCATTTTCAAGTTAGGGCATAGACATAATCGGACAAATTTATCCGAAGGCTGCAAATGGGCATCAATATATTCTTGTAGCAATTGATTACTTTTCGAAGTGGGTTGAAGCTGCATCATTTTCAAAGCTAGGGGCAAAGCAAGTCTCGAAATTTGTGATTAATAACATTATCTGTCGGTATGGCATACCTTTTGAAATCATCTCTGATAATGGATCACAATTTGAGGGTCATCTGAAGACCACTCTCGCAAAATATGCAATCAAGCATCATCAGTCCTCACTTTATCGTCCCCAATTTTGGAGCGGTGGAAGCAGCCAATAAGACAATCACGACTATTGTTGCCAAGATGACTGAAAAGACTAGGGAATGGCATGACAAACTCCCATATGCCCTCTGGGGATATAGGATATCAATCAGGACTCCAACAGGAACAACTCCGTATTCTTTGGTTTATGGGATGGAGCCGGTCCTACCAGTTGAGGTGGAGATTGTAACACTCCGTAATTTTCACTCTTTATTTTTGGTGTAAGTTTATTTTAAAATGATATTTTTCGTAAAAATAAATAATTTATTATTTAGATTATTTTGGAACGTGTTGTGAAAATGTGTATATATATTTATATGTTGTGATATATTTATATATATATTTATTTTAAGTTGTTAGTTATTTATTTTAAAGGTTATATTAATTTCGTTATTTGTTTAGGCGTTTAGGATGCTGTTTTGTCGCGTAGCGTTTTTGTAACGTTGTTGGACCGACTTGGGTGATGAAATGTTGCATCGCATGTGGCGTGCTAATGTGTTTATTATATTTATATTTATAATATAATTTATTAGAATTATTTTCATTATTAAGTATTTTCAAGGTTTAGGCGCGCTTTAGGAATTAACCGTTTTATCGCGTATCGGGCTTTCGGAGCATGGATCGTTGTTGAATTTGGGCCGAAAGTTTTGTGTGGGTTTTGGGCTTGGGGCAGCCGGCCAAGTGAAGTAATAGGAGAGCCTTCTCCTTTTCTTTTCTCTTTTGTTTTCCTTAAGACTCTTTGATGCCTTATAACCCCCATAACCCCTCCTTAATGATTTCTTTAATTAAAACCTCATTAAACCTCTTAATTCACTTCAAATTCTGATTAGAAAATCAGAATCCTTTGGCTGCCATCCTCCATCATCATCATCATCATCACCATTTTCATTCTCTCAAATTTTCTTCATTTCTTCTCTTTGATAATTGTTCGTGAATTGTTTTTGTGGCTTTTTCCTTATACTTGGTGCTTGGAATTTGAAGAAGAAGAGGGTCACACGCCTATTGTGGGGATTTCCAGAAGTTTTCAGCTCGCCTCCGATGATCCAGGTAACTAGTTGTTATCCTAGAATCATAGTGATTAGAGTAGTATTCGGTATTAGATTAATACGTTAGGAATTATCTAAAATACTTTTTGAATGATATTTTTGACGAAATTTTACATGAACATACGTGACACATGCTATTTTAATACTGTGTAGAGAAAAATAATTTTTGCATGATTTTTAATATTTATTTGATTTAATTAGTATCTTGTACGTTTTTGGCTAAATTTCATAATAATTATTGAACGACTGTTAAAATTGATGAAATCATTTTTATTAGATCATGTTTCATGCGTATAATGTATTCCATGCCTTAGAATAATTTTTATCTACTGTTTACTGTTTTAATTAATTGATATATCTGTTTTTGTAATTTCTGTTCTGTCAGTATATAATTCATGAAAATTATTTTTAGAGGAAGAAAAATTTATTTATTTGAATAATATGTATTTCCTGATTTTTTACATGTTATGTGAATTTTTGGTAATTTTTGGGCGTCTGTGTATATTTTTAATTATTATTATGGCTTATTTGAGGAATCTGTATATTAACTGTTAAAAATATTTTTGAGTCCGAAAATTATAAATAAAAATTGCACCATGTCAGTAGGACCATTAGGGTCGTATGATAATTTTTGTATGATTTTACTGCTCGAAATTATTAGTTTAATAATTATTATGGTGTTTTTGTTGTGAAATTGAAGATACACTTTTAAATTGTTTGAGGGCTTGTAAATCAGAAATAATTCATAATTTATTATATTCTGGGTTGCTGATTTTCAGTAGTATATAGTATGCATCATTTTGGTAACCACATGTTTAGGTTTGATTTATGGAATAAAATGATTTAATTGTTATTACTCTTTTAATGAATATGATTTAGAGTTAATTGGTGATGTATTGGTGATTGAGTGTGGTTGCTGTAAAAACCAGTATATTGTCATTTTTGATGTTTTGGGAATGTTCAAGTGTTATTGTGAGAATTATTTGTTGATTATTGTATAAGTGATTTATTCTGAGGAATTACGAAGAACTGTTTGATGAACTGTGGGTATAAGGCCGGGTGGCATCCCCTTTTTGACGAATATTTTAGATGAATGATACTTAGTTTGTATGCATGATTGTATTTTGAGATAAGAATATCCGGTGGGATAGATGTAGTCCCCGTGAAGAACATGCCAACCACCCGGTTTGCGAACTAGGGGTACACCCGGGTTAATTGTTGTCGTCCGAGAGGTCGGGGGAGTTCTCGCGTGTTCTACCCCGCATCGGGAGTTTGGCCATTCTTAGACACAGGGCAGGGGGGAACGTAAGCCCATAGACTCGACCTGAGATTGCGATCCGACAAACCTTAGGAAGTGATTTGCGAATCACTGGCGTTCGGCTTTCGACTCAATAACTTGTTGTATTTTGATTTATTATCATTATTTATTTATATTAGAATTATGTCACTCACTATATTATGTTTACTTATTGTTAATGATCTCTTGATTTATCTATGAGCTTTATGATTTCTATGTGAATGATATGATGTAATGATTGCATGTTATTCCTTTCTTAATAATCTACCTCTGAATGGTGCTTTGATTGCTATTGTTCGGGAGAACCGCTTAGTTACTCCCCACCGACTGTGGAAATATGTAATATAATCTTGCAGATGGAAATGAATGCTAGGCTTGTGACCGCTTGGGCTAGCAAAGGTGTGAGAGTTGGTTGTGAGAAGAAGGCTTCTAGTTCCTGTCTTTGGTAGATGAACTCTATATAGGCCATAGGGAGACTTATTTTTGGATTGCTTTCAAGGATATTAGTTTTATTTAAGTTTATTTTGGGAGACTTGCATGTCTCATGGTATTTTGGATTTGATAGTATGATACAATTTGGGATACTTCTTTTATGTTAGAACTATGATGTTTACTCGGAGATTTATTCCCTTTTAAGCTATGAATTTTGAGTTATTATCTTTATTTATTGTTTTAGAGTAGCATAACCGTCCCAACGTTATTTCCGCTAACGTCATTTTTAGTATTTCTTAATTAGACTTTGTTAGTATCTTAGTAGTAGAAGGACGGGGTGTTACAGAGATACAATCTCTCAGGGTCATAGCAGAAAGTGAAATCTCAGAAGACCAATGGTACAAAACTCGTTATGATGAGCTTGCATTTGCAGATGAGCGCCGACTACAAGCATTCGATACCATTCAACTCTATCAGCGGAGAATTGCTCGTGCATTTAACAAAAAGGTTCGAGATAGAGACATTCAGGATGGTGATCTAGTCTTAAAGGAAAATAGAGCTCCGTTGCATGATCCTCGGGGATAATTCAAACCTAACTGGTCTGGGCCATTCCTAGTAAAGCATGTCACCACAGCTGGAGCAGTAAAGCTAATGGATTTTGATGGGAATAATATCACCCATTTCACTAATCTTGATCAATTGAATAAATATTACGCTTAGACATTAAAGTAGTTGTAAATGTCTTAGTCAAGTAACCAAGCAGTTTGGGGTTTTGTTTCATATCTAGTTATTCTTAATAAACATGCCATGTGTTTCTAGATATTCATATAATGTATGCAAAAAGAAAGAAAAAAAAAGAGCGAAAAAAAAATGAAAAAAAAAACGGAAAAAAATGAAGAAAGAAGGAGAAAAAGAAAAATGATGAAACATGCAAGGATGTTTGTGTTTTTGTATGGTTTATATGTTATGCTTTTATGTGTCATATGATTGATTAATTATGATTTGCATGTCATATTTAATGTTAAAGTGTGCACGTATTTAGAATTGTGTTCACATTGAATTTCTCACAAGCAGATAATTCTCACAAACATATCTTTTTTATTCATCCCAACTGGGGTACTTCATTTCATACATAAAAGACATAAATCCTTCATTTCCTACAAACTCAAAGAAAATAAACAAAAAAAGAAAAAAAAAAACAACATGAAAAAAAACAACATGATATTTCTCTCAAACTATTCTCCTCTTCATGGTAGGCCCGTCTGAATCATTGTCTTGATCAATATCCGCCAGAAGCCATTGAAGGTAATTTTCATCAATCAGTGGAGGGTGAGGTTCAGGTAGCACTGATATAATTTTAGCTCCCTGTCATATAGTAGGCATTCTCTCGAATACCACTCATATCGCCCTCATAAGTGGTAGAAGGTGGAAGAACCTGGAGGGCGAATGTGATGTTGCCTCCAACCAATTTGCCTTAGACACCTCCATGGAAGGTAGAAAGTGACCTGGCAAAGCTCCGGTAGTTGTACACCTCTATGACTAGAATTGCAATATACAATTGCACTAATGCTAAGGTGGCTTGTGATCCACTTTATGTCTTGTTGCAAAAAAATCCTCCCACCCACCATTTTTGCTAAGTTGAGTAGAAGAAAGGAAGAAGACCTCTCCCGGACATGACTAGTTTTGTAAGTAAGACTCTTGTAGGGTTTCATGAGAGAAATTTTTTCCAATAACCATAAATGAAGGGCTAATGGACATCCCTTCACAAAACTTTGGGGTTTTATTTTGAGTTCATCTAAGCCAAGAAACATTTCCCCAAAATAAGTGGTCCGAGACGACCCCCACTAACAATTTGAGGAATAAGTGAAAGACACCGAACATGACATGTGTTCAAAGACCATTTAGTGAGGGTACTTCCCAAAATCATAAGAATGCAAGCATTTTCTCTAGCAATCCTATAGTTGGCATTGATAGAGAATTGCCAAGTGCCAAATTGAAAAGTCAACAATAAGTCGAGAAGAAATACCTCACCATATTGTAGGTAGTTGCCATGAAGATTTTCGGGAAGATATAAAATCATTGATAAATCTCCCGAGATCCTTGTAGGAGATCCAGGTGTAATAACTTGGACCATTGGATGATAAGCCTAGCAAACCTTCGACCTCTTCAACAAGAGGCACAATCTCCCGGGTCTCAAAGCGGAAGACATGGCGGGTTTCATCCCAAAATTGGGAGGCAACATGAATCATGTCATAACAGATGGAAAGAGAAAGCAAAGGCATGAGAGCCTTAGTGAAGTGGGAAGAAGAAAAAGATTGTCTTGGTTGCTCCAAATTCTTTGTGACCCCCGAGAGTTGTTTTTCTCCCGACTCCGCATTTCATTAGCTTCTTCATAAGTAAGAACTATTTTGTGAAAGAAGAAAACAAATTAGAGAGAAGATTGGAGTAGTGGAAGTGATGCATATGGAAATGAAGAACCATGCCCCTTTTATAGATGGAAAATATGATCATCCATGATTCATGCCATGGATAAGAAATTTGAGTATTGTCCATAGGATAATAAGGAGCATCCTTCACCATGGCTAATGACCAAGCATTTGTAGTATGGCAATTTTTGTTGAAGCCGAACATAAAAAAAACCGTGTCAATGATGAATCAAGAACGTTGATACAATCTATTTTCCTAATGATCATCCAAAATAATGACCTTGATCAATCTATTTTATATAGTGATCATCAAAGCGAATAAGCATTATGCATGAAAAATTCCAGAAAGATTTTTGAAAAAACAGATAAATTTTTTTGCCATATGATGATTGGTCCACCATAGTTCATCTAGAGGGTAATAACCTTAGGTCAACCCTTTTAGGTGACATAACCTGACAATGTCCTAATATAAGGTGACATGGTAACACATGTAATCATAAAAAGTAAGTGATGGTGATTTGACAATTTGCTTGTCATCAAAGCCATGAAGAACTGTAAAAAACAAACATTGGAGTCAACCTGTAAGTGTCGGAGTTTCTCACATTAACAAAAGACAAATTCATAAGACTAAAAAAAAGGCGGCAATAAAGTCGCATTTTCAAAATTTAAAAATTTAATTGGGATTTTCTACTAAAGACGACAATAAAGTCGCATTTTCAAATGTTTAGAAAATTAATTGGGATTTTCTATCTAAGACGACAATAAAGTCGCATTTTTCAAATGTTAGAAAATTAATTGGGATTTTCTATTTAAGACGATGATAAAGTCGCATTTTCAAATGTTTAGAAAATTAATTGGGATTTTCTATCTAAGACGACGATAAAGTCCCATTTTCAATTTTAGAAAATTAATTGGGATTTTATACATAAAGCAACGCAAGTCATATCATTGATGATAACTATTTTCTATGGAGAATACGTTATCTCAAAAGAAATTTTTCACAAAATTTTGTCTCTCTTCAAACATTGGTCGTCATTTCCTCCGAAATTCGACCAATGTGAAGCATTCTGTAGACACTAAATTTTGGACACTTTTATTCGGATAAATAAGGATTTTGAAAAGAAATAAAAATAACGAAAACCGTCATGCATCGTGGAACGCGCGCCCAGTAAAATGCATGTTTCATCCCGGAGCGCGAATTTCATCCCGTCGTACGGTTTCCATTTTGCGTATTGGTCGTGCGGTTTCGGCTTAGAAACATAATTTTCGTAAGTCGTAGTCAATAAGTACAACCACCATTTTAATAAAATGATTCGTAGTATAATCATGCTCGTCTTTATTAATTTGACGAGTTTTCGTTAATTGTTTTAAGTAAGTCTTTCGAAAAAAAGGGGAAAACGAGTCGCGATTAGGCGACGGGATTTTAGTCGTATCCCAAACCGGTAATAATCGGTTTTCTTGATGGTCAAGTCATTGTTCATTGGATAAAGAATAAGAATATATTCTTTATCCATTAATCACATCCTTTATCCATTAGTTAGAGAATTAGAATCATGAAAAGATGTGAGAATAAGAATCAAATCCCATGTAAGTAGGGGGAATCAGATTTTTCCGGAAGAATCGAGTGTGCGCCAAGCACACAATCATGCGCTAGATGCATGATTGTGCGCCTAGCGCACAAGCATTCTCTGCGCCAGACGTAGAGCCTTACGCCTAGCGCACTTGCCGTGCTGGGCGCGAGCTCCTCGCATTTGGCGCGAGCTGCTCTAATCGCCTTTTTTGCACTTTTTTCGATGCTTTTTTTTTACGTATTAGGTTGTTTAGGGAAGAATATTTTCTAAAAATCTGATTTTACTTCATTTATGAGAAAATCCAAAAAAGAATAAGAATATTTGTGTTTCCAAAGAGATTTGATGATGTCATTAGGGTGAGGTCATTAGAGTGATGTCATTAGGGTAATTAAGGATGAAGAAAATCGGATTTTTTTAGGTGAAAAATCTGATTGTTCTACCTCTCTTCAAAACCCTAGTTCACCTCCCTCATTTTTCTATAAATACCCTCCTTTTTCCACTTCAAAACCAAGTTGAGAAAAAACACAACTCAACTTCACTCTCATCTACTAACTTTCTCCTTGTTTCTTCTTATCATTTTTTTAATCTTTGGAGCGATTTGGGTATGTGGAAGTCCTAATAGGTTCCCAACCTTAAATCACCCCACCTAGAATAGTCACCTCTAATGGGGTGACTCTTAGGAAACAATGTGATTATGTGATTTTCCTTAATCAAGTTGTTGTTCATCACCAAAAATGTTTTCATAAAAAAATTCAAGACAAGTTTGTTAGATAAAAATTTAAATGAACAAGGGTCACAAGATAACAATCTTCTAGGCGTGGATCACTTTCCCAAAGTAATATTCCGACCCTAATCGTAAAGCACGGGTTCACGGAATTCACCTTCGAGATACAAAGAAGAAACAATAGTGGTCACGCTTACTATGAGCACTATTAAATGAAAATGAGTTTGTGAGATTTTGTAGAGATGAAGAATTTCTGATTTTTGATCTTTAGAGTTTGTATGCAAAAAGAGAGAAGTTGTTTTCTCAACCACCCTTCATCATATGAGAGCCCTCATATATATAACAATGCTACAACGCTTCAGAAAATCCGAAACAATACAATGACAAACCGTCAAAACTACGCGAAACAACGCAAAGAATCAAACAACTCAGGAGCCTCGTGATGCTCGTCGCGAGCCGGCGGAACCCGGAGGGTCGCGAGGGTGCGATACTGTCGCGAGTCGCGACCGGTTCCTCCTCGCTTCCCGGCCATACTGTTGCTTGCTCTACCGTCGCGAGGTGCGACCATGATCGCGAGTCGCGATCATCACCATTACCTTGCCCTTGATTCAGCGTCGTGTGTTCATCATTACGTTCTTGATGAAACGCAAATACATATAGCATATTATTTTATATGTTATTTAAGTTACGACACCATATCCAAGCAACTTAAATAAACACACCATGAATTAAACTAACCTTATACTCTAAATCTCCAACAATCCTCCCCCATTTAGAGTATACAAAATAGTCATTGCACAAAACATCATCATAACAAAACAACCTTATGCATAAATGAAAGTGTACAAAGACTTGAACTTCCACTTAGTATAATACACATTCCAAGCATTCGTATCCAAATGGTGTCGATAAACGATTGAACCATTAGCAACACATAATGAAAACTTGAAGATATTACACACACAAGATTAACTACTCATTTTCAATATATACTTGACACTAATTAGCCATGTGTCCATATCAATTCATAAGTGCATCAAAGCTATGCCTCACTAGCTCCTTGAAGCGGCCAAACTTCGCACTTACATAGGTAGATCTCTTAGAAAAGCATGCTCCCGTGACAAAGCACAATGTCAAGAGATCCATTAAGATTAAACAACCTCTTATAACATCACAAGATTTAAAGAACTTTACCTTGGATGATTATACAAGTTCTTTCAATCATCAAATAAGGAAATTAATCTTATTGAACTCAAGACCCAACGTCTTATTGGGCGTTAAGTTAAGATTCCCTCACTCGTGATTACCAATAGGCACCAATCCTAAACCGATTGCCATCCTCTTTACCGTATCTCTAGCTAGCGCCTTGGTGGAAACAATGCTAGATTATACGTAGTTCTCACATAGTCAACAAGTGATAGAACTATCTTTGATAAGTCCTTGGACATAACTATGTCTCACACCAATGTGCCTTGACTTACCATTATACACTTCGACTATAAGCTCTTAAGCCGATCACTATCGCAATGTATAGCAATAGGTGATATTGGTTTTGGCAACAAAGGTATCTCAAACATGAGATTCCTTAACCACTCGGCTTCTTTGCTTTGCCGATGACAGAAGCCATAAACTCCGATGTCATTGAAGAATCCGCAATGCAAGTTTGTTTCTTGGAAGCCCAAGATATCGCACCTCCCCCGCAGGAGGAATGCCCATCCACTCGTGAGGAATGATCTTCTCTATTGGAGATCCAACTTGCATCCGAATACCCTTCTAAAACCGAAGGATATCCACTATAGGGACAAACTATAGTCCATGGTTTTCCTCAAGTACTTTAACACTCGACGAATAGCTTCAGCTTGAATGTTCCATACTAGGATTACTAGTATACCTACTTAACTTCTCCCCAAATGCGATATCCGGCCTAGTACTCGTCATAGCATACATCAAACAACCTATAACCCTCGCAGTACTCAAGTTGAGACACGGCATTGCCATCATTTGGCAATAATTTTTCACTGGGTCCATAGGAGTTGAAACAAGAGAGCAATCACTAACATTAAACTTCTTGAGCACTTTCTCGATATAATGAGATTGTGACAAGATCAATTTTCCATTGTCTCTCTTAATTCTTATACCTAAGATGACATCCGCCTCCCAAATCTTTCATGGAGAATTGTGAAGATAGAAAAGATTTTTGTCCACTCAACTTGTGACAAACCGCTCCAAATATCAACATGTCATCTACATATAGACAAATCATGACACCATTACCAGATTTGTCATCAAATTTGCTATAAACACACTTGTCCGAATTATTCAATTTGAAACCATTAGACAACACAACCTCATCAAACTTTTGATGCCATTGCTTAGGTGCTTGTTTTAGCCCATACAAAGATCTAATCAACTTGCATACTTTATGCTCTTGACCTTTTCACGACAAACCTTTCCGAGTTGTCGCATGTAAACCTCTTCCTCTAGTTCTCCATTCAAGAACGCCATCTTGACATCCATTTGATGGATCACAAGCTTATGAATAGCCGCAAGAGCTATTAATAACCTTATAGTGGAGATTCTAGCAACGGGTGCATATGTATCGAAATAATCAATACCCGATTTTTTGTGAGAAACCTTGAGCCACCAAACGGGCTTTGAACTTATCAATAGTTCCATCTACTTTCATTTTCTTTTGAAAATCCATTTACACCCTATTGGTTTACACTTAGGAGGTAAATCGCCTAAAACCCAAGTGTTATTTCCCATGATGGAATCCATCTCATCATCAATTGCCTCTTTCCAAAAGCGGCATCTTGAGACCTCATAGCCTCATTAAACGTTAAAGGATCCTCTTCCACATTAAATATATATGGAAACTTAGTCACTATGGAACTCTTGATCCTTCAACCAAATATACATGAAAAGTCCGGCCGAAAGATTTCTTTTCTCGCCCTTTTACTTCTCCTAGGTTGTGATGATGTCGATGCAACATTCTCATCAAGAGTTTGTTCATCAACTTCTTGATCAATGTTAGTTTGATCAAGTCCATCCCTTGATCAATGTTAATTTGATCAATTGCTTGAATATTGGTATTGGGAGTAATATCCTTTGGTCTAGGAATTGATGAATATCGATTTTCATCAAAAATTGCATCTCTGACTCCACAATAGTGTGAATTGACTCAAAAGTCATTTTGTTCTATAACATAGAACCTATAGGATTTGCTATGAAGAGCATACCCTATAAAGATGCACTCAACTCCCCTTTCACCCAACTTTTACGTTTGGGTTCCGAAGACTTTACAATTGCACGACATCCCCAAACCTCGAGATAACTCAAGTTTGGTTTTCTTTTATACCAAAGTTCATATGGGGTAACCTCGTTCTTTTCATTGGAACTCGGTTTAAAATATGACAAGCCGTTAACATAGCTTCACCCCAAAACCATCACTTAAACCCGAATAGGATAACATAGAATTTACCATTTCTTGCAAAGTTCTATTCTTTCTTTCGGCTATACCATTTTGTCATGGTGTATAAGCCGCTGTAGTTTCATGTATAATGCCTATAGATTGAAAATAACTCGGATCATAGAATTCACCAACCCTATCGGTTCTAAATCGTTTAACTTTGTCACTTAGTTGTAATTCAACTTCGCTTTTATAGATCTTAAACTTATCAAGGGCTTCATCCTTAGTAAATAACAAGTATACATAACAAAACCGAGAGTAATCATCAATAAAAGTTATCATGTATTTCTTGTTCCCCAAGGAAGGAGTGCATGAAAATCACATAAATCACTATGCACCAAATCAAGCAATGAAGTATCTTTTCCACATTGTTTGGAAAAAGAATTTCTAGTTATCTTTGTTAACATGCATGTTCTACACTTCTCATACTTGGATCAAAAGAGGGAATCAAATCATGCTTAGACATGGAATACAACTTTTATAGTTAACATGACCAAGTCTATTATGCCATAGAGAAGAATTGTCATTAACAACAAAGCAAGTATCTTTCAAAGCATTCAAAATACTTAATTTGAACATACTATTACAAAGATAACCAAGTCCTACAAATGTACCACCCTTAGACAATATGAATTTATCGCCTTCAAACACCATCTTAAAACCTAACCGATTCAAGGTAGCACCGGAGACTAAATTTCTCCTAAGTTCCCGAGCATACAATACATCTCTTAAAATAAGAGGCTTTCGGAACTAAACACTAATTCTACTTGTCCTACACCTAGAACTTTAGCCGTAGAATCATTGCCCATGTAAAGAACTTCTCCATTCTCAACCTCTTTGAAAGTCTTGAATAGAGACCGCTCCTTGCATACATGTCTTGATGCTCCCGAATCGATCCACCATGAACAATCATCCTGCATACACAAAAGATTTCGTAAATCATACACACAAAATTCAGATTTGAATTAAGTGAAACTTGTGTACACATACCTTGCTTGGTATGGGTTTGGCTAGACTCGCCATTCCCACCATTCTTTTTGTTCATCTTCTTCTTCCAAATGGTGCAATCCTTCTTAAAATGACCGGGCTTTCCACATTCCCAACAACCTCGTTGAGCACCTCCACCAAACTTAGGCTTCTTTCCATAGTTGCCTTTGGTGAAATTGTTAGCCCTCTTCTTAGCATTAGAAGACTCCTTTGATTTACCATCCTCCACCATGTTAACGGTGGAAGAATTAGGATTGACATCCTTTTGTCCATCTTGGACCCGAATGCCCTCTTCAATCCGAAGATGAGCACCCAATTGTTCAACATTCATATCGTCTTCTTATGCTTAAGGGAATTTCTAACATCCTTCCAACCGGGTGGTAATTTATCAATTATAGAGGAAACAACAAAGGTTTCATCCATCACAATGTTGTGTTGCTTAAAACTCCCTAAGCTTCTTTGAATTTCATGGAATTGCTCCATTACCGACCTAGAGTCTACCATTTTAAAAGCATTGAAATTACTAACAAGAAATTTCTTACTAGAAGCATCTTCGGCCATGTATTTACTTTCTAGTTCTTCCCAAAGAATCTTAGCGGATTCAACAAATTGATAAATATCAAACAAAGCATCTGGACATACCGTTAAGGATGTGGCCACGACATATATAGTCATCATTCTCCCATTTGCTCCTCCTTCGAATTTCTTCAACAGCTTCATTTTCCCTTCCTCGGGTTTGGGAGTGCTCAAAACATACGCCACACTTAACGAAGTGAGAAGGAAATGCATCTTCTTCCGCCATCTTCTAAATCCAACACCTTCGAACTTGTCAAGTTTGTGAAAATTCTGCGTACATTTCACGAATTGAAGTCATCTTGCTATGTATATTACTTTGGATTGTTAGATAAAAATTTAAATGAACAAGGGTCACAAGATAACAATCTTCTAGCGTGATCACTTTCCCCAAAAGTAATATTCCGACCCTAATCGTAAAGCACGGGTTCACGGAATTCACCTTCGAGATACAAAGAAGAAACAATAGTGGTCACGCTACTATGAGCACTATTAAATGAAAATGAGTTTGTGAGATTTTGTAGAGATGAAGAATTTCGATTTTCGATCTTTAGAGTTTGTATGCAAAAAGAGAGAAGTTGTTTTCTCAACCACTCCTTCATCATATGAGAGCCCTCATATATATATAACAATGCTACAACGCCTTAGAAAATCCGAAACAATACAATGACAAACCGTCAAAACTACGCGAAACAACGCAAAAAGAATCAAACAAGTCGTGAGCCTCGTCGCGAGCCGGGCGTAACCCAAGAGTCGCGAGGGGCGACATCGTCGCGAGTCGCGACCCGCTTCCTCGCTTTCCCAAAGATACGCCGCCGCTCTACCGTCGCGAGGTGCGACCATGATCGCGAGTCGCGATCATCACCATTACCTCGCCCTTGATTCATTGCCGTGTGTTCATCATTACGTTCTGATGAAACGCAAATACATATAGTATATTATTTTATATGTTATTTAAGTTACGACACCATATCCAAGCAACTTAAATAAACACACCATGAATTAAACTAACCTTATACTCTAAATCTTCAACACAAGTTGTGCATAAACATCTCCATAAGAAAAAAGAAAATGTGATGTTGTAATTATAATCGCTAATTTCGTACTTCATTTTATTTTTCGTCCGTATTATCGAATAGTTTGCAGGATTTAATATTTTTCTATGAAGTGCAAGATGTTTCCAGAATCGGGCTTCGGAATTTCTAAAAATGAATTTTAAAATCATACAACTTTGTTGTGCAAAATCGATTTTGTCCAAATACTCACCTAAGCATTTTCTCACAATAAAGTTTAAAATAAAATCATTTAGATAAAATTAAAAACGTCAAGTTTAAAGAAAATATCAGTAGATTTTCAAAAGTATAAAAATCATGTTCATATGAATTTTATACAATTTTACATCATTTTTACAAAACCGTTCATATAAATCACTTAATTCCAGAAAACTGATTTTCCATTCAGTTAAGAAAATAAATAAAAAAGGGTCTTATATTTATCCTATTCAAGTGAAAATTTGCAGTCTAGTTCTTCAAAGTGTCTATAATGTTCATACCAAAATTCACTTCAAAATAAGTTCAATAAGTTGGATCTCAAAGAATAACTTCAATAAAGGTCCTGTTTTGACCAGTTTGAGTATAAAATTCACCATAATTCAAGTTGTCACTAAAAACTTGTGAAATACTGACACAACATAAATAACTCACTGACCTATCCATAGATGTATCAAAATTTCAATTTAACACTTTATACATAAAGTTATGATTTTTATAAATCAGTGCAAGAACAAAAGTGCAATCTGGAAATTGAAATAAAGTGATTAACTCAACTTTCCTAATTTTTTTTTCTTGATACGAAAATTTTAATTAAAAAGCATGAAATTTTAAGTTTCTCTTAAAATGACTCATTTCATCATATAAATAAAAATCAATAAAAATTGTCATAACAAATCAAAATTAAAGAGGTTAATTAATCTCTAATTTTTCAGAAGTTTACAAATAAACATGAATTCCAAAGCCCATTCAAGGAGATGAAGATCAAGGAGCATCATGGTGAAGATCAAGATTGAAGATTTGTATAGATCATAGATTTGTACATTTTTGTTGTAATAATAATTTCTTTGTAAATAGTTATTACATCACTCATTAATAAAAAAAATGGAGATGTTTATGCATAATTTTCATAAATAATTCCACAACCTTTTTAATAAAAATGAGCAACCAATGTTACAAATTTTGCATGTTGGGCCAATATGTCATAGTATATGACTTAAATGACCCAATCTCAATTAAGAGGAAAAATTGCAAATCTAACTAAGTTAAATTGTATGATGATCCATCTTACATTTTAAAAATGTGTTATCCATATTCAAATGGATTAATAATATAATTTGACATAATTAGATTGGTAATTATGATCTCCAAATTGATTTTAGGCCATTTCACGTGTTTCGCTTCCATGGCCAAATTCCAATTAGCCAATCACAATCTCCCAAAGTTCGGTCTCAAATTGATCATTTCTCTTAAATGACTTAATAATCTTCAATCAATATTATTTCTCAAAAGCCTTCAAATTAGGAAGCAAACTTCTAAGAACTCTTGAAAATCATAAACGTAATCACTAATTAAGATGGTGATTTCAATCATTGATTAATCGCTAATTAGAGCGGCTAACTCAAACTTTTCATTCAATCACTAATAACGGTGATTAGCTTAACCTTTCATCATATTTAATCACTAATTAGAGTGATTATCTTAAACCTTGGTTGATCACTAATTAAGGCGATTAACTTAACCCTCTTTATTTAATCACTAATTAGACTCGATTATCTTAAACCTTAATAATCGTTAATTAGGAAGATCATTTTTCTCATTTAATCACTAATTGAGTGATTATCTTAAACCTTGAATAATCATCTATTAAGGTAATTACTTCCTAACCTTCATTGTTAATCACTAATCAAGGTGATTATCTTCCCTCTTAAAGTTTAGTCACCGATTAGGGGTGATTATCTTAACCTCCATTTCTAATCACTAATCGAGGTGGTTATCTTAATCCTTCATATTTAATCACTAATTAAGGTGATTATCTTAACCTCATTTTAATCACTAATTGGAGTGATTACCTTAATCCAAATAGATTTGTTTAATTCTAAAGGTGAGTTATTCATAATCTATTTCCTTTTTCTTCCCAATGGAACTGGCTATCGAGGGCGGACATAAGATCGAACTACGATGGTTTTGATCCATGAGTGGATTCCAATCCCGCAATGATTGGTACGTAGTGCAACTTTAGTACTCAAACCTACCATGTATAAATGATATATTGGTCCTAAATAAAAATGGTTGATGTGTATATGTGCAAACTATGTGATTTTCTTTCTTTAATAGCCATGATTACTTTAAAATGGAAAATAACGCATTTAGTAAGAGCCCGTTCTCAGAATGAAAGAGGAGACGAGTTCCGTGACGTCAGCACCTCTTAACCTAAACCCCCAATCCTATCTCATGGTATGAAAGAACAATTTTCAAAAAAGCCTTATCCATATGAAGTCATCATCGCTTTAAAATGATATTTCTCGAAATTGATTTTAAAACGATTTATTAAATAAATCCGTCCCTATTCGGAAATTAATAGGGTGGCGACTTCAAAGTTTTCTAAAACTCATATTCCAATGAGAGACTTTTTGTGGGATCTGCACTGCTAATTAAGACAAGAAAATCGATACCACAAGTGGATTAAGATTTGTTGTGGTTCTTTTTAGTGGGTGGGTGATAGGTGAAATAAAATTTGTTGTGATGGTGGAAATTTGATGAGAAATAAAGAAAGGAACGAAAATAAAAAGGGTCTCGGGTTGCCTCCCGAGAAGCGCCGTTGTTTAAAGTCTTTAGCTCGACTTAGTACCTTAAGCTCAATCATCAATTTGATCTATATGTGACAAGGGTGCCTCCATGTCAACCTCCAATTCAAGTAACGATACGCTCAAGTTATACGATATTCTTGTGGTATTTTAGGTGCATATTGCTAAGGGATTTGTCTGTAATTGTTAAGGTTTGCATATAAATCATCCTTAGCTGAAGTTCTGAGTTTCGCGATATAAGTCAGGTGTGTTAATGTCATGCATTCCGAGCTTCCAAGGTGAAATGCATTTGAGCCGAGCATCACAAGCCACAAGCTCGCCAGCCAAGCTCAAGCACGCAAGCGAGCACGACCGCCCGCCGCCTATCGCTAAGTGCCCCGCACACCCAGACGCCGCCTGCCGTCATCGCCTGGGCCACATCGCTTGCTAATACGTACGACTCGCGACCTTCCGCACCCGCGAGCATATCGCTGCGCGACCCGCGAGGTCTGTTGCGACTCGCGACTCCGTGCCAGCCATTTTGTGCGGGGAGACAGAGTCCTCGTCGCGACTCGCGATCGGGCCAAGGGCGACTCGCGACGCTTAAGTCGGCTTCGGGGCCACGATTTTGTGCGGGGTTTAAAAGCCTCCTAAAACCTAACTTTTGAGGGGAGACGAAGAGAAGTACGCAAGAGGAGAGTTGAAATGTAGACCTTGGAGTGGCAAGCTTGAGGGGAGAGCTCCTTCCTCATCCTTCCTTCTTCATGATTCTCTTTTCATCTTTCCTTCTTCGTTCCTCTTTGTTCTTCATTTCCATTTCTTTGTTTTTCATTTCTAGTTTTAGTTTTCATTTCTAGTTTAGTGTTTAGGGATTTCAATTATGGATTTGGTTTTTGCTATCGGATTGTAGCTTGAATCGCTTCGATCAATTAACATGAAGCTTCAACCGTTATTGTGAGATCTTTCCTCTCTTTCTCTTTTCCTTGATTATGGTTCACTTTCTATGCTTGTGATTTATGATTATTGCATAATTATGCTAGGGAACGTTACTAGTTTGATTGTGGTGATTAATCTAATGCTAGATTTAAGAATAGAATCGGATCGTTTTATTCTTTTATCAATTGGTAGCAAACTAGGGAGTAATTTAGGATGCCGATCATCTTGGTTATTTCTTAGGGAAATTGAATCAACTGTTGAATGTTTATCGCGTGTATGACGTTAAAGGTGTCTATCGGTTCTCCGTGGTTTATTGCCGCTATTGGATTGAACTTAGACGCAGATCTAACTAGGTTATCCTTTTTAGTTAGCGCTTTTATAGTCACACCGATCGTGCTATTCAACTAAGAATAAGGAGAGCACGAGATTAATTTCGCAATAGATAATTATGGAAATAATTAGAGTGGATGTTCAATGATCTATAATGAATTGAAGTGGATGTTAATCGGATTCAAGATCTTTCCATATTGATTTCTCATTTTGTTTATATGCTAGTTAGTTTTAGTTTGTTTATTATCAACCCGAAACCCCCTTGTAATTAGGTTTCTCGCCCTTAGCTTAATCTAGGTTTCGAATCACGCCGAATATAAACTGTCCCCTCGTTTCCCCGTGGATACGACCCCTACTTCCACTATACTACCTTAGTGTAGAAGAGAGTAGGAGAAATTTTATCTTTGGCCGGTGCGGGTGCACAACGACACATCCGCGCCCGCCCCAAATTTTGGCGCCGTTGCCGGGAAAACGGTGTTACTTGTTTGTATTTAGCGTGATTTTTGGATGGTATTGCCAGGTTTTGCTTTTGGTTGGCCACTCATATGAAGAATTCCCTTTTGTTTGAGTTTCTAGTTTTCATCTTCCATTGAGCTCTATGTATTTCACTTTCGTATTTTGGACAAGAAGCATGGAACTTGTTGCTTAAACTCTTGGGAATGGTTGATCGACTCATACTCTATATCTTGGATACTGTCTAGCTTTAAATATTGATATTAATGGTCATGACTTGGATTAGCTAGGAGTACTACTAGTTGATGTTTGTTGTTGACTTAATGCTAGGTTTTGGATATAATCTGATGTTATATGCTCAACCATGATGTAGTAAGCTGGCACTAACAATGCATTGCAAGAGTCCTTTTCAATCAATTTCAGTATTTGAAGTGAGATTGACATGGAACCACCTTGTCACACATGGAGCACAATCCCACTGATTGAGCTTAAGGTACTAAGTCGAGCTAACGACTTTAAAACAATAGCGCTTCGGGAGGCAACCCGATACCCTTTTTATTTTCTTTCCTTTCCTTTCTTTTTCTCATCAAATTTCCACCACCACAATAAATTTTCTTTCACCCACTCACCACCCACTCAAAAGAACCACAACAAATCATAATCCACTTCGAGCCCAAGTCCACAAAAAGAAACCCGTTGGGAAGAGTTCAACTTCTGGGAGTTGGCTAAATTGGAACAAGGAGATTGTTGTATCTTTTCGATCTCGAGCTAGGTGTCAATCTAAAAATTTAAAACTTTTGAATTTGCCATTTGTTCGAGTGATTCGAGGGGAGAGGGTCAGAGTCGAGTTAGGAGATTTGAGTTGGTGTTGTTAAGAAGTTCTGAGCTTGACTGATTGCTTTTCATGAGTTTCTTGAGCATTCGATCTTCGATTTACCCGATTTTCAAATTTCCCCCTATTTTCGCATACTTTTTCTTTTAATTGTCGACACATTGAGGACAATGTGTAGTTTAAGTAGGGGGGAGGGTATTCTCATTCTCATGTATCTATGTTGTATATTATGTTGTATATATTACTTTCAATTTGACAAAAAATGAAAATGAAAAAAAAAATGAAAAAGAATAAAAAAAAGTGATGAAATGAAACCCGCCGAATTGAAAACCCGCAAGGGCGGGCGACTGGGCAAAATTAAGGCCTGATAGGTTGAAAACCCGAAAGGGCAACCTATGCAAAAGTGGCTTATATCGAGCTGGTAAGATGGTGAGATGAAAAAAGAAATGTGTGAAGCTAGGATGAAAACCCGAAAGGGCTTTCTAGTGCAAAATGAGAGATTAAGAGAGAATTATGTATTTTGAAGACTCATTTGCTGGAGATTTGTTTTGGCTTTCACTTTCTTTTGGTCGATTGTTTTTGGGAGTAAGCATGGAATTTATCCCTTTTGTCTTTGTTCCATGGCTTGTTTAGTAGGTTGGTTGTAATAGTAGTAGTAGTTTATCTTTTGAGGTTTTAAGCGTAGTTGTCAATTTGATTGTGGCGTGAGTGAGTTCGGCCTTTCGAGATCCTTCAGACATTTTGGCTGTCGTTGTGATTATTGTTGTCGCTGCCTTTGTATTTTTCAGGTGAGCTCGAATCTAAGTGTGGGGAATCATCGTCCTCTTACGCTTAGGTTTTTGAGTGATGTTGTTAAGATGTGATGATGATGATGTAGTTGATGGGGAGTGTAGGTTGGTGTCGTTAGCTTGGGTGATGATTTATTTAGAGATCCTCATTTTGAGTTTAATCGAGGCCGAGTAAAGTTCAAGTGTGGGGGTATTTGATACGCTCAAGTTATACGATGTTCTTGTGGGTATTTTAGGTGCATATTGCTAAGGGATTTGCTCGTAATTGTTAAGGTTTGCATATAAATCATCCTTAGCTAAGTTCGGAGTTTTGCGATATAAGTTGTGTTAATGTCATGCATTCCGAGCTTCCAAGGTGAAATGCATTTGAGCGAGCATCACAAGCCACAAGCTCGCCAAGCCAAGCTCGGCATCACAAGCGAGCACGACCGCCTGCGCCGCCATCGCTGCAAGCTCCGCACACCCGCACGCCACCCGACACGCCATCACACGCTTGCCGCCCGCCGCTGCGACTGCGAGCTTCCTCGCACCTCGCGAGCATACCGGCCATCGCGACTCGCGACCACGTGCTGTGCCATTTTCAGGGGAGACAGAGTCCTCGTCGCGACTCGCGATCGACTGCGCGACTCGCGACGCATAAGCTCTTGGGGCCACGATTTTGTGCGGGGTTTAAAAGCCTCCTAAGACCTAACTTTTAAGGGGAGACGAAAGAGAAGCACGTAAGAGGAGAGTCAAATGTAGACCTTGGAGGGCAAGCTTGAGGGGAGAGCTCCCTCCTCATCCTTCCTTCTTCATGATTCTCTTTTCATCTTTCCTTCTTCGTTCCTCTTGTTCTTCATTTCCATTTCTTTGTTTTTCATTTCCTAGTTTTAGTTTTCATTTCTTAGTTTAATTTTTAGGGATTTCAATTATGGATTTGGTTTTTAGCTATCGGATTGTAGCTTGAACTGCTTTTGGATCAATTAACATGAAGCTTCAACCGTTATTGTGAGATCTTTCCTCTCTTTCTTTTCCTCGATTATGGTTCAATTTCTATGCTTGTGATTTATGATTATTGCATAATATGCTAGAACGTTACTAGTTTGATTTGTGATTAATCTAATGCTACATTTAAGAATAGAATCGGATTGTTTTATTATTTTTTCAATTGGTAGCAAACTAGGGAGTAATTTAGATGTCGATCATCTTGGTTATTTCTTAGGGAAATTGAATCAATCGTTGAATGTTTATCGCGTGTATGACGTCAAAGGTGTCCATTGGTTCTCTCGGTTTATTGCTGTTATTGGATTGAACTTAGACGCAGACGGGACTAGGTTATCCTCTTAGTTAGGGCTTTATAGTCACGCCGATCGTGCTATTCAACTAAGAATAAGGAGAGCACGAGATTAATTCTCAAATAGATAATTATGGAAATAATTAGAGTGGATGTTCAATGATCGATAATGAATTGAAGTGGATGTTAATCGGATTCAAGATCTTTCCATATTGATTTCTCATTTTGTTTATATGCTAGTTAGTTTTAGTTTGTTTATTATCAACCCGAAACCCCCTTTGTAATTAGGTTTCTCGGCCCCTTAGCTTAATCTAGGTTTCGAATCACGCCGAATATAAACTCGTCCCTGGTTTCCCCGTGGATACGACCCCTACTTCCACTATACTACCTTAGTGTAGAAGAGAGTAGGAGAAATTTTATCTTTGGCCGGGTGCGGTGCACAACGACACATCCGCGCCCGCCCAAATTTTGGCGCCGTAGCGGGAAACGGTGTTACTTGTTTGTATTTAGCGTGATTTTTTGGATGGTATTGCTTGTGCTCTTTGTTTTTGGTTGGCCACTCATATGAAGAATTCCCTTTTTGTTTGAGTTTCTAGTTTTCATCTTCCATTGAGCTCTATGTATTTCACTTTCGTATTTTGGACAAGAAGCATGGAACTTGTTGCTTAAACTCTCTTGGGAATGGTTGATTGACTCATACTCTATATCTTGGTTATTGTCTAGCTTTAAATATTGATATTAATGGTCATGACTTGGATTAGCTAGGAGTACTACTAGTTGATGTTTGTTGTTGACTTAATGCTAGGTTTTGGATATAATCTGATGTTATATGCTCAACCATGATGTAGTAAGCTAGGCACTAACAATGCATTGCAAGAGTCCTTCTCAATCAATTTTGCAGTATTTGAAGTGGAGATTGACATGGAACCACCTTTGTCACACATGGAGCACAATCCCACCGATTGAGCTTAAGGTACTAAGTCGAGCTAACGACTTTAAACAACAGCGCTTCTCGGGGAGGCAACCCGATACCCTTTTTATTTTCTTTCTTTTCCTTTCTTTTCTCATCAAATTTCCACCACCACAATAAATTTTCTTTCACCCACTCACCACCCACTCAAAAGAACCACAACAAATCATAATCCACTTTGAGCCCAAGTCCACAAAAGAAAACCCGTTGGGAAGAGTTCAACCTCTAGGAGTTGGCTAAATTGGAACAAGGAGATTGTTGTATCTTTTCGATCTCTTGAGCTAGGTGTCAATCTAAAAATTTAAAACTTTTGAATTTGCCATTTGTTTGAGTGATTTGAGGGGAGAGGGTTGTGAGTTGAGTTAGGAGATTTGAGTTGGTGTTGTTAAGAAGTTTGAGTTTGACGGATTGCTTTTCATGAGTTTTGAGCATTCGATCTTCGATTTACCCGATTTTCAAATTTCCCCCCATTTTCGGTATACTTTTTCTTTTAATTCGTCGACACATTGAGGACAATGTGTAGTTTAAGTAGGGGGAGGGTATTCTCATTCTCATGTATCTATGTTGTATATTATGTTGTATATATTACTTTCAATTTGACAAAAAAATGAAAATGAAAAAAAAAATGAAAAAGAATAAAAAAAAAAGTGATGAAATGAAACCCGCTGAGTTGAAAACCCGCAAGGGCTGGCGACTCGGGCAAAATTGGGGGCCCGGATAGGTTGAAACCCGAAAGGGCAACCTATGCAAAAAAGTGGCTTATATTGAGCGTGTAAGATGGTGAGATGAAAAAAGAAATGTGTGAAGCTAGGATGAAAAAACCCGAAAGGGCTTCTAGGCAAAATGAGAGATTAAGAGAGAATTATGTATTTTGAAGACTCATTTGCCTGAGATTTGTTTTTGGCTTTCACTTTCTTTTGGTTGATTGTTTTGGGGAGTAAGCATGGAATTTATCCCTTTTTGTCTTTGTTCCATGGCTTGCTTATATAGGTTGGTTGTAATAGTAGTAGTAGTTTATCTTTTGAGGTTTTAGGCGAGTTGTCAATTTGATTGTGGCGTTGGAGTGAGTTCAGTTCCTTTGAGATCCTTCAGGACATTTTGGTTGTCGTTTGGTGATTATTGTTGTCGCGTCTTTGTATTTTTCAGGTGAGCTCAATCTAAGTGTGGGGGAATCATCGTCCCTTACGTTTAGGTTTTTGAGTGGATGTTGTTAAGATGTGATGATGATGATGTAGTTGATGGGGAGTGTAGGTTGGTGTCGTTAGCTTGGGTGATGATTTATTTAGAGATCCTCATTTTGAGTTTACTCGAGGTCGAGTAAAGTTCAAGTGTGGGGGTATTTGATACGCTCAAGTTATACGATGTTCTTGTGGTATTTTAGGTGCATATTGCTAAGGGATTTGTTCGTAATTGTTAAGGTTTGCATATAAATCATCCTTAGCGGAAGTTCGGAGTTTTGCGATATAAGTTGTGTTAATGTCATGCATTCCGAGCTTCCAAGGTGAAATGCATTTGAGCCGAGCATCACAAGCCACAAGCTCGCTGCCAAGCTCGGGCATCACAAGCGAGCACGACCGCCCGCCGCCCATCGCCAAGCGCCCCGCACACCCGCACGCTCGCCCCGGGGCCACCGCCCGCGCTCACCGCCCCGGGCGCCAGGCGCTCGTCGCGACTCGCGAGCTTCCTCGCACCTCGCGAGCATACTGCCGTCGCGACTCGCGAGGTCTGCCGCGACTCGCGACCAGCGTGCTGTGCCATTTTGTGCGGGGAAGACAGAGTCCCCGTCGCGACTCGCGATCGGTTGCGCGACTCGCGCACGCATAAGTCACTTGGGCCACGATTTTGTGCGGGGTTTAAAGCCTCCTAAGACCTAACTTTTAAGGGGAGACGAAGAGAGGCACGAAGAGGAGAGCTGAAATGTAGACCTTGGAGTGGCAAGCTTGAGGGGGAGAGCTCCTCTCCTCATCCTTCCTTCTTCATGATTCTCTTTTCATCTTTCCTTCTTCGTTCCTCTTTGTTCTTCATTTCCATTTCTTTGTTTTTCATTTCCTAGTTTTAGTTTTCATTTTCTTAGTTTAATTTTTAGGGATTTCAATTATGGATTTGGTTTTTGCTATCGGATTGTAGCTTGAACTGTTTTGGATCAATTAACATGAAGCTTCAAACTGTTATTGTGAGATCTTTCCTCTCTTTCTCTTTTCCTTGATTATGGTTCAATTTCTATGCTTGTGATTTATGATTATTGCATAATTATGCTAGGAACGTTACTAGTTTGATTGTGTGATTAATCTAATGCTACATTTAAGAATAGAATCGGATTGTTTTATTCTTTTATCAATTGGTAGCAAACTAGGGAGTAATTTAGATGCGATCATCTTGGTTATTTCTTAGGGAAATTGAATCAACCGTTGAATGTTTATCGCGTGTATGACGTTAACGGAGTCTATTGGTTCTCTTCGTGTTTATTGGCCGCTATTGGATTGAACTTAGACGACGAGATCGGACTAGGTTATCCTTTAGTTAGGGTTTTATAGTCACGCCGATCGTGCTATTCAACTAAGAATAAGGAGAGCACGAGATTAATTCTCGGCAATAGATAATTATGGAAATAATTAGAGTGGATGTTCAATGATCGATAATGAATTGAAGTGGATGTTAATCGGATTCAAGATCTTTCCATATTGATTTCTCATTTTGTTTATATGCTAGTTAGTTTTAGTTTGTTTATTAACAACCCGAAACCCCCCTTTGTAATTAGGTTTCTCGGCCTTAGCTTAATCAAGGTTTCGAATCACGCCGAATATAAACTCGTCCCTTGTTTCCCTGTGGATACGACCCCTACTTCCACTATACTACCTTAGTGTAGAAGAGAGTAGGAGAAATTTTAACTTTGGCTGAGGTGCGGTGCCGCACGACACATCCGCGTCCGCCAAGTACCTACAAAAAGGATTGAGAAGAACTATTATTGCAATGCATAGTTAGTGGTACAGTTTCAAAACAAGGCGTTATCAAGAGGTTTATTCCGCTCTTCCAACTCCAATGCCATAACCTGCACGTTAGTAGGATGCACACTATCCTCAACCAAGACATCATCAGCATTCATCGACTCACCAACCTGCTCATTATCAAGATCATCATGTAAAACAGATTCAACAATGTTAATAGAGCAAAGAGGGTTATCATCCTTAATCAAAGGCTTAGAATCATTAAACTCCATGGTCAAAGAGCCAGCGTAAACATCAGTTTTAGTGCAAGATGTTTTCAAGAAAGGTCGCCCCAAAAGGATGGGGGCGACATGCTTATCAGGTTCCATGGCCAACACATAAAAATCAGCGAGGGAATTGCAATTTACCAACTTTAACTAATACATCCTCCTAATTTACCCCCGAGGATAAACATTGAATCTATTAGCTAATTGAATCACAACACTAGTTTCATGCAAATTGCTAAGTTTCAAAGACTTATACAATGAAAAGGGAATCACATTAATTGACGCACCTAAGTCTAACATGGCTTTAGCAAACATGGTCTCACCTATAGTACATGGGATGGTGAACATGCCTAGGTCATTGCACTTTTGATGTAATTTCTTTTGAAAGATATCGAGACATGCTCGCTAGCTTTTACTTTTTCACTTGCCTTTTGTTTTTGATTTCTTTTCGAGCATCCCACAATTCTTTAAGAAATTTAGCATACCTAGGTACTTGATTCAAAGCATCAAAAAGGGAAATGTTTACCTCACATTTACGAAAGGTTTCGTAAATGTCTTTGTTGCGCTCTACCTTTCGAGTGTCTCTCAATGCCTCAGGAAATGGTGGCTCTGGTTCATATGGTGGAGGAGGTGATTTTCGGACTCGCTCCTCTTGTGGAGGTGGCGATGATTTACCATATGTTGTCGGTTCGTGCACGATCACCTCTTCCTCGATCTCTTTGTCTCGAACCACCAATCTCTCTTTGCTTGCAATCTCGGTTCCACTTCTCAATGTGATAGCGCTCACATTCATTTTTAGGGTTGGGCTCAGTTTGAGACGGTAGCTTCCCGGATTCGTAGCCTCTAACTTGGTTACGGCCCCTACAATTTGGCTTACTTGGCTATCTAAGTTCTTTATGCTCGGTCGAGTTTCTTCTTGGAACTGCACCATGTTACCCTGCATGTTAGTCACATTTCTAGTTAAAACATTTAAAATTTCTTCAGCGGACATGCTAGAGCTTGAGCCTTGGCCTTGGGGTTTAGGAGTAGGGTGTGCTGGTGGCCTGTTATAGTGTTGTTGCTGTTGTTGATTGCCAGATCTGAAATTAGAATGATCTCTCCACCCTTACTCGGAAACATAGGAGTAGGGATCATGTCTTCTTAATGCTTCTTGGCTTTGAAAACCTACAGCTTTGACCTCTTCCCAAAATTCTTCTTGCATTTGAGGGCAAGCATCGGTGTGATGATCTAAAGAACAAATTCTACAAGCTTTTACCCGTTGAACTCTATCGTTCTTTACCATGAACTCACGCATCCTCGATGTGAGAGCGTGTACTTTATCCTTGACCTTTGAAGAGCTAACTTTGTATTTTTAACATTTGATCTACGATGAATCGATCTTCTATCAATCTGTCTCGAGCCTTCGACTAGTTCTTCAATGAGCTTCCTAGTCATAGTTGGAGTTTTGTTGATGATAGAACCTCCACTAGCAAGAATTCACCATTCTTACATCTTCGTTAGAAAGACCATTGTAGAAGTACAAGATGAGGTCTTCATCGGAATATCCATGATATGGAATAACTAGCACAAAGTCTCTTGAACCTCTCCTAATATTCGTAGAAAGATTCATCGTATTTCTGCTCAATATTGATGATTTCCTTTTTTAATGTTGATGACTTAGAAGCTGGAAAGAACTTCTAAAGAAACCACCTCTTCATTTCAACCCAAGTGGAAATACAACCAGGAGGAAAATAGTATAATCAATCCTTAGCTCCATCCTTCAAAGCAAAAGCTCTCAACTTGATTTGCTTGTCCGTTACTCCATTTGGTTTCATGCTAGTACAAACCACTTGAAACTCCGAAAGAAATTTGTTTGGATCTTCTCCATTCAGCCCATGGAATGAAGGAAGCAAGTGTATCAACCCCGACTTACTCAAAAGTAGTGCCTTCATTAAGAGCCGGAAATGAGATGCACAATGGTTGTTGATCAAGGTTAGGGAGCCACGAGCTCCCTCAAGGTACAAGTTTCAATTATCGGAGGCATCTCTTCCTCCACTTCAATGTCCAAAGGTAGTTCCTTCAAATTTTCTCGCAACTCGTTCCTCAACCTGAAAATAGTCAATTCAAATTTGGGATCGTGCTCCAAAGATTCTTTGTTAGTAGCACGAGTGTTAACCATAAACCAAGAGCACAAGCCAATACTATCCAAAAAAAAATCACGCTAAATATAAACAAGTAACACTTGTTTCCCGGCTACGGCGCCAAAATTTGGGCAGACAGTTTAGTCGTATGCACCTATCCAAAAATAAATTTCTCCTACTCTCTTTTACAATTTAATGTAGAAGGGAAGTAAGGTTCGTATCCATAGGGAAACAGGGACAAGTTAATTTATATTTAGAGGGAGTCGATACCTAGATTAATCTAGGTAATAAGTAACTTGATAATAAGGGGGTTTTCAAATAAGTTATAAATAAACTAAAATTAATTAGCAAATAAATATAATGAGAAATCAATAATGGAAAGATCTTGAATCCGATTAACATCCACTTCAATTTAATTATCATTGAACCTCAACTCTAATTACTTCTATGATTACCTATTGTTGAGAATTAATCTCGTATTCTCCTTATTCTTAGTTGAATAGCACGATCAGCATGACTATAAAACTCTAACTAAAGGATAACCTAGTCCGATCAGCGTCTAAAGGATAACCTAGCCCGATTTTGACCGCATCGGATGGGCTTTTTTCCACTAGTGTAAGCTCAATCCAAAAGTAGCAATAAACACAGAGAACCAATAGACCTACTAATGTCATTCAACAGTTGATTTAATTTCCCAAAGAAATAACCAATTAGATGATCTGCATCCAAGTTGCTCCCTAGTTTGCCACAAATTGATAAAAGCATAAAACAATCTGATTCTATTCTTAAATCTAGCAGTAGATTAATTACATAATAAACTAGTAACGTTCCTAGCATAACTATGCAAAAATCATAGCACATAATCATAGAAATTAAACCATAATCCAAGGAAATAAATAGAGAGGAAAGATCTCATAATAATGATTGAAGCTTCATGTTAATCTTCTTCAAGAACAGTTCAAGCTACAATCAGCATATCATAAACCAAATCCAACGTTGAAATCTCTAATAAAACTAAAAACTAAGAAAAACTAAGAAGAATGAAGAAGGGAAATGAAGAGAGGACTATTTTCTCTCTCCTCCTGTTTTCGGCGCTGCTCGCCTCTTTTTTTCTATTAGGTTTGTTGTGAAGCTTTTAAACGACGCACAAAATGTCGGCCTAGCCCGACTTAAGCATCGCGAGGTGCGAGGGTCGTCGTGAGGTGCGACAGGCCACCGATCACACACAATTGCCGCACTGGGCAAGCCAGGCGTCGCAACCCGAGACAAGCCTCGCGAGGTGCGAGCTACATGCATTTGGCTATCGCGAACAGAGACCAGGCTCGTGCGATGGGAGCTGCAGGTAACATACCATCGCGACCCGCGACCATGCTCGCGAGGTGCGACCTGCGTTGGTCCTGCTCGCTGCTAGCACGAGCGTGCTGCACTACTGGACTGGCTTGGTGATGCTAGGTTGGCTAAATTTGCTGGGTTCTTGACTTGTGTTTGCTTTGTGCTCTCCTTGGCTTGACTTGCGGCAATGCTTGGCTCATGCTTCCGATGATTGCTCGCCTTGCCACGATGTTTTATTTTCTAAGCACTCCCAACATATCTTCAATTAAATAGTTCTAAAAACCATTTCACCTTAAAAGCTCGAAACATATGACATTAACACTAATTATCTCACAAAACTCTGATCTTCTGCTAAGGTTGATATATATGCAAACCTTAACAATTACGAACAAATCCCTTATCAAAGTGCACCCAAAATATCACAAAAACACCGTATAACTTGAACATATCAAAGGCTAAAAGCCGTTGGAGGTCTATTAGTCAAATTTATGCTGACATGGTGGAACCTCTGGGAACCAGTATCATCGTCTGAAAAGACAAGGTCTACTGGAAACAAAACATCATTGCTATGCCTTGCCACCTCCAGGGGTTGATATGAGCTTGTATTGCAATTTTTGTCATCAATATGATCATGAGACAGACCGGTGTATTGATCTTCGGCATGCCATTCATCAATTGATAGAAGATGAAAAAATCCCCATTCCTCCATCATGGATGCCTTCGATATTTTTTCTTTTGCTCAGAAAGAAAGAAGTTGAAATTCACCAAACACCAAATACAACCTAAGGCAACAAACACCAATAACGAACACTTTACATATTCAAAGCTAAACTTTTTATCATCTTTCTATCTCTCCTTGAACTTTTCTTTGGGAGAATACAATAACATCTATTAATTACATCATGTTTAATCTATTTACAAGTTTTGGCACCAAATTAACTATTTTGTTCCAGTAGGCATCATTCCTGTTCCACCAAATAACTTATACACACGGCAATATTGGAATAGCAAAAATTTGCTTCATCATCTTTGATGTTGTACATCTGCTAACCCAGTTCACCAGCGCTGGAAGTGAAATACAAGAATTTCTCATATTCAACCAGCACTTTATCTTGTCTAAGACTAGATTTAAGATGATATGTAAAAAATAAATGCTCCAAATTTTCCACAGCAGCATCACACACCAGACATTGAGGGTTCCTACTAACACCAATCTTATATGGTTTGCAATCTACCACTCATTACCAGCCAAGCCACAAATCTATGTTTTGGAATAACAAATATGCTTATCTCCCACCATTTTCTTATACATATTGCTCACATAATATTTCTCCAAACTGCTCAAGTTCTGTTCATTAGTAACAGTTTTAAGCACTTCCTTCATCTCACATATTTTCCTCCAGTACCAGCTACAATCTGTAGGTGGCTGGTACTCCCACCAACTCCTTTCTTTCACATAAACTTCATTAACCCATTTTATCCACGAATTTTCCTTTTTAGCTGAAATAACCCAAAGGAATCTACCAAGAGCTGCAGAATTCCACACATGAATTTGTCTAACTCTTAGACCTCCGGCATACTTAGGAAGGCACACCTGAGACCAAGCAACCTTGCCAGGTTTGTAGCTGAATTGTTTCCTCCACCACAAAAAAGATCTACAGATACATTCAACATCTTTCAAGACTTTCTTAGGAATCAGAAAAATCAAAGCCCAATAGACATGTATGCTCATCAAAACAACATTAACTAGAATTAATTTCCCTTGGTAGGACAAATTTCTACTACTCCAAACACGAATTGTAGATGTCATCTTTTCAGTGAGAGAAGTGCAATCCTTAACTAAAATTCTTTTAAAGCAAATGAGAACCCCCAAATATCTAAAAGGTGGCTTCCCAACTTTAAAGCTAGAAACATCCAAGATCCTCTGGATTTCATCTTGATTCATTCCTGCAGAGTATATTTCAGACTTTTGAATGTTTACTTCCAAACCTAAAGCCTCTGAGAAGTGCTTGAAGCCTTGAAGTAAAGCATACACAGACTTAAACTCACCCTTGCTATATAATATCACATCATCAGTAAAGCAAAGGTGATTTAACTTAACCCCTGTACATCTACGATGAAACTTGAAATCAGCCTTTTCACCAACCACCTTTAGAGTTCTAGATAAGTATTCCATACAGAAAACAAAAAGGAGAGGAGACATTGGGCCTCCTTGCATAAAACCTCTCTTCCCCTCATAAAAACTAAACAGACTCCCATTCACCATCAGAGAGAATTTAGGAGAACAGACACATTCCATCACCAATCGAATAAATCTCTCAGGAAAATTAAAAGCATGTAACATCCCTTCAAGAAACAACCAATCAATTGAATCATATACTTTTTTCAAGTCCATCTTGATAATACATCCTGGACTAGCATTATTCGTACCATAATTCCTTACTATATCCTGGCAAATCATGATGTTATGGCTTATAAACGACCCTGAATAAAAGCTCCTTGATTATCAAAAATGATATCAGGAAGCACTAGCCTCAGTGTACTACACATGATTTTTGTAATTACTTTGTAGATTACATTACAACATGCAATTAGCCTAAATTCAGTAACACTACTAGAATATTTAATTTTAGGAATTAAAGCACTAGCCTCATTCTACTACACATGATTTTGGTAATGACTTTGTAGATTATATTACAACATGCAATTGGCCTAAATTCAGTAACATTACTAGGACATTTAACTTTAGGAATTAAAGCTAGAATAGTAGTGTTAATCTCTTTTAATAGCTTTCCATAATTAAAGAAATGAAGAATTGCATTTGTTACCTCCAAACCAACAACATGTCAGGCATCTCTGTAGAAGTGAGCACCAAAGCCATCAGGCCCTGGAGCCTTATCACTTGGAATAGAGAAAAAAGCAACCTTCACTCATCTTCTCTCACTAGGATCATAAGCACATTCCTTTGAGCCTCATTGAAGACAGGACCAACATTAATGACAGAATGTTGAATACTTGTTATGTGCCTTCTAGCAGTACCTAAAAGCTCCAGATAATAAGAAAGAAAAGCTTCATTAACCTCACTTGGAGTATCCACCCACTTCTCTTTCTTGTCATGAATGTTATATACATTATTTTGGAGCTTCCTAGCCTTAATAGCCTGGTGAAACATTCTGCTGTTTTCATCCCCATCATGAATGCATGCCATCTTTGCTTTCTGTTTTAAAAAATCAGAATCTTGAGAGTGGATTCTCTTATAGTTCTCATCAACCTTCAATTCCTTATTACACACTTCATGATCGCTGGAATTTTGATGCACAACTTTTTGACATTCCACCACTACTTTATATGCTTTAGCATCTGCAATGTGGATTTGATTGAATCCTCCGTGTTCAGCACCTTTAAATCCTTCTTTATCATCTTCAATTTTTGCACAACTCCAAACATCTTAGTCCCCTGAACAGGAACATTCCAGTAGGCACCAACTCAAACACTAAAATTAGGAGCTTGGCTCCAAATCTTGTAGTACTTAAAAAGGTGCCTTCCCACCCAACTGACTATGGCTCTTAACCAATATAGGTGGATGATCAAATGATCCTTTAGGAAGAAAAATTACTTGATTGAAGGGAATTTCTCAAACCACCACTCATTCCCCATAACCCTATCCAATTTACTAAATACTCTCATCCTCCCCTTATTGTTTATTGTTGAAAGTAAAAAAAACCAACCGATTTTAAATCTTCCAATCCACATTCAACAACACATTTCTTAAAAGGAGCCATTTCATAGTCTCTCACAGTTGCTCCCACCCTTTCATCCCTGTTAAGCACACAATTAAAATCTCCTCAGAGAATCCAAGGATCCCTTATTCTACCAGCCAATTCTCTAATATCCTTCCATAACACTTCTCTTTGCACACCATTATTGAAAGCATACACAAAAGAATAGAAAAAGCCACTATGCCCACCAACAGATTCAACATAACAATGAATCATCTGCATAGTAACTAGAATATTGGTAACATTAAAACTAAGAGGGTTCCAAGGAACCACTATTACGCCCCCGGGATGATGAGTTGCATTTGAACAAAAACACCAACCCGAGAAAATGTTTTGATACATAATCTCCATCTTACTAGCCTTAACTTTAGTCTCCACGAGACTAACAATGCTAAGGGATTTCATATTAAGAAACTTCTTCATTACTTTCTGCTTCTTAATACAATTTATCCCTCGGACATTCCAACAAATAAGGCTATCCATTTACAGTAGGAGGGTCGCCCCTCCTCTCTCCCATTTCTTGTACATTGTCACCTATTACTTGACCCACAATAAGTTCTTCAGGATCACTCATCTCAAGAACAACAAATGAATTCCCCACGAGATTAGCCTTCACGGGTGTTCTACACCTTGTCTACTGATCGCTTTTTACGGACTCGAAAATCGTCATGTTCGGATTCCACCTCTTGACAGGAGTATTAGGTTTAACAATCACTACAACTTGACTATTAGGTTTTTCTTTCCATACCTTCCTCCCTTCAGTCTTCTTACAGACCTCCTTGTTATGCCCAAATTGTTTGCATAAAGAACAAACAACCGGTTTGCACTAATATGCGGCCACATGATTAGCGATCAATTTAGCGTTAACACGTAGCAGTTAGCCGATTATTGCCGAATGGCAATGACCTGCTATTAGAATTTAGCCATTGCCAATTAGGACTTGATGTCTTAGTAATTACATTTACAATTTGACTCATGTCTTATTGTTAATACTTGTTAACTTTGTAATATCACTAATATGCTATCACTTTATCAATTATCTAGTTAATTAGTATTTATGTACTTAGTAACAATTGGCAATTAACAAGTTATTGAGTTACTGAGTTAGTAAGTCTAAGTGAGCAAGTAACTAAGTGTTAAGTTACCAAATTGTTGTTAACAAATAACAAGTTATTGTTTAATAAGTACTTGTGTAACTTATTGACTTCTTAATTGTTACTTGCTAATAATTAACAGTCAACTTATTAATTTAAATTTTTAACAAGTTAGGTTTTTAGAAAGAATCGAACAAGTTGATTTGACTTGTTTGATGATTGATCATTAATGTATTAATCATTAATCAGCTATTCAGTAACCAAACAAAGGCTAAGTTACCATATGGTTGTTTATTAGTTAATTGTTACTGTTAATACTTAATAAAAGCAAGTAAGTACTTGTTAGTTATTAACTTATTGAATTATGGTTGTTAGTTTGTATTGGCTACTTGTTAAGTGTTAATAGTTAACTTATTGGTTTTAATTTTTAACAACTTAGGATTTCAGAAAGAATCGAAGTATCGAACAAGTTGATTTGACTTATTTTATGATTGATCATTAATATATACATATTGTAATAATTATATAATGCATGAATGCAATAAGCCATTAGCCAATAATCTAAGTTTTAGTTTAGTAACTTTAGAAATAAGTAATATGAGTATTAATGTATTATTATTAGAAATTGGAAACTTCATATATATTATTTAATATGTTTAATGTATTATTAATGTATTATTTAATAGATTTTTATTTTCCTATTTATAACTTCATAAGTTCATACTTCATATACCATAATTCATAGTATACTTCATAAGTTCGTAGCTCATAGACCATAATTCATTGTATACTTCATGAGTTCATAAATATCTATTATCTAATCTCATATTCTCAATTTATCATTCTTTAATTCAAATATTTAACTGATTTGTTTGTTGCAAACTTGCTATATAACAAACTAACAAAGAATTCAAGAAGTTGATTACTTGATCCGAATATTCATGATTTCATGTCAAGAGACAATGTCACATATTCACAATACATAAAATATAATTACAATATATAAATAAGTCATGTATCAGTTATCACGATACATCAAATACATAAAATATAATTACAATATATAAAATATAAGTCATGTATCCGTTATCACGATACACCGTTCACATATGACATGTTAATTGTTATAACTTAGTAACTTACAATATATAAAATATAATTATAATTGTATATTATCGATAACCCATTTTCGATAATATCCGACCCAAACCGACCAGACCGGGCATGCGCTTCAAATGCTATTAAAGCTAAACGATATCGGCAAGGTGGCAATGTCTCGTTACGGGAGCCCCCCAAAGCTTACCCGAGACTTGAGCCAGGCCAAGTCCTTCGAAAAGCCGGCTTGAGCTTACCCAAGTCCATTCGAAAGACGGCTTAAGCCGACATAAGTCTTTTCGGAAGCCAGCATGAGCCGACCCAAATCCTTTCGAGAGCCAGCTTGAGCCGACCCAAGTCCATCTGACGCTGGCTTAAGCCTACCTAATAAGTCCATGCGACGCCGGCTTGATCCTACCCAAGTCCTTCCGAGAGCAAATTTATTTCGACCCAAGTCCATTCAAGAGTCAATTTGAGTCGACGCCACCCTATTCCATTCCGACCCAAGTTCACCAAACCCAAGTCTCACCCGACCCAAGTCCCACCGGTCTTACTCCACCCCACCCGATACCATTCTCACATAGTTGGACCCGACCCAAGACCACCTAAACTCACCCACACCCGACCCGCGACCCACTCTCACCCATATAATTGTGACCCAAATCATTCCAACCCAAGTTGGTTCAATCCAAACCCATCCAATGACCCAATTTGACACCACTACAACAATGGAACAACAAAATTCTCCGAAAGAATCAATCATGCAATGTAATATCAAATTATTTTTCATTGAACTATTATTCTATATTAATTGGCTCAAGAGTGGAAATAAACATGCTTGAGACGATTTTTATTTTCAGTAATGAGATGAAAGAACTTTTTTAAATATAACATTGAACTGAAAATCATTTCTTATTGCGGAATATAACAAAAGTACTTACATGATATTATATTAATATTATTATATAATATTATTAGTGACGAGCATGTTGTCGCAGAGGGTAGCACATGCTACCCCGATTTTTTTTTAAAAAATAAAAAAATCCTTAATAAAAATTTCCTGAATTTGCCGAATTGTAAATATTTAGCTACCATTTATCAGTAGAAAATTTGTGTGAGGAGGCTTTATGTTATGGCATGAAAAGTAATAATATTATTGAATTTTTTGAAAATGGTTTTTCAGTGTCAAAACTTCGACATAATACACATTATAGGTATTTTTATGTTTCGTTTATGTGTCTTTTTTATACCCTCAAAATAAATAAACAGTGGTTAGTTATTATGTTTAGTATCTGGGTTTAGGTTCTAAAATTAGCAAATATGTCAACAAACATACAATTTTGAACTCTATATCAATTGAAATAGGTAGACTTATATCAATCAATAATATAGGAGTAGATCAAATAAAAAATTATTTTAATTACCTTTTTTCTCTCTGCTAGCACAATGTAGTTCACTGTGAACAATTATAATTTTCTTTTATTAAAGTACTGAGATTGTATTTGAATTTTGTTACATTTTGAAGTCAATAGGTAGAGGTGTCAAAAACTAGGCCGACCCACGGGTGAAACCGCATGCGACCCAGACCCAACCAGTTCCAAGCCGAGAGTGGTCGGTTGGAAAGTCGACCCATTCCGACCCAGCGTCCACCCGTGCCCAGTTGAACCCGTGGAATTGGTAACCTAAACTGAACTATGCCGACCCAAGTGGACCCGTGGCCAGTTGCACCCGTGAACAACGACCCAGACCCAACCTGTTTCCGACCCAAAACTAACCTGCACCCAACTTCACCCGCCAATGACCCAGTTAAACCCACCCAGTTATCACCCAACCCAGTTGTGACCCAACCCAGTTAGCAACCGACCCAGTTGTGACCCATCCTAGTTATCACCGACCCAGTTATTACCCAACCCAGTTACCACCTGACCTAGTTACCACCCGACCCAATACAACCCGACCCAAGACCATTCCGACCCAACTTCACCATGTTATAAAGATATAGGTGGATGTGTGGATGTGAATGAAGAATTATGAGTGGATTTAATCATCTTGTTTAAAATAAAAGTAACACCCTCATATAAGGGTGGTTTTGTGTTAATTTTCCATTTCCCTCATTTTTTTCTTCCTCTCAGCACATGCTATGATGCTAGTAAGTAGTAAGCATTAATCTAACAAGGAAGGATTTTGATGAGATAATTCTTTTCGGTTAACTGGCACGTATAAGAGGGATAACACTAATGACTAAACTATACATTTACTCCCACCAAAAATATCATCAACCATGAACCACCTCATTTAAACCCCCAAATTCATCCCCCCACCCATTCTGCCATAAGTAACACAAATTGAACCCCCACCCATTACGCCATTCATCTTCATCTCTCTCAAAGTATGCCTGATTTTCTCTCTCATCTCTAAAACCATCCAAAACGGCAAAACCATCTTCATCTCTCTCGTAACCCAGTGAACTCCCATCCTAAATTTTCTCTCTCATCTCTCAAACTTCTCCTTTCTCTATGAAATTCTCTCACTTTTCTCCTTCATCTAAAACTACAAAAATGGATAAAGGAAAGGGTAAGGTTTTTTATGAGGGAGTTAAGGGTGGTTGTAGGAGGAAATCACTTAGATGTAGAGGAGGTGGTGTTAAGATTCTTGACAAAGTTAGTGAAGAAGGGAAAGAAAAGGAGGAGGTCCGTATGGGTAAGAGGGTGATTGTGGGTGGGTTACCGTGTGCTATTCGAGTCAATTGAAGGGTGGTGGTCAAAAGAAGGGTGGTGGTCAAGTCGAAGGGTGGTGGTCAAATGAAGGGTGGGTTAAAGTGTGCTTGATGGTGGTGAAATGAAGGTCGGTGGTGATGTTCACATGGTGAATATGATGGGATTACTAAGGAGATTTTTGTGGAGGATGAGGATGGGGCTTTCACACGTTTCGGGCTTGCAAAAGAATGGGATTACAATCGATTGAGGATGGTCATGACATACCCATGAGTCCATGCGTCGGTGGGGAGTTGGACCACGAAAAACACTGTTTTCGGTCATCCGCGAAGGAACTCAATAGGGTTCAAACCATCATCAAATCCACCCTCCATGTTCTTTGTTTGTGAATAGAGAAGGAAAACGAAGAAGAAAATGCTCTTAAACCGATGTAATTCCGAGAGTCGATTTGTTCCGGCCCAAGTCAATAAGCCGCCGGTTTGAGGCTTCGATCGACCCAAGTCCTATCGAGGCCGATTTATTCGACCCAAGTCATTCCGAAAGCCGATTTTTCCGACCCAAGTCATTCCGAAAGCCGATTTATTCCGACCCAAGTCATTCCGTTTCCGATTTCTTCCGACCCAAGTCATTCCGAAAGCCGATTTATTCCGACCAAAGTCATTCCGATACCGTTTCCTTCCGACCCAAGTCATTCGAAAGCCGATTTCTTCGGACCCAAGTCATTCCGAAAGCCGATTTCTTCCGACCCAAGTCATTCGAAAGCCGATTTCTTCCGACCCAAGTTATTCCGAAAGCCGATTTATTCCGACCCAAGTTATTCGAAAGCCGATTTGGGCCGACTTCACCTTATTCCATTCCAACCGAAATTCACCCAACCCGGATACTGCCGACCCAGGCCCCGGCCCACCCGGGCCCGTAGAGCTCCCTCACCTAGTTGAACCCGACCTATGTCCACCCGACCCACCCAGTTCCGACCTAAGGCACACTCTCACCCAGATTATTCCGACCCAAATCATTCCGACCCAGGTTGGGTCAACCCAAACCCACCTAGTGACCTAGATTGACACCACTATCAATAGGCATTTATTTGTGTAAGATAGAGAGATTTTATAGTTGTGAAAATTACAATACTTTAAGGATGCCACTTTCTTGAATATAATAGTATAACCAAAGACTTTACTTAATATAACTTATAAGTACGTGAAAATGTTCCTCCTTTATTAGCCAGGCACAAAAATTACCAGTAGTTGTGATTAATATGTAAACATCGTTCAAAAATAAGAGTGAATGGGTAAGAGTCCGGCTATTTGGCACAATGTTCACTACATACTCACTACTCACTACTCACTACTCACTAGTGAATATCTTTTCTTTTATGTGTTAAAAATTGCCAAAAAAAAATGTGTACATCTAACAATTATATTTACACATCTATAATTTCTTTTGTATATCCAAAAATAGGTTTGTACTTCAAATATATCCAAAAACTATGTTTGCACATCCATAATAAATTTTATTTTTTGCAAGTCTAAAAACTATGTTTGCACGTGTATAATTTCTTCTGTACATTCAAAAACTAAGTTTACATATCCAATACATCCAAAAATTAGTATACACATCCACACTATATTTTGTATTTGAAAAATCTAAAAACTATATATGCACATTTAATATCTGTTTTGTACATCCAAAAACTATATTGGTACATCCATAATGTTTTTGTATCCTATATATCCATAAGTTTTTTTGTACATCTAAAATTTATTTTTGCACATCCATCATTTGTTGTTGAACATCTAAAGAAAATATGTTTGTATGACTAAAGATACCAAAAATAACCATCACATAAGTTAAGGGGCCGCGGATGAAAAAAGAATCAAGGTTGACTAGATGGTTGGAGGCCCTTCTTCTACCTCTGTGACAGAGGTTTGATTCTCGCCCCTTGCAAAGTGAGACTCTTAAATTCTCCGCACTTACAAGGGATGTTCATCTTACCTTGAAAAAATATTATTTGTTGAGCCTTTTTCTAATGTCTTACAACGTATTTCTAATGTTAAGTACTCCCTCCGTTTCTTTTTAATGGTTACATTTTGAGTTTTTGACACTATTTACAAATTTATGTTTGACCATCATTTGTGATTAATAGGTAAGGAAAAATATAGGAAAATTCTACATGATGGCCTCTAACTTTCAGTTTTTCTATATGGTGGCAAGAGAAAAAATTTATACCCTTGTGTTTTGTATCTCAAACTTTTTTAAATTCTATACAGTACCCTTAAACTTAAAAATTTTAATGCATAATATCCCTACCGCTTTTTATACGTTGTTAATTTCATTTATTTATTTTTATTTAGTGGAACTAATTTAACTTATACTTAGTTTAACCCTTGGAAGGGAGTATTTACAAATTAGGTTAGTTCTACTAGTTATAAAAAGTAAATGAAATTAATGACGTATAATTAACGGTAGGGGCATTGTGCATTAGAAAAGGTAAGTTTGAGGGTACTGTGTGGAATTTTAAAAAGGTTGGGGTACAACGTAGAAAATGAATAAACACAATGGTATAACGTAGAAAAACCCAATATTATACAAAGTGACTCCCAACTTTGATAAATTCCACCTAGTGACCTTATTTCATTAATTGGTGACTTATCAATTAAACCTAACTCTTTCTCTCTCCTCTTTCTCATCCCCTTTCTCTATGTAAACCCCAATCCACGCCCCTGCACCGCCATTCAGGCCATCAAACGAACGACAGTGGGTCTACCCACTCCGCACCACCCACTTCATATGGGATGTACCCTGTAGAAAACTGGGAGCAATATGATTCCTAGTCTACTAATGCCCAGGTTCTAATGTCAATTTACCTGGAAACTGTTTGCTTATTCTTGTGATATGTATTCTCCCTTTAGATTTGAAACTTGAAACCTAATAAACATATATATCTGTTTCTTTAGTCTGCCCATCTTTTGGGATACATATAGGTTGTGTAAGTGGGATTAGAAATGCTCATTGTTTGTTGTCTTGAGAAAACACGTGCTTAATAATATTCTAGCATGTGGTTGTTCCAGTAGTTTGTTCTAAATCCTTGCATATAAGAACATTATGTTACAGAACCAACGGTTATTCTATAACGAACAATTGTAAGTACTCAGCAATTTTTGACCAGTTTAACAGTGTTATGTAAAGATAAGAAGATTAAGCCTTTTCAAATATTTTGACCTGATATATGTGGCACTATGCAGTGAAGATGGTGAAGTGTCAACTATCATGATTCTACAGCTTAGCTGCATTGTTAATCCTAACTTGAGAAATTATAAAGCCGCAAGTTATGCAAGATGAGAGCATGATCAATTTATGAAAGAGAAAGGGGATGAGGGAGGAATGAGAAAGAGTAAGGTTTGATTGGTTAGCCATCAATTAATGAAATAAGGTCACTAGGTAGAATTTGTCTAAGTTGGGAGTCACTTTGTATAATAATTTTTTTTACCTTGCCACCATATAGAAAAATTAAAAGTTGGAGGCCACCGTGTAGAATTTCCCAAAAATATATATAGTCATGTGAGATCTTGTTTATTCGTCTCAATATGTACTTTTGGAATATCAACTTTTTATAACTTTTACAAACGCAAATTTAGAGATATTAATGTCTATTTACATTGACACACGTAAAAAGGTAAAGTGTAACTATTCCCTCCGTCCCATAATATAGTGCTCACTTCTCATTTTAAACGGGAATTAAGGAAAATGGAAGGAGTAGTAATATTTTCCAAAAAAATGTATCTTTTTTTGAGGGGAAAAGCAAGCTAGATTAATTTAGGGACAACGTGTGCATAAGAACATAGGGCGCCACCTCCGAGGGGGAGTGGTTTTCCCAAATTTGTTCAATGCCAAAGGGTACTAGCTTTGCTAAATGATGGGCACTATAGTTCCCGTCTCTTTTGACATGAGACCAAACAAGAGACTTAAAAGAAGTACAATGAGCTAAAATATCACAAAGAATAACATCTAACTCTGAGAGGAAAACAACATTTTTTGATAGACGCTTGACAACAACCTGACAATATGATTCAAGGATCACTTCATTGAGTCCAAAACGCTTACCCATCCTCACACCCATCTCGATAGCTTTTGCTTACGCCACTTCAAGACTCCAATAGGCTCTAACTCGACGTGTTGAAGCCAAGAGCACAGCACCACTCGAATTTCTGCCTACAACACCCAAACCACCCAACCAGCAGCATCAACCGAAGCGTCCACGTTGATCTTAATCACGTCGAGCGGGGGGCCTGCCATACGTTAGAGCTTGAGGAAGCAGGTATGCCTTGTCGGCCATAGATGCGAGCACTATACTTTCCTTGTTCTTCAACCAACCGAGCTACACGAGCACACAACACATTATTAGGGGTAGATTTTCATTGAAAAACCACTGATTACGTTCCCCCACACACACCAAGCAAGAAAAACACCTCTAGTGACAATCTTTTTATCAAGCTTTTTCCACCCCAGCTACAAGCTCACACATAGAAAGATTCGAAGCATTGGCACACATACCCTCATAACCTAAATCCATCCACAAATCAACAACTCAAGGACACTCAAATAAAGCGTGCCCAGCCCGGCTCTTCGGTACCGTAGCCCCATGGACACGAGGACTCCTCAATCAAGTGACGTTGATGAAGGAGAGAACGTGTAGGCAAAGTACTTGTGCACAATCTCCAGAGAAATTGCTTGACCTTGGGACTAGCTTCCATGCTCCAAATATCAATCCAAGCTTGATGAAAATTGTCAAGGCTACACCCCTTGCCAAGCATATAGGCAGTTTTCACAGAGTAAATACCATTCTTTGTGAGAGCCCAAGTAAGATCATCATGGGGGCTAGAAGAACTCGAAGGGATAGCCAAGATGCACTTGGCATCACGTTCATTGAAAACATCCTCAATCAAATCAACATTCCACTGAAATGAGGCATCAATTAAATCACATACCTTCTCCACGCCCGCATGTGGCGCTAGTGGCAAAACACCTATCATCATCAGCTAACCATGGGTCGGTCCACACATTCGCTCTCGAACCATCTCCCACACGCCAAAGACAACCTTCTTTGAGAAGCGCTTTCGAACTCCATATGCTTTCCACGAGTAACTACAAGAGTACCCAAGAGAAGCATCAAGAAAGTCACTATTGGGGCAGTATTTTGCTCGCATAACCCGACCAAACAAGGACTTAGGCTCACGGCTCAAACACCAAGCCTGATGACCAATAAGAGCATCATTGAAGACTCCAAGGTCCTTGAAACCCATACCACCAAGACACTTCAAAGTGCACATAGAATCGCAATTCTTTTAGTGAATCTTCCTTGTTGTATCCGAACTCCCCCACCAAAACCTGACCATGGCCGAATGGATGCGTTGAATAACCATGCTAGAAATTTTATAAACTCCCACAAGATAGGTGGGCATAGCTTGAATGACATATTTTAGAAGCGTCTCTCTTTCCCTGCTCTCGATAGAAGTTTTTTCCAAATTCTATCAAGGAGAGAATCAAAGATAGCTTTCTTTGATCTCCCAACAATAGAGGGGATACCAAGGTACTTATCATGCTTGTCAACTTGCCGCATCTTCAAAATTCCCACCAACTCTTCTTTTTGATCACTAACACCTATACTGAAAGAAACTTCCGACTTTTCACAATTAATTTTCTGCCCGGATGCTAATTCATATTGGTTGAGAATATCAACTATAATAGTGCATTCCTGACGGGTAGCTCTTGTAAAGAGTAGACTGTCATCTGCAAAAAGAAGGTGAGAAATTTCGGGACCGCTGCGACTAGCTTTCGCACCATGAATCTATTTATGCTGAACCTTACGCTGAATCATTTTGGAAAAAGCATCAACAATCAAAATGAATAAGTAAGGAGAGATAGGGTCTCCCTGACGGAGACCACGAGCAGGAACAACAGAGCCACAAACTCCACCATTAAGAATGAAGGAGTAAGAAACAGAGAAAACGCAATCGGTCACCAGGTTCACCCAACGCCCATCAAAACCCATAGTCAGCAACAACTTCCTCAGAAAACCCCACTCAACTCTATTATAAGCTTTGCTCATGTCAAGTTTCATAGCAATGGTGTCTCGTCTACTATGACTCCTGTTCTTCATAGAATGAAAGATTTCCAAAGCAATGAGAGTATTGTCCGTAATGAGACGACAAGGAACAAAAGCACTTTGATTCTCCGTGACTATGGAAGGGAGGAATTCTTTGAGTCTGATAACTAAGGCCTTCGAAACCAGTTTATAGAGAACATTATAGAGAGCAGTAGTCCTAAACTCAGAAGCAACAGTAGGGCTCTTAACTTTCGTAATCAGGGCTATATTAGTTTTATTAATACAGCTAGGGGAATAAGAAGCATGAAGAATAATACACACAAACTGAGTTACATCATCACCTATAATGTGCCGGAAACACTGATAAAAGATAGGATGCATACCGTCAGGGCCCGGAGCCTTGCAGGGATGCATCTGCTGAAGTGCAGCAAAAATCTCATCTTTTGTGAATAGCCTCAATAGAGGCTGATTAGAGTCATCTGAAATAATGGGTGTAACATGCCACAAAACATCCTGCAAGCTTGTGTCAGAGGGGTGTGTAGAGGTGAAAATATCATGAAAATAATCCCCAAAAATATTCTCTACATCTTCTTCATTATCATGCCAGACACCAGAGCGATCATATAAACCCACAATATTGTTTATTTTTCTCCTTTGAGAACTTTGTGGTGAAAATATTTTGTGTTTCTATCACCGTCCCTAACTTCCGACACTCACGAACGAATGTACCAGTACGCCTCCTGTTTCTCGTGCAAATCATCAAGAGTTTTCTCGAGTGCAGCACGCTCGTTGCAATTCTCTTCAGAGCTTGGGCCTTGTTGGACCCGAAGAAGGCTCTTCTCGGTTTTTTCAATCTACTTGTCCAACTTCCTAAATTTTTCTCCACTCCAGACAACAAGCTCGCCAGCCATGGCTTGGAGACGAGAGGGGAAAAATTCACCAGTAGAGATGTCCCAAGCTTTCCGTACAGCACTTTCACAACTATCATCAAGCAACCAGTTTGATTCGAAATGAAACCCCCTCCTCTTTCTTCGGGTGCTGCTGCGGATATAAGGCTGAGTAACAATAGCTAGATGGTCTGATTTATAACGTAACAAATGATCAACATAAATGCCAGGATAAAGGTCATACCACGAAGCTGAACACAAGAATCTGTCAAGACGTTCCCTGATGTGAGTAGAGGGAGACTTCCCACGTTCCCAAGTGTACCAGCAGCCCGTAAACCCCAAGTCTCGAAGCCCAAGATCATTCACAATAGCTTGAAACAAGAACATATCCTTACGAACTCTGACAACACCACCCTCCTTCTCATTGTAACTGAGTATTTCATTGAAATCACCCCCAAACAGAATTGGGAAGGGAGAAGAATCATAGAGATGACGAATTAACGTCCAAGTTTTATGTTTCTCTTCATCTTTTGGCCAACCATAAATCCCAACAAATCTCCAAACAAGAGTTCCATCTTCAACATCACAACAAATATGGTTTTGAGAAAAAGAAACAAGAGTAAACTTGATTTCCTCCTTCCAATACAAACACAAACCTCCCACTTTCCTTCTACTAGCAACCGCAAAGGCATTATGAAAACCCAAACGAGTTTTAAGAGCTTCTGCATCTTGTTTATTAATCATGGTTTCCGACAGAAAGATCATGTCGGGGGCATGAGTAACACTCCAGCGTTGAAGCTGGTGAACTGACTAAGGGTTGCCCATCCCTCGGCAGTTCCAACACATTGTATTCATAATGCTTGGCGGGGTTGGCTTTGACCAACCTCCGCCTCAGTCTTGGTATCAAGATCACAAGATGAACTCGGCTTCACACGCTTCACTGTAACATCCTTCTGTCCTTCCTCCATATTAGTACCAGCTTTAAAGTTACGTTTGTTGGAAACGGTCATATCTGTGTCCATGCTCACAATACACCTTTTATCTTCCATGTCTCCACGAGCAAGTCTTTTGCAAGCCTTGACCTTGGTTACAACATTAATTTTCTCCACATTTTGACTATCAAAAACAAACATGGCTGGGCTAGGTGAATTTAATGCAATATCAGGCACCACTGTACTAGGAGCATTAATTTGGGAATTAATATGAGGTGGAGATTGCTCCTGAACCCGAGGCAAGAAGTAATAGCAGCACATGTGGCAATGGTCACCACTGATGATACCTCGAGAGAGGGGGATCTCGAGGCTCCGGTGTCAGTGGCAGGACTAGACACCAAAGATGTGTCCCTTTGGGTGGGAGACATGTCAAACAAAATCTTCTTGCTTTTCCGGAATTTCTCATCCTCCTCTATTTCCTTCAACCTCCCTTTTTTAGGCGTGGCCTTCAACTCAGCACTCCACCCCATCTTTTCTTGCTTATTCTCTTCAGGGACAGCATGACAATTACACTCGGAGTGCCCCATGATAGCGCAGGCAAAACAAAAGAATGGGAGATGTTCATATGCAAAGTCTAATTGTAATTCTCGGCCCTTCCTGTCCTTGATTTTATGAAATCTATGCAATGGTTTAGAGACATTAAGAATAACTTTAACACGACTATATCTCCCTATTCCCAATACATCTTCCTCCATCTCCAATATCTCACCCATATTCCCAATTAAAGCACGAACAATTTCTTCAGAACGATAGTTAAATGGGTGGTTTTTGATACGAACCCAAAAGGGGGAGTAAGTAATTGCTACCTGGTCGGATTGCTCATCACCATCAGCTTCTTTGAGCAATATTAGCATGTTATCAAAGCACCATGGGCACCCCTCAACAACCTTCATCATGTCCTTCCAATGGAAGAATTGGAAAGCATAAAAATTAGGGCTTAACACACGAATGATCATGCCTTTCGTCGGAGCCCAGACAGACGTGATGGTGCGCTTGAAGGCATCCACATTATAAGATCGCTCTGTCAAATATCGTCCAAAAAGAACAAGAGATAATTTATTCTCCACGCTAGGGTTTATAGTTTCAAGATCCAAAACAATATTTTCTTCTTCATCATCAATAGTCAAACGAGAAACGTATTATGCAATCTCCTCGGCCATGGCCTGAGGAGGTGGTCGCCGCGGCGGGGAAAAAACCAGGGGATTAAGGTTCTCGGGAGGAGAGGGAAGCCTTTCTTTCAAGGGAGTTTTGGTAAAATGTGGATTGGTTAGTCTACTTCCCAAAAAAAAATGTATCTAATGAAGTGCATGCTTTTTTAGCACTTTTATCTTGGAACTAGTTCTTTTATTTTCTTTTTCCCTTAAAATAATCAAAAATAATAAAATGGTCCTTGAAATGGTGTAAAGCAATAAATAGGAGCACATATTTTGAAAGAAAGGTAGGGGTATTTTAGAACGTTTGTGTAGAATTTAAGGATGATTTAGTCCAAAAAATTGATAAACACGAAAAATAGACACACCATTTTGGGACACTCGGAAATTAATGTGAGTACTATATTATAAGACGAAGGGAGTATTAAAAATAATGGAGGGAGTAGAATATGAGGGGCGATAAAACACTAATCGTTAGTGGGCACGTTGCCCACTAACAACAATTATTATTATTATTTTTTGGAAAAAGTTACCTTTTTGTAAAGAAATAAAACTTTTTGATAAAATAAAAATATAAAAAGGCAACCTTTTGTCAAAAAGTAAACATGTGATATCCACAAATGCAGTCAAAAAGTAAACACTAATCGTTAGTGGGCACGTTGCCCACTAACAGCAATTTGTAGCTTTCTTCTCTTTTCTTTTAATTCTTTTTTTTCTACCTTAAGGTCTAAAAAGAAGAAATTTCTCCCTTCTCTAAGGATGACCAATTATCATAAAAAAACAAACACCTCAGCCATATCCATAAATGCAGTCAAAGAGCCTGTAGGGTTTGCCATGCAACCTTTGTCCATTGGATTTCAAATCATGATGAAGATGGGTTATACTCAAGGAACCGGATTAGGGCGTGATGGTAGGGGAATAAAGCAACCAATCCCCATAGTAGACAAGCAAAACCGACATGGGTTAGGATATGATCCGGGCATCACTTCTCACAACATCGAAAAACCTTCTTTTACCCTCAACGGTCAGTTCATCTTGCAAGGAGATACTCAGTTGTACTATGAATTTCCAGAACCTTGGCTTAGTAGGAAGCAACATAAGATTTTACCGGGATTGGAGATATTCTTCAATGAGGCTAGAAATCTAGACTTAATCAAAAGTTGGTTTGTCCAAAAATAAAAAATGAAAAAAGAAAATGACTGGGTGGATAATCTGGAACATGGAGTCCTTAAGAAACTTTTCACTTCTGATTCCTCTGACGAAGAGGATTTCGACCTGGTGTCTTTGATAATACCTTTTGGCGAAAGCATTGAACATAAGTGGAGTATTGAGTGTCAGGCAAAAGACGGGCCTATAGAATTTAAAATATTTTTAAGAAACCATCCTCCACATCCATCTCATAAAAATACCTTTTCACCCCTTTCAGATGGATATCATATTGATAGCTCATCTTCCAGCCAATCTACCTTGTCTACCCAGTTAGAAGACTCTGATAGTGAGGAAATTGAATGTGAACCTTTATCTAAGTACATTTGCATGCAAGATGTTATCTCTGACAGTGAATTTAATAATGATGAATAACTTGATACAACTGAAACATATATAAAACCCATGGAAGAGTCCATTGTAATTAATATTGGTACAGAAAATGCTGTAAAAGAAGTCAAAATAGGGTCATCCCTCTCCCTAATTGAACAGTCTGTGTTTATTGCATTGTTAAAAGAGTATGTAGATGTGTTTGCATGGACTTATGCTGATATGCCTGGTGTTAATAGAGAAATTGCGGAACATCGCATTCCGTTACATCCTGACAGTAAGCCTAAGCAGCAAAAGCTCCGCCGAATGAAGCCAGAGATTAGTCTGAAAGTGAAAGAAGAAATTCAGAAACAACTTGATGCCAAATTCATCCAAGCTGTAAAGCATCCGAGTTGGCTCGCCAATATAGTGGTCGTACCTAAAAAGGATGGGAGAGTTTGGGTATGCATTGATTTTCGAGATTTGAATGCTACGTCACCAAAAAATTGATTTCCACTACCCCAAATTGATGTTCTCGTGGATAGTACGGCCGGTCATGCACTGTTTTCCTTCATGGATGGATTTTCGGGGTATAATCAAATACTCATGGCTCAAGAAGATATGACAAAGACATCTTTCATAACTCCGTGGGGCACCTTCTGTTACCGAGTTATGCCTTTTGGTCTCAAGAATGTCGGAGCCACGTATCAAAGGGCTGCAACCACTATCCTTCATGACCTCATCCACGACATTATGGAGGTCTATATAGATTACATGATTATGAAAAGTGAAGATTTTGAGGGGCATATTCCTGCACTGAGGTTCTTCTTTGAAATAATTAGGAAGTACAATCTAAGGCTAAACCCTCAAAAGTGTGTGTTTGACGTCACTTCAGGGAAGTTGTTGGGATTCATTATCAGTCAAGACGGTATCAAAGTGGACTCTGAAAAGGTGAAGGCCATTCAAGAATTGCCTCCTCCAAAAACAGAAAAAGAAGTAAGAGGATTTCTCGGCAAAATTCAATATATCAGCAGGCTCATCTCACAACTCACTATGAGGTGTGAACACATATTTAAGCTGCTCAGAAAAGGGGCATCCCATGAGTGGAACGAGGAATGTCAGGAAGCTTTTGATTCCATGAAAGAGTATCTTTCAAATCCACCTGTTTTAATGCCGCCTAGACCAGGGGAACCTCTGATTTTGTACCTCACTATTACAGAAACGGCTATGGGAGCTCTCTTAGCCCCATATCAAGAAGGAACAAAGAAGGAAGTTGCCATATACTATCTCAGCAAGAAATTCCTGGAGTATGAGATAAGATATACCCCACTGGAAAAAGCATGTGTTTCCATGGTCTATGCCACAAAGAAGTTGAGGCATCACGTCCAAGCTCATACCACCTATCTGATGTCAAGACTTGATCCAATCAAGTATCAGTTTGAGAAACCCATTCTTAGTAAAAGATTGGCGAGATGGCATGCTGTAATAGCCCTATTTTTAAGAGCGTTTATTAAATGCTGATCATATTTATTAAAGTTAATTATGTTCCGAAAAATCTTATTTTATTTAAGTTGTGGAGTATGAATTTTATTTGTCGTGTTTGTAATATAATTATTTATTTAATTTTATGAAGTTATTATTATTTTATATGTTGGGTTTTTCAATTAGTTGAGTGGTGTTTAGCCAAATAGGAAAATCTAAGTCGGTTTTTTTTTAGAACCATCAAACCCCCCCTTTGTTATTTTTGTCGGTCAATGAAACAAAACCCATCCTTACCCATTTCCCTTTTGTCATTTCTCACTCCCAAAGAAAACCCAACCTGTGAAACCCCAAACCCCAATTTTCTCTCTCTTCCTGTGACAAACCCCAAAACCCAAAACTTTGAAACCCTCTTCCTCTCAGCTCACCGGTGTTGTCCCACTGCTCGCCCGAGCTTTCTCCCTCCTTTTATCGTGTCGATGTTGTTGTGTTTCGGTGGTCGGTGTTTTTCATCCTCTGGTCGCATTTCTCTCTCTCTCTCTCTTTGTCGTCGTCGCGCTGTGGTTGTCTGCTAGTGGTGATGCAGCGGTTGTGCTGCTGCTCCACCGACGACGCCGCCGCCTCCCTGCACCTGCGTCGGTGCTCATTTACTTCGCCGGAGCTCGTCGAACCCCCTGTCTCCTCTGTTCGTCCCTGCTCCTTAGAGCAGAGGTAATTCATTCCTCTTGATTTCAGTTAGTTTGATTTTGGAGTTTATTAATTCAATACCCAAGCCCAAGTATAAGTGTATAACCCATGTTAATTAGTATAAAGTTGAGCCTAAAACTGATTTGTTAAGTGAGTTGCTTGGTTTGATTTATGTGTGGCTAATCTTGTTTAAGTTAAGAGGCTAAACTGATTTTTGCTATGCAAACTTGTTTTTGATTTGCAAAATGGAAATCAGATTTCACTAAGTTTACTTGTGGGGATATTTGCCATAGTATTTGAGATTGAATTTAGAATAGTTGTTATTATTATTGGAGTAATTGGAGCTAGTTATGGGTTTATAGATTCTAATGTGAGTTAATATAATTTGTTAGTGATTGTTAGTATTGGTAATAGGTTTGTTTGAAGTTATTACGAAGTGAAGTTAGGAGTTATGAAATTGGTTTCATTAATTCCTACTTGTGGGATTTAATTCGATCATTATAGTAGGTTGTATTAAGAAAGGTTATTTAGATTAGTTTCTCATGTAGTGAGGAGTTTATTAATTATTGTTATTGTTTTGAGGTTGTTGTTGGAGTATGTATATGGAAATAATTTATGAAGTTCAAGCTATAGTTGGTGATCCAGAATGTCGAATTATTTGGAATCGTTTCAAGGTACACACATGTCCTTCCACCTTTGAAGCTATATCCGTGTTTCATGTGATTTCATGTGCTGAGCTTAATAAGCCTTTTATATAAATACAGAATTATTCAAAGTGTTATTTGTGTGTTTACAAGAGTTGTTGACTACATATGTGGTTTTAAGCTATGACCGAAAGCTAAATATGTGATGAGATTTATTGAGTGAAATTTTGATTATGAAGAACAGATTGGAGGTAGTTGAATCCTTCAAGAATATAAATGTGTGTTATTATTAAATCTACTTATTTTCCACATCGAATTTATAATAGACTTTCTTATGCTTTGTAAGTTGACCTTTTATATGAAAGTGTAGCTATGAGAATTAAAGCAAGGATCTTTAGTATATCTAACTATATAAGCTGGTTTTACAATAAGTACTTCGGTTTACGAACTAAGCCGGAACGTCGATTCGATATCTTTATGAACTCGCTTTCGATCTAAACTATAGTTATATTTGAAAGTTTTAGAGAAAAACAAAGGAATTTTGATGAAAGGTGTTGAGTTATAATTTCAAGTATAAGACAATTGTCAAGATATTTGCGATAAAAGTTTATATGGATGTCTGAAACTATGAAAGACTCTTTATTATGGTTTGAGATTTTGATTATATATGATCATGAACTTTGAAAATTGTGAATTTGAGTTATGAGCAAATATGGACTCGTGAAATTATAAATCAGGTTTTTCTAGTTCTAATAATGACGGGGAGGATCTTTATTCCTACTTAAATTTTTATGAAGAAGTTCTCATAGAAAAAGTCTCTCAAATTTGGGTCAATTTAATGAACGTTATTTTCGGATTTAAGTTCGGAAACACGTAAGTATTGAGTCTTGTAAAACAAGTTATATCTTTATGGAATATCATAGATGAATTATGTTTTATGGTGTTTGGAATCTAAGTTAGAATGAGTTTGGTGTGGAATGGGTACTTGTGAAGTTTTGTTTAAGAAATACAAATGTTGCTTTGAGGGTATTATTAGAAGTAGACAACTATCCCAAGATTTACTTATGGCGTATAAACAAGGCTGAATGGTATCACCCGAAGATATCTCCGAAAATACTATGGAGCTTGGTTATATAAGAATGAAGATTTGTGATGTCATAATTGAAGGACGAAGTAATTGTTGGGAGGTTCTAACTAAGAATGAAGATGTTATGTGGTGGACGTAGATTAGATAGTTAGGGAATAGTAACTTTGGATGTGAATTTCAAAGGTCAAATATTGATTTATGAGTTAATGGAGTTGTTACGAGACGTTTGTGAGTTCGTGAGTTCAGAGGATGTGTAGGATTTGAGATATGAATGTCGTATCAGTGAAATAAAGGATCCATATCTTGGTGGTGGTTTAGAGGAGTATCGATTAGAGAGAGATAATTTACAATACTTATGTAATAATAGATCATATCTGCAAAGGGGTCAAGTAAAAGAGTTTGGAGCATAATTTTTTCTATTAGATGAGTAAGATTATATAAATGGAAGTTGGAAAAAAAAATATAAATCTAGATAATAGAGAGTAATTAAAGTTATGTAATGACAATACTAAGAGTATGGTGTTAAGACTAATATGAGCTTTCAGTACAAATTCATGGGACATATGGTTGTGAATTATAAATTTAAGAAGGATCAGGACAACGAGTTTGAGTATCGGGAAATACTAAAGGTCAGATGGAAAATTGCATCATAGAATATTCAATTATAACATGGAAATATGGAGTGAGATATTTTGACTTGCCATAGTAATTGTAGGTGATTTATGATAATGTAATAAGGTTGTATTATGGCAATGAGAGTTCATGTATTGGGGATACGAAAACCTTTAAAGGGAAATTCATAACATGAGAATTTTGGAATGCTATAGTTTAGATGTTATAAGTTAAAGACGGAAGTCCAAGTATAAAGAGAAACTATTATGATGAAGGGAATTGCCAAAATGTGTTAGAGGATATCTTATAGTCTACAAGTAAAATATTACAGGTTAATTGTACGAGCTTAGAATTGGGTCTCGATAATAGTTAATTATCTTATAAATCTTTGAGAAACATATTTTACATTTTGATTATGTTATGGGTTCGACTGCGGAAAGACATTTGATTTCAAAGACGTTTTATGTATATTACTTCCTTTCAAAAAATATTTGAGGTAAGTAAGATTATTTTGAGAACAAGAGTATAAGTTTTGAAAAATATAAGTTTGTGTTATTGAGAAAATAAGGATTATGATTTAGTTATTGTTTTATGGGGTAAGTAAACAACATTTGTGGAGCGAGTTGCTCAATATGTGTTATAGAGCGGGTATTGCTCCTTTGAGTAGTCATGATCTAAAAGTTCATGAGGTTAAGCTTCGGAAATTCCTAATTCGAAGTACCGAGCAGGAAGTTATGTTCATTTTAAGTTCAATGTTTTTGCTGCAATTATTTTGACAAAAGTTTCACATGTTCAAGTTAACTAACCCTTTAATAAAGTTTAAATGAGCCCACTAAGTGCCTGTATGACTTTTACTAGCAGTAAAGAATTGATTATTTCCTTATATCTTTATACCTAACTAATATGTGAAATTGTTAACGTAAAACAAAAGATTTCAAAAGAAGATTCAAGTCTTGCAATGATTAGCGATACTATAATAGTTGTGATTCTTTTTCCTCTCCATGAATGAATATGTTTTCTTTGTAATATGTGTGGTATTGATAAATTGTACATTTAAACCATTTATGCAAATAAACTACGAATACAAGTGGTATCGATAAACTGTGCATTTAAACTATTTATGTAAGTAAATTATGGATACAAGTGGGTAAAGGCCGATACCAAATAAGGTACGGTATGAACAACAACCCTTGGAGGATGGGTGATCTCCTTCCGAACCCTAGCTGGGTGGGTGAAGTCCAGCAGACATTAAAAATGGGACATGTCCTGGTTAAGGCTTGCAAGCATAAATATTTAAACGGTGGGGTGACAACCTCCATTAGTTTAGAGACAATCGGCCCCTTGTGTAAGGAGCCCCTCTCTATTCGTGTTCGCTTTACCCAAATAAATTAAAAGCTATAGACCCAAAGGATTTTGAATGATCTAAGTGGTGATCTTCATGATAAAAATTCTTACTTTAATGCGATTGTGCAAGGATAGTGATCCTGAAATTTTAAGCAAGCACATTACTTGTGAAGCATACTGAATTCTAACATGAATTGTATATGAATGGTCTTAAGCCACCAAAAATGAATTTTAGGGGTGAACTTATGTATTCAACCGTTGTTGAACTTTATCCTTATGGAAAGAAACTTATTATCTATAAGTAGATGTATGTGTCCTCTTTATCGGGCTTTCTAGTTAAGGGTTGTTGGTATTGTAATAAAAAAATTGCTAACTATTTGATTTTAATTATTTTGAATTTGGGGTTGTTCCACTTGATGAGTAATAAACTGCGCAACTATTTTTAAGCCACTAAATTGAATTTCTGGTTGGACAGTGTGTGTACTCAGTTTTTCTGATTTTGTTCTTGGAACCTGTCCTGGTGGGGGCAGAGTTCATTGTTAGTGATTTTGCAGGGTTGATGTCGAGGACTTGGAATATGTTTATTGAGCAAGAAGAAGATCTTTATGTTATGAAATGGTGGGCTGAGGTTATAGTTAGATGCCTTGTTTGGAAGTATTCGTAATTTGTTATTTGGTTTTCAAGTTGTTATGTTGTGGGCCCCTGACCCACAGATCCAGGATCGATTTGTAAGGTTATGTTTCCGCTGCGAATAAATGTAAATTCGAGGTTTGTTAAGTGTTGATTGTGATTAGTGTATGTTAAGCGTGATTAGTCAGCACCTTGGAAGTGCGGGCGGTTACACATGCCATGCTTTCTGAGTTTGATATTCAATGTGTCAGCCAAAAGTCTATCAAAGGAAGAGCCATATCTGAAGCCCTAGCAGAAGGACCAGTGTCAGGAGATGAATATGATGATGCATTCCCTGATGAGTACTTATTATTCATTGACAATCCACAATGGTGCATGTATTTCGATGGAGCTTCTAATCGGAGAGGTAATGGAGCAGGGGTTTTGTTAGTAGATCATGATGGAGTCCATATTCCATTTGCTGTCAAGCTGGATTTCCCAACAACAAACAATACAGATGAGTATGAAGCCTGTATATATGGAGTAAAGGCCGCTTTGGTAGCAGGCGCAAGACATCTCACCGTGTATGGAGATTCTAATCTCATCATATCTCAGACAATAGGAATTTGGAGGGTTAGAGATGAGAGACTTCAGCTCTACACAGAGTACCTTCAAGAATTGATCCCTTATTTTGATGACATCAGCTTCAGACATCTTCCTCAAGAACAAAATAGTTTCACTGATGGTTTAGCTAATCTCGCTGTTAATTTAACATGGGAACAAAAAGGTACAAAAATACAGTCAGTTTTAATTAAAGAAAGGAAGGGACCTACAGTGACGGTAGCACAAGTTGTCTCCACGCTGGCTCAACAAGATGATGATGATGATGATGATGTCTGGTATAAGGATATCAAGACTTTCCTGGAAACTATGCAATATCCAGAGGGAAGTGGCAAGAAGGACCGCATAGCCATCAGAAGGCTAGCTGCTCATTTTCTCATTCTAATAGGCAGACTATATCACAAAGGGTTTGATGGTACTCTGCAACTCTGCGTGAATGACAGCGAAAAGCAAGCCATCATGGAAGAAGTTCATGGAGGAGAATGTGGACCCCATATGAACGGAAGGAATGTTGACTCGTAAAATTTTGCGAGCAGAATTCTATTGGAGTACTCTAGAAGGTGATTGCATCAGCTTTGTCTGTGCCTGCAAGCAATGTCAGATATTTGCTAATCTCAATCATATGCCGCATGTGTCAGTACATAATATGACCTCTCCTTGGCCATTTTCAAGTTGGGGCATAGACATAATCGGACAAATTTATCCGAAGGCTTCAAATGGGCATCAATATATTCTTGTAGCAATTGATTACTTTTCGAAGTGGTTTGAAGCTGCATCATTTTCAAAGCTAGGGGCAAAGTAAGTCTCGAAATTTGTGATTAATAACATTATCTGTCGGTATGGCATACCTTTTGAAATCATCTCTGATAATGGATCACAATTTGAGGGTCATCTGAAGACCACTCTCGCAAAATATGCAATCAAGCATCATCAGTCCTCACCTTATCGTCCCCAATTTTGGAGCGGTGGAAGCAGCCAATAAGACAATCACGACTATTGTTGCCAAGATGACTGAAAAGACTAGGGAATGGCATGACAAACTCCCATATGCCCTCTGGGGATATAGGATATCAATTAGGACTCCAACAGGAACAATTCCGTATTCTTTGGTTTATGGGATGGAGCCGGTCCTACCGGTTGAGGTGGAGATACAATCTCTCAGGGTCATAGCAGAAAGTGATATCTCAGAAGACCAATGGTACAAAACTCGTTATGATGAGCTTGCATTTGCATATTAGCGCCGACTACAAGCATTGCATACCATTCAACTCTATCAGCGGAGAATTGCTCGTGCATTTAACAAAAGGGTTCGAGATAGAGACATTCAGGAAGGTGATCTAGTCTTAAAGGAAAATAGAGCTCCGTTGCATGATCCTCGGGGATAATTCAAACCTAACTGGTCTGGGCCATTCCTAGTAAAGCATGTCACCACGGCTGGAGCAGTAAAGCTAATGGATTTTGATGGGAATGATATCACCCATTTCACTAATCTTGATCAATTGAAGAAATATTACGCTTAGACATTAAAGCAGTTTGGGGTTTTGTTTCATATCTAGTTATTCTTAATAAACATGCCATGTGTTTCTAGATATTCATATAATGTATGCAAAAAGAAAGAAAAAAAAAGAGCGAAAAAAAAACGAAAAAAAAAACGGAAAAAAAGAAGAAAAAAGGAGAAAAAGAAAAATGATGAAACATGCAAGGATGTTTGTGTTTTTTTAAGGTTTATATGTTATGCTTTTATGTGTCATATGATTGATTAATTATGATTTGCATGTCATATTTAATGTTAAAGTGTGCACGTATTTAGAATTGTGTTCACATTGAATTTCTCACAAGCAGATAATTCTCACAAACATATCTTTTTTATTCATCCCAACTGGGGTACTTCATTTCATACATAAAAGACATAAATCCTTCATTTCCTACAAACTCAAAGAAAATAAACAAAAACTAAAAAAAAAAAAAAAAAAACAACATGAAAAAAAACAACATGATATTTCTCTCAAACTATTCTCCTCTTCATGGTAGGCCCGTCTGAATCATTGTCTTGATCAATATCCGCCAGAAGCCATTGAAGGTAATTTTCATCAATCAGTGGAGGGTGAGGTTCAGGTAGCGCTGATATAATTTTAGCTCCCTGTCATATAGTAGGCATTCTCTGAATACCACTCATATCAGCCTCATAAGTGGTACAACGTGGAAGAACCTGGAGGGCAGGAATGTGATGTTGCCTCCAACCAATTTGCCTTAGACACCTCCATGGAAGGTAGAAAGTGACCTGGCAAAGCTCCGGTAGTTGTACACCTCTACGACTAGAATTGCAATATACAATTGCACTAATGCTAAGGTGGCTTGTGACCCACTTTATGTCTTGTTGCAGAAAAAAATCCTCCCACCCACCATTTTTGCTAAGTTGATAGAAGAAAGGAAGAAGACCTCTCTCCCATACATGACTAGTTTTGTAAGTAAGACTCTTGTAGGGTTTCATGAGAGAAATTTTTTCCAATAACCATAAATGAAGGGCTAATGGACATCCCTTCACAAAACTTTAGGGTTTTCTTTTGAGTTCATCTAAGCCAAGAAACATTTCCCCCAAAATAAGTGGTCCGAGACGACCCCCACTAACAATTTGAGGAATAAGTGAAAGACACCGAACATGACATGTGTTTAAAGACCATTTAGTGAGGGTACTTCCCAAAATCATAAGAATGCAAGCATTTTCTCTAGCAATCCTATAGTTGGCATTGTTAGAGAATTGCCAAGTGCCAAATTGAAAAGACAACAATAAGTTGAGAAGAAATACCTCACCATATTGTAGGTAGTTGCCATGAAGATTTTCGGGAAGATATAAAATCATTGATAAATCTCCCGAGATCCTTGTAGGAGATCTAGGTGTAATAACTGGACCATTGGATGATAAGCCTAGCAAACCATCGACCTCTTCAACAAGAGGCACAATCTCCCGGTCTCCAAAGCGGAAGACATGGCGAGTTTCATCCCAAAATTGGGAGGCAACATGAATCATGTCATAACAGATGGAAAGAGAAAGCAAAGGCATGAGAGCCTTAGTGAAGTGGGAAGAAGAAAAAGATTGTCTTGGTTGCTCCAAATTCTTTGTGACCTCCGAGATTTGTTTTTCTCTCGACTCCGCATTTCATTAGCTTCTTCATAAGTAAGAACTATTTTGTGAAAGAAGAAAAAATTAGAGAGAAGATTGGAGTAGTGGAAGTGAGGCATATGGAAATGAAGAACCATGCCCCTTTTATAGATGGAAAAGATGATCATCCATGATTCATGCCATGGATAAGAAGTTTGACTATTGTCCATAGGATAATAAGGAGCATCCTTCACCATGGCTAATGACCAAGCATTTGTAGTATGGCAATTTTTGTTGAAGCCGAACATAAAAAAAACCGTGTCAATGATGAATCAAGAACGTTGATACAATCCATTTTCCTAATGATCATCCAAAATAATGACCTTGATCAATCTATTTTATATAGTGATCATCAAACCTGACAATGTCCTAATATAAGGTGACATGATAACACATGGAATCATAAAAAGTAAGTGATGGTGATTTGACAATTTGCATGTCATCAAAGCCATGAAGAACTGTAAAAAACAAACATTGGAGTCAACCTGTAAGTGTCGGAGTTTCTCACATTAACAAAAGACAAATTCATAAGACTAAAAAAAAGGCGGCAATAAAGTCGCATTTTCAAAATTTAAAAATTTAATTGGGATTTTCTACTAAAGACGACAATAAAGTCGCATTTTCAAATGTTTAGAAAATTAATTGGGATTTTCTATCTAAGACGACAATAAAGTCGCATTTTTCAAATGTTAAAAAATTAATTGGGATTTTCTATTTAAGACGATGATAAAGTCGCATTTTCAAATGTTTAGAAAATTAATTGGGATTTTCTATCTAAGACGACGATAAAGTCGCATTTTCAATTTTAGAAAATTAATTGGGATTTTATACATAAAGCAACGCAAGTCATATCATTGATGATAACTATTTTCTATGGAGAATACGTTATCTCAAAAGAAATTTTCTGTCAAAATTTTGTCTCTCTTCAAACATTGGTCGTCATTTCCTCCGAAATTCGACCAATGTGGGGCATTCTGTAGACACTAAATTTTGGACACTTTTTTTCGGATAAATAAGGATTTTGAAAAGAAATAAAAATAACGAAAACTGTCATGCATCGTGGAACGCGCGCCCCGTAAAATGCATGTTTCGTCCCGGAGCGCGAATTTCATCCCGTCGTACGGTTTTCCATTTTTGCGTATTGGTCGTGCGGTTTCGGCTTAGAAACATAATTTCCGTAAGTCGTAGTCAATAAGTACAACCACCATTTTAATAAAATGATTCGTAGTATAATCATGCTCGTCATTATTAATTTGACGAGTTTTTGTTAATTGTTTTAAGTAAGTCTTTCGAAAAAAAGGGAAAACGAGTCGCGATTAGGCGACGGGATTTTAGTCGTATCCCAAAACCGGTAATAATCAGTTTTCTTGATGGTCAAGTCATTGTTCATTGGATAAAGAATAAGAATATATTCTTTATCCATTAATCACATCCTTTATCCATTAGTTAGAGAATTAGAATCATGAAAAGATGTGAGAATAAGAATCAAATCCCATGTGTAAGAGGGGGGAATCCAGATTTTTTCCGGAAGAATCGAGTGTGCGCCAAGTACACAATCATGCGCTAGACGCATGATTGTGCGCCTAGCGCACAAGCATTCTCTGCGCCAGACGTAGAGCCTTACGCCTGCGCCAGATTTTTTCGATGCATTTTTTTTACGTATTAGGTTGTTTAGGGAAGAATATTTTCTGAAAATCTGATTTTGCTTCATTTATGAGAAAATTCAAAAAAGAATAAGAATATTTGTGTTTCCAAAGAGATTTGATGATGTCATTAGGGTGAGGTCATTAGAGTGATGTCATTAGGGTAATTAAGGATGAAGAAAATCGGATTTTTTAGGTGAAAAATCTGATTTTTCTACCTCTTTAAAACCCTAGTTCACCTCCCTCATTTTTCTATAAATACCCTCCTTTTTCCACTTCAAAACCAAGTTGAGAAAAAACACAACTCAACTTCACTCTCATCTTCTCGACTACTTTTCTGCTCCTTAATCTTTCCATCTAAGCAAAAGTCATAATTAGTAAGTAAAAAAGTTGAAAGGAATTCAACTTAATTTCACTACTTCTCTCATCTTCTCTACTCCTTTCCTCTAAAAAATCACACTTAAGAAAAGAAAGTAAAAGTTAGTAAGATAATTTGTAAGAAAAGAAGTTCATCAAAAGAAGGAAAAAACACAAAAAAAGGGTTTAAGTTGGTAATTAAGAGGATTTAGAAACTCACTTAAAAATTAAGAAAATCACAAAAAAGGTAGAAAAATTTGCAAAAAGGAAGTGCATCATTGAGCTAGCAAGGTAAAGTTGAAACTCTTGTTATTTTGATTATCTTCTCAATCATCTACTAACTTTCTCCTTGTTTCTTCTTATCATTTTTTTAATCTTTGGAGCGATTTGGGCATGTGGAAGTCCTAATAGGTTCCCAACCTTAAATCACCCCACCAAGAATAGTCACCTCTAATGGGGTGACTCTTAGGAAACAATGTGATTATGTGATTTTCCTTAATCAAGTTGTTGTTCATCACCAAAAAATGTTTTCATAAAAAAATTCCAGACAAGTTGTGCATAAACATCTCCATAAGAAAAAAGAAAATGTGATGCTGTAATTATAATCAGTTTAATTTCGTACTTCATTTTATTTTTCGTCTGTATTATCAGAATAGTTTGCAGGATTTAATATTTTTTCTATGAAGTGCAAGATGTTTCCAGCAACTGGGCTTCGGAATTTCTAAAAAATGAATTTTAAAATCATACAACTTTGTTGTGCAAAACTGATTTTGTCCAGTACCACCTAAGCTTTTTCTGTCAATAAAGTTTAAAATAAAATCATTTAGATAAAATTAAAAACGTCAAGTTTAAAGAAAATATCAGTAGATTTTCAAAAGTATAAAAATCATGTTCATATGAATTTTATACAATTTTACATCATTTTTACAAAACCGTTCATATAAATCACTTAATTCCAGAAAACTGATTTTCCATTCAGTTAAGAAAATAAATAAAAAAGGGTCTTAAAATTATCCAATTCAAGTGAAAATTTGCAGTCTAGTTCTTCAAAGTGTCTAAAATGTTCATACCAAAATTCACTTCAAAATAAGTTCAATAAGTTGGATCTCAAAGAATAACTTCAATAAAGGTCCTGTTTTGACCAGTTTGAGTATAAAATTCACCATAATTCAAGTTGTCACTAAATACTTGTGAAATATTGACACAACATAAATAACTCACTGACCTATTCATAGATGTATCAAATTTTCAATTTAACACTTTATACATAAAGTTATGATTTTTATAAATCAGTGCAAGAACAAAAGTGCAATCTGGAAATTAAAATAAAGTGATTAACTCAACTTTACTAATTTTTTTTTTCTTGATACGAAAATTTTAATTAAAAATCATGAAATTTTAAGTTTCTCTTAAAATGACTCATTTCATCATATAAATAAAAATCAATAAAAATTGTCATAACAAATCAAAATTAAAGAGGTTAATTAATCTCTAATTTTTCACAAGTTTACAAATAAACATGAATTCCAAAGCTCATTCAAGGAGATGAAGATCAAGGAGCATCATGGTGAAGATCAAGATTAAAGATTTGTATAGATCATAGATTTGTACATTTTTGTTGTAATAATAATTTCTTTGTAAATAGTTATTACATCACTCATTAATAAAAAAAATGGAGATGTTTATGCATAATTTTCATAAATAATTCCACAACTCTTTTTTAATAAAATGAGCAACCAATGTTACAAATTTTGCATGTTGGGCCAATATGTCATAGTATATGACTTAAATGACCCAATCTCAATTAAGAGGAAAAATTGCAAATCTAACTAAGTTAAATTGTATGATGATTCATCTTACATTTTAAAAATGTGTTCTCCATAGTCAAATGGATTAATCATATAATTTGACATAATTAGATTGGTAATTATGATCTCCAAATTGATTTTAGGCCATTTCACGTGTCTCGCTTTTAATGACCAAATTCCAATTAGCCAATCACAATCTCCCAAAGTTCGGTCTCAAATTGATCATTTCTCTCTAAATGACTTAATAATCTTCAATCAATATTATTTCTCAAAAGCCTTCAAATTAGGAAGCAAACTTCTAAGAACTCTTGAAAATCATAAACGTAATCACTAATTAAGGTGGTGATTTCAATCATTGATTAATCGCTAATTAGAGCGGCTAACTCAAACTTTTCATTCAATCACTAATAACGGTGATTAGCTTAACCTTTCATCATATTTAATCACTAATTAGAGTGATTATCTTAAACCTTGGTTGATCACTAATTAAGGCGATTAACTTAACCCTCTTTATTTAATCACTAATTAGACTGATTATCTTAAACCTTAATAATCGTTAATTAGGAAGATCATTTTTCTCATTTAATCACTAATTGGAGTGATTATCTTAAACCTTGAATAATCATCTATTAAGGTGATTACTTCCTAACCTTCATTGTTAATCACTAATCAAGGTGATTATCTTCCCTCTTAAAGTTTAGTCACTAATTAGGGTGATTATCTTAACCTCCATTTCTAATCACTAATTGAGGTGGTTATCTTAATCCTTCATATTTAATGAGAACCCCCAAATATCTAAAAGGTGGCTTCTCAACATTAAAGCTAGAAACATCCAAGATCCTCTAGATTTCATCTTGATTCATTCCTGCAGAGTATATTTCAGACTTTTGGATGTTTACTTCCAAACCTAAAGCCTCTGAGAAGTGCTTGAAGCCTTGAAGTAAAGCATACACAGACTTAAACTCACCCTTGCTATATAATATCACATCATCAGCAAAGCAAAGGTGATTTAACTTAACCCCTGTACATCTACGATGAAACTTGAAATCAGCCTTTTCACCAACCACCTTTAGAGTTCTAGACAAGTATTCCATACAGAAAACAAAAAGGAGAGGAGACATTGGGCCTCCTTGCGTAAAACCTCTCTTCCCCTCATTAAAACTAAACAGACTCCCATTCACCATCAGAGAGAATTTAGGAGAACATACACATTCCATCACCAATCGAATAAATCTCTCAGGAAAATTAAAAGCATGTAACATCCCTTCAAGAAACAACCAATCAATTGAATCATATACTTTTTTCAAGTCCATCTTGATAATACATCCTGGACTAGCATTATTCCTACCATAATTCCTTACTATATCCTGGCAAATCATGATGTTATGGCTTATAAAACGACCCTGAATAAAAGCTCCTTGATTATCAAAAATGATATCAGGAAGCACTAGCCTCATTGTACTACACATGATTTTTGTAATTACTTTGTAGATTACATTACAACATGCAATTAGCCTAAATTCAGTAACACTACTAGAATATTTAATTTTAGGAATTAAAGCACTAGCCTCATTCTACTACACATGATTTTGGTAATGACTTTGTAGATTACATTACAACATGCAATTGGCCTAAATTCAGTAACATTACTAGGACATTTAACTTTAGGAATTAAAGCTAGAATAGTAGTGTTAATCTCTTTTAATAGCTTGCCATAATTAAAGAAATGAAGAATTGCATTTGTTACCTCCAAACCAACAACATGTCAGGCATCTCTGTAGAAGTGAGCACCAAAGCCATCAGGCCCTGGAGCCTTATCACTTGGAATAGAGAAAAAAGCAACCTTCACTTCATCTTCTCTCACTAGGATCATAAGCACATTCCTTTGAGCCTCATTGAAGACAGGACCAACATTAATGACAGAATGTTGAATACTTGTTATGTGCCTTCTAGCTGTACCTAAAAGCTCCAGATAATAAGAAAGAAAAGCTTCATTAACCTCACTTGGAGTATCCACCCACTTCCCTTTCTTGTCATGAATGTTATATACATTATTTTGGAGCTTCCTAGCCTTAATAGCCTGGTGAAACATTCTGCTGTTTTCATCCCCATCATGAATGCATGTCATCTTTGCTTTCTGTTTTAAAAAATCAGAATCTTGAGAGTGGATTCTCTTATAGTTCTCATCAACCTTCAATTCCTTATTACACACTTCATGATCGCTGAAATTTTGATGCACAACTTTTTGACATTCCACCACTACTTTATATGCTTTAGCATCTGCAATGTGGATTTGATTGAATCCTCCGTGTTCAGCACCTTTAAATCCTTCTTTATCATCTTCAATCTTTGCACAACTCTAAACATCTTAGTCCCCTGAACAGGAACATTCCAGTAGGCACCAACTCAAACACTAAAATCAAGAGCTTGGCTCCATATCTTGTAGTACTTAAAAGGTGCCTTCCCACCCAACTGACTATGGCTCTTAACCAATATAGGTGGATGATCAAATGATCCTTTAGGAAGAAAAATTACTTCAATTGAAGGGAATTTCTCAAACCACCACTCATTCCCCATAACCCTATCCAATTTACTAAATACTCTATCCTCCCCTTATTGTTTATTGTTGAAAGTAAAAAAACAACCAACTGATTTTAAATCTTCCAATCCACATTCAACAACACATTTCTTAAAAGGAGCCATTTCATAGTCTCTCACAGTTGCTCCCACCCTTTCATCCCTGTTAAGCACACAATTGAAATCTCCTAAGAGAATCCAAGGATCCCTTATTCTACCAGCCAATTCTCTAATATCCTTCCATAACACTTCTCTTTGCACACCATTATTGAAAGCATACACAAAAGAATAGAAAAAGCCACTATGCCCACCAACAGATTCAACATAACAATGAATCATCTGCATAGTAACTAGAATATTGGTAACATTAAAACTAAGAGGGTTCCAAGGAACCACTATTCTGCCCCTGGATGATGAGTTGCATTTGAACAAAAACACCAACCTGAGAAAATGTTTTGATACATAATCTCCATCTTACTAGCCTTAACTTTAGTCTCCACGAGACTAACAATGCTAAGGGATTTCATATTAAGAAACTTCTTCATTACTTTCTGCTTCTTAATACAATTTATCCCTCGGACATTCCAGCAAATAAGGCTATCCATTTACAGTAGGAGGGTCCCCCCTCCTCTCTCCCATTTCTTGTACATTGTCACCAATTACTTGACCCACAATAAGTTCTTCAGGATCACTCATCTCAAGAACAACAAATGAATTCCCCACAGGATTAGCCTTCACAGGTGTTCTACACTGTCTACTAGACTGTTTTACAGCCTGAAAATCGTCATGTTCAGATTCCACCTCTTCAACAGGAGTATTAGGTTTAACAATCACTACAACTTGACTATTAGGTTTTTCTTTCCATACCTTCCTCCCTTCAGTCTTCTTACAGACCTCCTTGTTATGCCCAAATTGTTTGCATAAAGAACAAACAACCGGTTTCCACTAATATGCGGCCACATGATTAGCGATCAATTTAGCGTTAACACGTAGCAGTTAGCCGATTATTGCCGAATGGCAATGACCTGCTATTAGAATTTAGCCATTGCCAATTAGGACTTGATGTCTTAGTAATTACATTTACAATTTGACTCATGTCTTATTGTTGATACTTGTTAACTTTGTAATATCACTAATATGCTATAACTTTATCAATTATCTAGTTAATTAGTATTTATGTACTTAGTAACAATTGGCAATTAACAAGTTATTGAGTTACTGAGTTAGTAAGTCTAAGTGAGCAAGTAACTAAGTGTTAAGTTACCAAATTGTTGTTAACAAATAACAAGTTATTGTTTAATAAGTACTTGTTAACTTATTGACTTCTTAATTGTTACTTGCTAATAATTAACAGTCAACTTATTAATTAAAATTTTTAACAAGTTAGGTTTTTAGAAAGAATCGAACAAGTTGATTTGACTTGTTTGATGATTGATCATTAATGTATTAATCATTAATCAGCTATTCAGTAACCAAACAAGGGCTAAGTTACCATATGGTTGTTTATTAGTTAATTGTTACTGTTAATACTTAATAAAAGCAAGTAAGTACTTGTTAGTTATTAACTTATTGACTTATGGTTGTTAGTTTGTATTGGCTACTTGTTAAGTGTTAACAGTTAACTTATTGGTTTTAATTTTTAACAACTTAGGATTTCAGAAAGAATCGAAGTATCGAACAAGTTGATTTGACTTATTTTATGATTGATCATTAATGTATACATATTGTAATAATTATATAATGCATGAATGCAATAAGCCATTAGCCAATAATCTAAGTTTTAGTTTAGTAACTTTAGAAATAAGTAATATGAGTATTAATGTATTATTATTAGAAATTGGAAACTTCATATATATTATTTAATAGGTTTAATGTATTATTTAATAGATTTTTATTTTCCTATTTATAACTTCATAAGTTCATACTTCATATACCATAATTCATAGTATACTTCATAAGCTCGTAGCTCATAGACCATAATTCATAGTATACTTCATGAGTTCATAAATATCTATTATCTAATCTCATATTCTCAATTTATCATTCTTTAATTCAAATATTCAACTGATTTGTTTGTTGCAAACTTGCTATATAACAAACTAACAAAGAATTCAAGAAGTTGATTACTTGATCCGAATATTCATGATTTCATGTCAAGAGACAATGTCACAAATTCACAATACATAAAATATAATTACAATATATAAAATATAAGTCATGTATCAGTTATCACGATACATCAAATACATAAAATATAATTACAATATATAAAATATAAGTCATGTATCCGTTATCACGATACACCGTTCACATATGACATGTTAATTGTTATAACTTAGTAACTTACAATATATAAAATATAATTATAATTGTATATTATCGATAACCCATTTTCGATAATATCCGACCCAAACCGACCAGACCGGGCATGCGCTTCAAATGCTATTAAAGCTAAACGATATCGGCAAGGTGGCAATGTCTCGTTACGGGAGCCCCCCAAAGCTTACCCGAGACTTGAGCCAGGCCAAGTCCTTCGAAAAGCCGGCTTGAGCTTACCCAAGTCCATTCGAAAGACGGCTTAAGCCGACATAAGTCCTTTCGGAAGCCAGCATGAGCCGACCCAAATCCTTTCGAGATCCAGCTTGAGCCGACCCAAGTCCATCCGACGCTGGCTTAAGCCTACCTAATAAGTCCATGCGACGCCGGCTTGATCCTACCCAAGTCCTTCCGAGAGCAAATTTGTTTCGACCCAAGTCCATTCAAGAGTCAATTTGAGTCGACGCCACCCTATTCCATTCCGACCCAAGTTCACCAAACCCAAGTCTCACCCGACCCAAGTCCCACCGGTCCTACTCCACCCCACCCGATACCATTCTCACATAGTTGGACCCGACCCAATACCACCTAAACTCACCCACACCCGACCCGCGGCCCACTCTCACCCATATAATTGTGACCCAAATCATTCCAACCCAAGTTGGTTCAATCCAAACCCATCCAATGACCCAATTTGACACCACTACAACAATGGAACAACAAAATTCTCCGAAAGAATCAATCATGCAATGTAATATCAAATTATTTTTCATTGAACTATTATTCTATATTAATTGGCTCAAGAGTGGAAATAAAAATGCTTGAGACGATTTTTATTTTCAGTAATGATATGAAAGAACTTTTTTAAATATAACATTGAACAGAAAATCATTTCTTATTGCGGAATATAACAAAAGTACTTACATGATATTATATTAATCTTATTATATAATATTATTAGTGATAGAGCATGTTGTCGCAGAGGGTAGCACATGCTACCCCGATTTTTTTAAAAAAAATAAAAAAATCCTTAATAAAAATTTCCTGAATTTGCCGAATTGTAAATATTTAGCTACCATTTATCAGTAGAAAATTTGTGTGAGGAGGCTTTATGTTATGGCATGAAAAGTAATAATATTATTGAATTTTTTGAAAATGGTTTTTCAGTGTCAAAACTTCGACAGAATACACTTTATAGGTATTTTTATGTTTCGTTTATGTGACTTTTTTATACACTCAAAATAAATAAACAGTGGTTAGTTATTATGTTTAGTATCTGGGTTTAGGTTCTAAAATTAGCAAATATGTCAACAAACATACAATTTTGAACTCTATATCAATTGAAATAGGTAGACTTATATCAATCTATAATATAGGAGTAGATCAAATAAAAAAATTATTTTAATTACCTTTTTTCTCTCTGCTAGCACAATGTAGTTCACTGTGAACAATTATAATTTTCTTTTATTAAAGTACTGAGATTGTATTTGAATTTTGTTACATTTTGATGTCAATAGGTAGAGGTGTCAAAAACTGGGCCGACCCACGGGTGAAACCGCATGCGACCCAGACCCAACCTGTTCCGAGCCGAGAATGGTCGGTTGGAAACCCGACCCATTCCGACCCAGCGTCCACCCGTGCCCAGTTGAACCCGTGGAATTGGTAACCTAAACTAAACTATGCCTACCCAAGTGGACCCGTGGCCAGTTGCACCAGTGAACAACGACCCAGACCCAACCTATTTCCGACCCAAAACTAACCTGCACCCAACTTCACCCTTCCAATGACCCAGTTAAACCCACCCAGTTATCACCCAACCCAGTTGTGACCCAACCCAGTTAGCAACTGACCCAGTTGTGACCCATCCTAGTTATCACCGACCCAGTTATCACCCAACCCAGTTACCACCTGACCTAGTTACCACCCGACCCAAGACCATTCCGACCCAACTTCACCATGTTATAAAGATATAGGTGGATGTGTGGATGTGAATGAAGAATTATGAGTGGATTTAATCATCTTGTTTAAAATAAAAGTAACACCCTCATATAAGGGTGGTTTTGTGTTAATTTTCCATTTCCCTCATTTTTTTCTTCCTCTCAGCACATGCTATGATGCTAGTAAGTAGTAAGCATTAATCTAACAAGGAAGGATTTTGATGAGATAATTCTTTTCGGTTAACTGGCACGTATAAGAGGGATAACACTAATGACTAAACTGTACATTTACTCCCACCAAAAATATCATTAACCATGAACCACCTCATTTAAACCCCCAAATTCAACCCCCCACCCATTCTGCCATAAGTAACACAAATTCAACCCCCACCCATTCTGCCATTCATCTTCATCTCTCTCAAAGTATGCCTGATTTTCTCTCTCATCTCTAAAACCATCCAAAACGGCAAAACCATCTTCATCTCTCTCGTAACCCAGTGAACCCCCATCCTAAATTTTCTCTCTCATCTCTCAAAACTTCTCCTTTCTCTACGAAATTCTCTCACTTTTCTCCTTCATCTAAAACTACAAAAATGGATAAAGGAAAGGGTAAGGTTTTTTATGAGGGAGTTAAGGGTGGTTGTAGGAGGATATCACTTAGATGTAGAGGAGGTGGTGTTAAGATTCTTGACAAAGTTAGTGAAGATGGGAAAGAAAAGGAGGAGGTCTGTATGGGTAAGAGGGTGATTGTGTGTGGGTTACCGTGTGCTAATCAGAGTCAATTGAAGGGTGGTGGTCAACTGAAGGGTGGTGGTCAAATGAAGGGTGGGTTAAAGTGTGCTGATGGTGGTGAAATGAAGGCTGGTGGTGATGTTCACATGGCTGAATATGATGGGATTACTAAGGAGATTTTTGTGGAGGATGAGGATGGGGCTTTCACACGTTTTGGGCTTGCAGAAGAATGGGATTACCATCTGATTGAGGATGGTCATGACATACCCATGAGTCCATGCGTCAGTGGGGGAGTTGGACCCTGAAAAACACTGTTTTCTGGTCATCCGCGAAGGAACTCAATAGGGTTCAAACCATCATCAAATCCACCCTCCATGTTGCTGTTTGTGAATAGAGAAGGAAAACGAAGAAGAAAATGCTCTTAAACTGATGTAATTCCGAGAGTCGATTTGTTCCGACCCAAGTCAATAAGCCGCCGGTTTGAGGCTTCGCACCCAAGTCCTATCGAGAGCCGATTTATTCGACCCAAGTCATTCAAGCCGATTTTTCCGACCCAAGTCATTCCGTTTCCGATTTCTTCCGACCCAAGTCATTCCGAAAGCCGATTTTTTCCGACCCAAGTCATTCCGATACCGATTTCTTCCGACCCAAGTCATTCCGAAAGCCGATTTATTCCGACCCAAGTCATTCCGATTCTTGACCCAAGTCATTCCTTTTTCCGACCCAAGTCATTCCGAAAGCCGATTTCTTCTGACCCAAGTCATTCCGAAAGCCGATTTCTTCCGACCCAAGTCATTCCGAAAGCCGATTTTTTCCGACCCAAGTTATTCCGAAAGCCGATTTATTTCGACCCAAGTTATTCCGAAAGCCGATTTGGGTCGACTTCACCTTATTCCATTCCAACCCAAATTCACCCAACCCGGATACCTACGACCCAGGCCTCCTAGCCGACCCAGTTCCGAGAGCTCCTTCACCTAGTTGAACCCGACCCATGTCCACCCGACCCACCCAGCTTCCGACCTATGGCACACTCTCACCCGATTATTCCGACCCAAATCATTCCGACCTGGTTGGGTCAACCCAAACCCACCTAGTGACCTAGATTGACACCACTATCAATAGGAATTTATTTGTGTAAGATAGAGAGATTTTATAGTTGTGAAAATTACAATACTTTAAGGATGCCACTTTCTTGAATATAATAGTATAACCAAAGACTTTACTTAATATAACTTATAAGTACGTGAAAATGTTCCTCCTTTATTAGCCAGGCACAAAAATTACCAGTAGTTGTGATTAATATGTAAACATCGTTCAAAAATAAGAGTGAATGGGTAAGAGTCCGGCTATTTGGCACAATGTTCACTACATACTCACTACTCACTACTCCCTAGTGAATATCTTTTCTTTTATGTGTTAAAAATTGCCAAAAAAAAATGTGTACATCTAACAATTATATTTGCACATCTATAATTTCTTTTGTATATCCAAAAATAGGTTTGTACTTCATATATATCCAAAAACTATGTTTGCACATCCATAATAAATTTTATTTTTTGCAAGTCTAAAAACTATGTTTGCACGTGTATAATTTCTTCTGTACATTCAAAAACTAAGTTTACATATCCAATAGATCCAAAAATTAGTATACACATCCACACTATATTTTGTATTTGAAAAATCTAAAAACTATATATGCACATTTAATATCTGTTTTGTACATCCAAAAACTATATTGGTACATCCATAATATTTTTATATCCTATATATCCATAAGTTTTTTTGTACATCTAAAATTTTTTTTTGCACATCCATCATTTGTTGTTGAACATCTAAAGAAAATATGTTTGTATGACTAAAGATACCAAAAATAACCATCACATAAGTTAAGGGGCCGCGGGTGAAAAAAGAATCAAGGTTGACTAGATGGTTGGAGGCCCTTCTTCTACCTCTGTGACAGAGGTTTGATTCTCGCCCCTTGCAAAGTGAGACTCTTAAATTCTCCGAACTTAAAAGGGATGTTCATCTTACCTCAAAAAAAATATTATTTGTTGAGCCTTTTTCTAATGTCTTACAACGTATTTCTAATGTTAAGTACTCCCTCCGTTTTTAATGGTTACATTTTGAGTTTTTGACACTATTTACAAATTTATGTTTGACCATCATTTGTGATTAATAGGTAAGGAAAAATATAGGAAAATTCTATATGATGGCCTCTAACTTTCAGTTTTTCTATATGGTGGCAAGAGAAAAAATTTATACCCTTGTGTTTTGTATCTCAACCTTTTTTAAATTCTATACAGTACCCTTAAACTTAAAATTTTTAATGCATAATATCCCTACCGCTTTTTATACGTTGTTAATTTCATTTATTTTTTTTTATTTAGTGGAACTAATTTAACTTATACTTAGTTTAACCCTTGGAAGGGAGTATTTACAAATTAGGTTAGTTCTACTAGTTATAAAAAGTAAATGAAATTAATGACGTATAATTAACGGTAGGGGCATTGTGCATCAGAAAAGGTAAGTTTGAGGGTACTGTGTGGAATTTTAAAAAGGTTGGGGTACAACGTAGAAAATGAATAAACACAATGGTATAACGTAGAAAAACCCAATATTATACAAAGTGACTCCCAACTTTGATAAATTCCACCTAGTGACCTTATTTCATTAATTGGTGACTTATTAATTAAACCTAACTCTTTCTCTCTCCTCTTTCTCATCCCCTTTCTCTATGTAAACCCCAATCCACGCCCCTGCACCGCCATTCAGGCCATCAAACGAACGACAGTGGGTCTACCCACTCCGCACCACCCACTTCATATGGGATGTACCCTGTAGAAAACTGGGAGCAATATGATTCCTAGTCTACTAATGCCCAGGTTCTAATGTCAATTTGCCTGGAAACTGTTTGCTTATTCTTGTGATATGTATTCTCCCTTTAGATTTGAAACTTGAAACCTAATAAACATATATATCTGTTTCTTTAGTCTGCCCATCTTTTGGGATACATATAGGTTGTGTAAGTGGGATTAGAAATGCTCATTGTTTGTTGTCTTGAGAAAACGCGTGCTTAATAATATTCTAGCATGTGGTTGTTCCAGTAGTTTGTTCTAAATCCTTGCATATAAGAACATTATGTTACAGAACCAACGGTTATTCTATAACGAACAATTGTAAGTACTCAGCAATTTTTGACCAGTTTAACAGTGTTATGTAAAGATAACAAGATTAAGCCTTTTCAAATATTTTGACCTGATATATGTGGCACTATGCAGTGAAGATGGTGAAGTGTCAACTATCATGAGTCTACGGCGTAGACCGCATTGTTAATCCTAACTTGAGAAATTATAAAGCCGCAAGTTATGCAAGATGAGAGCATGATCAATTTATGAAAGAGAAAGGGGATGAGGGAGGAATGAGAAAGAGTAAGGTTTGATTGGTTAGCCATCAATTAATGAAATAAGGTCACTAGGAAGAATTTGTCTAAGTTGGGAGTCACTTTGTATAATAATTTTTTTTTTTACCTTGCCACCATATAGAAAAATTAAAGTTAGAGGCCACCGTGTAGAATTTCCCAAAAATATATATAGTCATGTGAGATCTTGTTTATTCGTCTCAATATGTACTTTTGGAATATCAACTTTTTATAACTTTTACAAACGCAAATTTAGAGATATTAATGTCTATTTACATTGACACACGTAAAAAGGTAAAGTGTAACTATTCCCTCCGTCCCATAATATAGTGCTCACTTCTCATTTTAAACGGGAATTAAGGAAAATGGAAGGAGTAGTAATATTTTCCAAAAAAATGTATCTTTTTTTGAGGGGAAAAGCAAGCTAGATTAATTTAGGGACAACGTGTGCATAAGAACATAGGGCGCCACCTCCGGGGGGGAGTGGTTTTCCCAAATTTGTTCAATGCCAAAGGGTACTAGCTTTGCTAAATGATGGGCACTATAGTTCCCGTCTCTTTTGACATGAGACCAAACAAGAGACTTAAAAGAAGTACAATGAGCTAAAATATCACAAAGAATAACATCTAACTCTGAGAGGAAAACAACATTTTTTGATAGACGCTTGACAACAACCTGACAATATGATTCAAGGATCACTTCATTGAGTCCAAAACGCTTACCCATCCTCACACCCATCTCGATAGCTTTTGCTTCCGCCACTTCAAGACTCCAATAGGCTCTAACTCGACGTGTTGAAGCCAAGAGCACAGCACCACTCGAATTCCTGCCTACAGCACCCAAACCACCCAACCAGCAGCATCAACCGAAGCGTCCACGTTGATCTTAATCACGTCGAGCGGGGGGGCCTGCCATACGTTAGAGCTTGAGGAAGCAGGTATGCCTTGTCGGCCATAGATGCGAGCACTATACTTGCCTTGTTCTTCAACCAACCGAGCCACACGAGCACACAACACATTATTAGGGGTAGATTTGCATTGAAAAACCACTTATTACGTTCCCCCCACACACACCAAGCAAGAAAAACTCCTCTAGTGACAATCTTTTTATCAAGCTTTTTCCATCCAGCTACAAGCTCACACATAGAAAGATTCGAAGCATTGGCACACATACCCTCATAACCTAAATCCATCCACAAATCAACAACTCAAGGACACTCAAATAAAGCGTGCCCGGCCCGGGCTCTTCTGATCAGTAGCCCCATGGACACGAGGACTCCTCAATCAAGTGACGTTGATGAAGGAGAGAACGTGTAGGCAAAGTACTTGTGCACAATCTCCAGAGAAATTGCTTGACCTTGGGACTAGCTTCCATGCTCCAAATATCAATCCAAGCTTGATGAAAATTGTCAAGGCTACACCCCTTGCCAAGCATATAGGCAGTTTTCACAAAGTAAATACCATTCTTGGTGAGAGCCCAAGTAAGATCATCATGGGGGCTAGAAGAACTCGAAGGGATAGCCAAGATGCACTTGACATCACGTTCATTGAAAACATCCTCAATCAAATCAACATTCCACTGAAATGAGGCATCCATTAAATCACATACCTTCTCCACGCCCGCATGTGGCGCGCTAGTGGCAAAACACCCATCATCATCAGCGAACCATGGGTCGGTCCACACATTCACTCTCGAACCATCTCCCACACGCCAAAGACAACCTTCTTTGAGAAGCGCTTTCGAACTCCATATGCTTTCCACGAGTAACTACAAGATAACCCAAGAGAAGCATCAAGAAAGTCACTATTGGGGGCAGTATTTTGCTCGCATGACCCGGCCAAACAAGGAGTTAGACTCACGGCTCAAACACCAAGCCTGATGACCAAGAAGAGCATCATTGAAGACTCCAAGGTCCTTAAAACCCATACCACCAAGACACTTCAAAGTGCACATAGAATCGCAATTCTTTTAGTGAATCTTCCTTGTTGTATCCGAACTCCCCCACCAAAACCTGACCATGGCCGAATGGATGCGTTGAATAACCATGCTAGAAATTTTGTAAACTCCCATAAGATAGGTGGGCATAGCTTGAATGACATATTTTAGAAGCGTCTCTCTTTCCCTGCTCTCGATAGAAGTTTTTTCCAAATTCTATCAAGGAGAGAATCAAAGATAGCTTTCTTTGATCTCCCAACAATAGAGGGGATACCAAGGTACTTATCATGCTTGTCAACTTGCCGCATCTTTAAAATTCCCACCAACTCTTCTTTTTGATCACTAACACCTATACTGAAAGAAACTTCCGACTTTTCACAATTAATTTTCTGCCCGGATGCTAATTCATATTGGTTGAGAATATCAACTATAATAGTGCATTCCTGACGGGTAGCTTTCGCACCATGAATCTATTTATCCTGAACCTTACGCTGAATCATTTTGGAAAAAGCATCAACAATCAAAATGAATAAGTAAGGAGAGATAGGGTCTCCCTGACGGAGACCACGAGCAGGAACAGCAGAACCACAAACTCCACCATTAAGAATGAAGGAGTAAGAAACAGAGAAAACGTAATCCGTCACCAGGTTCACCCAACGCCCATCAAAACCAATAGTCAGCAACAACTTCCTCAGAAAACCCCACTCAACTCTATCATAAGCTTTGCTCATGTCAAGTTTCATAGCAATGGTGCCTCGTCTACTATGACTCCTGTTCTTCATAGAATGAAAGATTTCCAAAGCAATGAGAGTATTGTCCGTAATGAGACGACAAGGAACAAAAGCACTTTGATTCTCCGTGACTATGGAAGGGAGGAATTCTTTGAGTCTGATAACCAAGGCCTTCGAAACCAGTTTATAGAGAACATTATAGAGAGCAGTAGTCCTAAACTCAGAAGCAACAGTAGGGCTCTTAACTTTCGTAATCAGGGCTATATTAGTTTTATTAATACAGCTAGGGGAATAAGAAGCATGAAGAATAATACACACAAACTGAGTTACATCATCACCTATAATGTGCCGGAAACGCTGATAAAAGATAGCATGCATACCGTCAGGGCCCGGAGCCTTGCAGGGATGCATCTGCTGAAGTGCAGCAAAAATCTCATCTTTTGTGAATAGCCTCAATAGAGTCTGATTATAGTCATCTGAAACAATGGTTGTAACATGCCACAAAACATCCTGCAAGCTTGTGTCAGAGGGGTGTGTAGAGGTGAAAATATCATGAAAATAATCCCCAAAAATATTCTCTACATCTTCTTCATTATCATGCCAGACACCAGAGCGATCATATAAACCCACAATATTGTTTCTTTTTCTCCTTTGAGAACTTTGTGGTGAAAATATTTTGTGCTTTTGTCACCGTCCCTAACTTCCGACACTCGCGAACGAATGTACCAGTACGCCTCCTGTTTCTCGTGCAAATCATCAAGAGTTTTCTCGAGTGCAGCACACTCGTTGCCATTCTCTTTAGAGCTAGGGCCATGTTGGACTCGAAGAAGGCTCTTCTCGGTTCTTTCAATCTACTTGTCCAACTTCCTAAATTTTTCTCCACTCCAGACAACAAGCTCGCCAGCCATGGCTTGGAGACGAGAGGGGAAAAATTCACCAGTATAGATGTCCCAAGCTTTCCGTACAGCACTTTCACAACTATCATCAAGCAACCAGTTTGTTTCGAAACGAAACCCCCTCCTCTTTCTTCGGGTGGTGCTGCGGATATAAGGCCGAGTAACAATAGCTAGATGGTCTGATTTATAACGTAACAAATGATCAACATAAATGCCAGGATAGAGGTCATACCACGAAGCTGAACACAAGAATCTGTCAAGACGTTCCCAAGTGTACCAGCAGCCCGTAAACCCCAAGTCTCGAAGCCGAAGATCATTCACAGTAGCTTGAAACAAGAACATATCCTTACGAACTCTGACAACACCACCCTCCTTCTCATTGTAACTGAGTATTTTATTAAAATCACCCCCAAACAGAATTGGGAAGGGAGAAGAATCATAGAGATGACGAATTAACGTCCAAGTTTTATGTTTCTCTTCATCTTTTGGCCAACCATAAATCCCAACAAATCTCCAGACAAGAGTTCCATCTTCAACATCACCACAAATATGGTTTTGAGAAAAAGAAACAAGAGTAAACTTGATTTCCTCCTTCCAATACAAACACAAACCTCCCACTTTCCTTCTACTAGCAACCGCAAAGGCATTATGAAAACCCAAACGAGTTTTAAGAGCTTCTGCATCTTGTTTATTAATCATGGTTTCCGACAGAAAGATCATGTCGGGGGCATGAGTAACACTCCAGTGTTGAAGCTGGTGAACTGACTAAGGGTTGCCCATCCCTCGGCAGTTCCAACACATTGTATTCTTGGCGGGGTTGGCTTTGACCAACCTCCGCCTCAGTCTTGGTATCAAGATCACAAGATGAACTCGGCTTCACACGCTTCACAGTAACATCCTTCTCTCCTTCCTCCATATTAGTACCAGCTTCAAAGTTATGTTTGTTGGAAACGGTCATATCTGTGTCCATGCTCACAATACACCTTTTATCTTCCATGTCTCCACGGGCAAGTCTTTTCCAAGCCTTGACCTTGGTTACAGTATTAATTTTCTCCACATTTTGACTATCAAAAACAAACATGGCTGGGCTAGGTGAATTTAAATCAATATCAGGCACCACTGTACTAGGAGCATTAATTTGGGAATTAATATGAGGTGGAGATTGCTCCTGAACCCGAGGCAAGAAGTAATAGCAGCACATGTGGCAATGGTCACCACTGATGATACCTCGAGAGAGGGGGATCCTGAGGCTCCGGTGTCAGTGGCAGGACTAGGCACCAAAGATGTGTCCCTTTGGGTGGGAGACATGTTAAACAAAATCTTCTTGCTTTTCCGGAATTTCTCATCCTCCTCTATTTCCTTCAACCTTCCTTTTTTAGGCGTGGCCTTCAACTCAGCACTCCACCCCATCTTTTCTTGCTTATCCTCTTCAGGGACAGCATGACAATTACACTCGGAGTGCCCCATGATAGCGCAGGGAAAACAAAAGAATGGGAGATGTTCATATGCAAAGTCTAATTGTAATTCTCGGCCCTTCTTGTCCTTGATTTTACGAAATCTACGCAAAGGTTTAGAGACATTAAGAACAACTTTCACACGACTGTATCTCCCTATTCCCAATACATCTTCCTCCATCTCCAATATCTCACCCATATTCCCAATTAAAGCACGAACAATTTCATCAGAACGATAGTTAAATGGGAGGTTTTTGATACGAACCAAAAAGGGGGAGTAAGTAATTGCTACCTGGTCCGATTGCTCATCACCATCAGCTTCTTTGAGCAATATTAGCATGTTATCAAAGCACCATGGGCACCCCTCAACAACCTTCATCATGTCCTTCCAATGGAAGAATTGAAAAGCATAAAAACTAGGGCTTAACACGCGAATGATCATGCCTTTCGTCGGAGCCCAGACAGACGTAATGGTGCACTTGAAGGCATCCACATTATAAGATCGCTCTGTCAATAATCGTCCAAAAAGATCAAAAGATAATTTATTCTCCACGCTAGGGTTTATAGTTTCAAGATCCAAAACAGTATTTTCTTCTTCATCAATAGTCAAACGAGAAACGTATTATGCAATATCCTCGGCCATGGCCTGATGAGGTGGTCGCCGCGGCGGGGAAAAAACCAGGGGGTTAGGGTTCTCGGGAGGAGAGGGAAGCCTTTCTTTCAAGGGAGTTTTGGTAAAATGTGGATTGGTTAGTCTACTTCCCAAAAAAAAATGTATCTAATGAAGTGCTTTTTTAGCACTTTTATCTTGGAACTAGTTCTTTTATTTTCTTTTTCCCTTAAAATAATCAAAAACAATAAAATGGTCCTTTGAAATGGTGTAAAGCAATAAATAGGGGCACATATTTTGAAAGAAAGGTAGGGGTATTTTAGAACGTTTGTGTAGAATTTTAGGATGATTTAGTCCAAAAAATTGATTAAAACGAAAAATAGACACACCATTTTGGGACACTCGGAAATTAATATGAGTACTATATTATAAGACGAAGGGAGTATTAAAAATAATGGAGGGAATAGAATATGAGGGGCGATAAAACACTAATCGTTAGTGGGCACGTTGCCCACTAACAACAATTATTATTATTATTATTATTTTTTGGAAAAAGTTACCTTTTTGTAAAGAAATAAAACTTTTTGATAAAATAAAAATATAAAAAGGCAACCTTTTGTCAAAAAGTAAACATGTGATATCTGCCATAAAGTAAAAAGTTGCATTGATTTACGTGTTCCGTTCAGCTTTTCCCCGAAAAAGTACAATTGGTTATTTATAAGAACCCCTATTTGTGTATTCAAAACACCGATTATTAATAAATCAACTCCTGTTTGTGTGTTATTGTTAAATCAACCCCTGTTTGTGTATGTAAATATGTTGAAATGACAACATTGTCCTTGTTATTAGTTTGAAATTACATAATTACCCCCGTTAGCGACCAAAGGTGCCCACTAACTGTTAGCGTTTTATCACCATTCACCTCTCGTAGAATATAGTGATCTACCATAAAGTTTGTCTCCAAGGATACGTCCCCGTGGCCCATTGACAAATTAGGCAAGTATCCTATTCTGAAAAGTCCTGAAGGTAACGTGGCGTCGTGGCCTATTAAATACCCTTTATGCTACCAAATTTGCCTTAGTCTTGAAGTTTGACGTGCCCATGATATTATTTTATTGTAGTTTTTTTAGAGGGGTTTTTTATAGTATTTTGTTTTTGTTTTTTCAGAGGGGTTTTTTTTTATAGTAGTTCAGTATTAAAAACCTTAATTCTTTTATTTGAAATAAAATCGTGGCCTATTACATACCATGCTACCAAACTTGCAATAAAGTGGAGGATCTTGGGATAAAAAATTAATAAACATCGAACCGCTAGACCAAAAGCTTGTTAATATATTTGATATTCCCTCCATCCCATAATATAGTGCTTAATTCTTTTTTTTTCACCGGAATTAAGGAGAATGGAGGGAGTAGTATAATTCTCCAAAAGAAATATTTAATGAAGTACTTTTTGGTACTTTTTGTCTTTGAACTACTTATTTTATTTCCTTTCCTTTTAAATAAAATAAAAAATCAATAAATGTTCCTTGGAATAGTGTAAAACAATTAATAGGGGCACACATTTGAAAGAAAGATTGGGTTATTTTTGAAAGTTTGTGTAAAAATTAAGGATAATTTAGTCCAAACAAATTAATAAAAAATAAAATTGACACAACATTTTGGGACACTAAAAAAGGATTGTAAGCATTATATTATGAGACGGAGGGAGTACATAAAACGTATATTATATCTACTATGTCAAAAAAAATTATTGAGACCAGGCTCCTACGAGCCCCAAATAAAATCCTTCCCTCCATCTTAGTCTTGAAGTTCACGTGCCCAAGATAATATTTTTTGGTAGTATTTATATTTTTGAGGGGTTTTTGATAGTTGTTTAGTATTAATAATCAACTGAAGTGGTAATTCTTTCATTTAAGTTATTGGTTACATGTTCAAAATCTATATTTTGAACTTTTTCTTTATTATGTATAAGTGGCTAACGTGAAAAGAATAACGGAAAAGGAGGCAACATGTGGCATGAAAGCATGTATTGACCATGATTTTAAATATTACTCTAGTATTAATATTTCGCTAAACAATTATTTCATAATTCAATATTAATTTTGATGAGTAGACCTTTACGTTGAGGAATAGAGGTAGTACTTCAAAATCTTATACATGAAACAGACCTTAATAGGATGATTTGTAATGTGGATGCCAACCATAATATATAAGAGATTATTCATCCATTCATGATGTGTTCAATAATAACTATTGAAGTAGTTTTTAAAGGTTGGACTAAGTAAAAAACTCTACTAACGGTGAAATTTGATGTTTCATCTTTTTCTGCTAATCTAACAACTATTTATGTTGAAGACTAATTTCTACTTTTCTCTAAATGGTAGGTTGTCTCGCCTTATCTCTCTCACTTAAATTCCCTTCACTTTATTTTTTTATTCAATTTTTCCTTACTTTTACTCCCTTTCTCTTTATATTTTGCACTTTTTCTTGGTCTATATCCAAACATAAATGTCCTAGTTAAAAACAAAGAGGGAGCATTCATTTTAAAAGTACTCCCGCTGTATTCTTTTATTAAGACTACTTGGAATCTTGATACTATTCACAATTCAAGATAATCTTCTAAATTATTCTCAATATATAAGAAAAAATAGAGTCATGTGGAGTATTGTTTGATTGATCTCAATGAATACTTTATTAATATTTAATCATTGTAATTTTTTCAAATATGTAATAATATATATTTAAGGTAAAAATAATATTGGCAAACGCACAGTTGAAACAGGAATGATAAAAAGATACGGAGGGTGTATATGTTAACAACTAAAATCTAAGATCTAGTAGCTAACATCAGCTTACTATTCCCTCCATTTAGTTTTAATTTACTCACTTCACTTTGGGTGAGAACCAAAGAGAATGTCCAAAAGTGTGTGATAGAAAAACTGAAAAATGGCAGAGAGAAACTGAAAATTGAGAGAGAACAACTGAAAAGGAGGAGAGAGAAATTTTGTGGTGGATTATTATATTCAAAAGTGGAGTACATAGGTGGAAAAAGAGCAGGAGATAGATGGGACAAAAATAGAAAAGGCAACAGAGTGTAGATTGAAAAGAAAGTGTATATATTAAGAAGAAATAAAGGGATCATATCTATTACAACAATTAACAACTACCACGACAAGTAGAGGTGTTCATAAATATCCAACACGAAGTAATATTGACACTGAGATTGATATGGATTTGCATAATATTGATGATCTCAAGGCGCCTAGATTGATGGTTTCAACAGCTTGTTTTTCAAAAAAAGCTGGAATGTTATGAAGGGCAAGGTGTATGAGGCTATTCATGAGTTCTTTGATGAAGGTATATTACCTGCTGACATTAATTGTACCTTGATGACTCTGATTCCTAAAATTGATCATCCTTATTCTGTTAAGGATTTTAGGCCTATTGCATATTGCACAGTCTTATACAAGCTAATTGCTAATATTTTAACTATGAGAATGCAGGCAGTTATAGGAAATGTTATGGATTTAGCTCAAGCTGGCTTTATCCCTAACAAAACTATCTCTGATAATATTTTGCTAGCTACTGAGCTCATTAAAGATTATTCTACTAAACATGTTAGTCCTACGTGTATGATTAAAATTGACTTAAGGAAAGCCTATGATTCAGTTGAATGGCCTTTCCTTAAAGTGATGCTTGCTGAATTGGGTTTTCCCCCCAAATTTGTCTCTTGGATCATGACATGTGTTACTTCTGTGTCTTATTCTGTGCTTATCAATGGTGTTCCTAGTCCTCCATTTAAAGCTCAGAAAGGGTTAAGACAGGGAGATCCCCTCTCTCCCTTTCTTTTTGCCATTTATATGGAGTACCTGTCCAGATGCTTGGGAAATTTGAAGACAATTCCTGACTTCAATTTTCATCCTAGATGTGAAAAGTTGGGTGTTACACACCTTATGTTTGCAGATGATCTCTTGATGTTTGCAAGAGCTGATACAAGCTCTATCCAGTTAATCAATGATGCTTTTCAAAAGTTTTATTCTGCTTCAGGCTTAGAAGCTAATCTGGATAAGAGTAATGTATACTTTGCTGGGATTAATTATTCATACTGATGACATTCAAGTTTTACAGCATATTTTGCAAATGCCTACTGGTACTCTCCCCTTTAAATACTTGGGAGTGCCTTTAGCCTCCAGGAAATTATTCTATAATGAATACAAGCCTCTTTTAGCTAAAGTCACTGCTAGAATAAAATCTTGGACTGCTAAGAAATTATCTTATGCAGATTGAACTCAATTGGTCTCTTCTGTTCTTCATGGAGTTTAGTTGTATTGGTGTCAGATATTCATCCTCCCTAAAAAGCTCCTTAGGGATATTCAGGCAATCTGCAGGTCCTACTTATGGACTGGTCTTGATGCTGTTTCTAAAAAGAATCCTATTGCTTGGGATACTCTTTGCCACAAGAAGTCTAGTGGAGGGTTGAATTTTAAAGATATTATTCTGTGCAATAAAGCTGTAATTGCCAAGCACTTTTGGGCTTTGGCCAATAAGCAAGATAGGCTTTAGATTAGATGGCTTCATGCTTATTACATTAAGCGTGCTGATGTGTGGAGTATGCCCATCCCTCAAAGATCGTCATCATTGTAATACCCCTAGCAATTCTCTATTTTATAAAATACCTTTTTCCCATAAAACATAGAGAATCACCAAAGTATTATCGCCCGTGTGATAACGTATCGGCTTACTCAGAATTTTGCAGCGGAAATAATAAATAACTTTGAAAACATAATTGAAGTTAGTCAACCACAAGGTCAACTTCAAAACCAAACCAAAGTCAAAACCAACATAAAAGTCAACCTAAATAAACATAACCAAACCAAACCAAAAGTACATGAGTAATAAAAGAAACTAAAACAAAAGCTCTCCAAACTGATTCCCAAAAACCCAATGATGCATCATCTTCAGACCTGGAATGGTCGATGCTTTATTGATCCTAAATAACTCCTCACCAAATGGGTCATTACAGGATCAATAAGGCACAACCATGATCAACACACAGAAAAGCACGTAATCAGCAAAGCTGAGTACTTACATAATAAATTAAAACACATAACCTAATATGATACTAATAAGCATTAAATCAAAGATAGATAATAACATAATGAAATATCAGACTCACTATACTGAACTTGACTCCACAGAACCAATAGATTATTTTATTAATAAATTGAATAGGCAATGGATAGAGTTGTCCAACCAAAACTTGTCTTCAATTTAGAAGACGAAGTACGGGCGCAACTCCGTACTCCCGCGACCAACGATAGCGAGGTACTAATTAAATAGAAATAGGACACGGTGATCAATTCGGTCCCAAGAAAAGCCATGGGCTACCACCATGTACTCCAACTCATACTAGTCCAACACTTCAGACGTGCACAAGTACAAAGCTTATTGCTATTCACTTATCACTTTAAGTATTAATAAATTGATTGAATGTTGGGACTCACAACAATAAGACAACCAACATAAATCTCATGAAATCACAAAGATTCTAATTTTTATCTTAGGATTAAATACTGTGATCATACAACTCTATTGACCCAGAATTAATCCCATTTATTTATTGATTAAAAATCAATAACTCACCAACGTTTATTTGTTGACTTAAATCAACAATCAACCAACCTGTCAATAGGTAAAATATCCCACTTTACTAAACAAGGTCTTCGGTCCTTATAAAGTAAATAATATAATAAATCCATGGGAACAACATGATACAATTCATGATCCAATAAACAATACATTTATTAATCCCTCATGTGAACTAATAAAATCAACGTTCCCAACCCACATGCGTGCATCAATCATCCATACAAACATATAATACCTCATCATAGGTGTAGACACATAATCATGTCTCCCCATTTAAAAATCCAATGATGAAACATACCGCAGCCTATAAATATTTGTAATTTCTCGAATTACGGACGGCTTTTGATTATTATTTTACGCATACACAAATTTTAAACGGGAATTAAGGAAAATGGAAGGAGTAGTAATATTTTCCAAAAAAATGTATCTTTTTTGAGGGGAAAAGCAAGCTAGATTAATTTAGGGACAACATGTGCATAAGAACATAGGGCGCCACCTCCAGGGGGGAGTGGTTTTCCCAAATTTGTTCAATGCCAAAGGGTACTAGCTTTGCTAAATGATGGGCACTATAGTTCCCGTCTCTTTTGACATGAGACCAAACAAGAGACTTAAAAGAAGTACAATGAGCTAAAATATCACAAAGAATAACATCTAACTCTGAGAGGAAAACAACATTTTTTGATAGACGCTTGACAACAACCTGACAATATGATTAAAGGATCACTTCATTGAGTCCAAAACGCTTACCCATCCTCACACCCATCTCGATAGCTTTTGCTTCCGCCACTTCAAGACTCCAATAGGCTCTAACTCGACGTGTTGAAGCCAAGAGCACAGCACCACTCGAATTCCTGCCTACAGCACCCAAACCACCCAACCAGCAGCATCAACCGAAGCGTCCATGTTGATCTTAATCACGTCGAGCGGGAGGGCCTGCCATACGTTAGAGCTTAAGGAAGCAGGTATGCCTTGTCGGCCATAGATGCGAGCACTATACTTGCCTTGTTCTTCAACCAACCGAGCCACACGAGCACACAACACATTATTAGGGGTAGATTTGCATTGAATAACCCACTGATTACGTTCCCCCCACACACACCAAGCAAGAAAAACTCCTCTAGTGACAATCTTTTTATCAAGCTTTTTCCACCCAGCTACAAGCTCACACATAGAAAGATTCGAAGCATTGGCACACATACCCTCATAACCTAAATCCATCCACAAATCAAAAACTCAAGGACACTCAAATAAAGCGTGCCCAGCCCGGCTCTTCGGTACCGTAGCCCCATGGACACGAGGACTCCTCAATCAAGTGACGTTGATGAAGGAGAGAACGTGTAGGCAAAGTACTTGTGCACAATCTCCAGAGAAATTGCTTGACCTTGGGACTAGCTTCCATGCTCCAAATATCAATCCAAGCTTGATGAAAATTGTCAAGGCTACACCCCTTGCCAAGCATATAGGCAGTTTTCACAGAGTAAATACCATTCTTGGTGGGAGCCCAAGTAAGATCATCATGGGGGCTAGAAGAACTCGAAGGGATAGCCAAGATGCACTTGACATCACATTCATTGAAAACATCCTCAATCAAATCAACATTCCACTGAAATGAGGCATCAATTAAATCACATACCTTTTCCACGCCCGCATGTGGCGCGCTAGTGGCAAAACACCCATCATCATCAGCTAACCATGGGTCGGTCCACACATTCACTCTCGAACCATCTCCCACACGCCAAAGACAACCTTCTTTGATAAGCGCTTTCGAACTCCATATGCTTTCAACGAGTAACTACAAGAGTACCCAAGAGAAGCATCAAGAAAGTCACTATTGGGGCAGTATTTTGCTCGCATAACCCGGCCAAACAAGGAGTTAGGCTCACGGCTCAAACACCAAGCCTGATGACCAAGAAGAGCATCATTGAAGACTCCAAGGTCCTTGAAACCCATACCACCAAGACACTTCAAAGTGCACATAGAATCGCAATTCTTTCAGTGAATCTTCCTTGTTGTATCCGAACTCCCCCACCAAAACCTAACCATGGCCGAATGGATGCGTTGAATAACCATGCTAGAAATTTTGTAAACTCCCATAAGATAGGTGGGCATAGCTTGAATGACATATTTTAGAAGCGTCTCTTTCCCTGCTCTCGATAGAAGTTTTTTTCCAAATTCTATCAAGGAGAGAATCAAAGATACCTTTCTTTGATCTCCCAACAATAGAGGGGATACCAAGGTACTTATCATGCTTGTCAACTTGCCGCATCTTCAAAATTCCCACCAACTCTTCTTTTTGATCACTAACACCTATACTGAAAGAAACTTCCGACTTTTCACAATTAATTTTCTGCCCGGATGCTAATTCATATTGGTTGAGAATATCAACTATAATAGTGCATTCTTAACGGGTAGCTCTTGTAAAGAGTAGACTGTCATCTGCAAAAAGAAGGTGAGAAATTTCGGGACCGTTGCGACTAGCTTTCGCACCATGAATCTATTTATCCTGAACCTTACGCTGAATCATTTTGGAAAAAGCATCAACAATCAAAATGAATAAGTAAGGAGAGAGAGGGTCTCCCTGACGGAGACCACGAGCAGGAACAACAGAGCCACAAACTCCACCATTAAGAATGAAGGAGTAAGAAACAGAGAAAATGCAATCCGTCACCAGGTTCACCCAACGCCCATCAAAACCAATAGTCAGCAACAACTTCCTCAGAAAACCCCACTCAACTCTATCATAAGCTTTGCTCATGTCAAGTTTCATAGCAATGGTGCCTCGTCTACTATGACTCCTGTTCTTCATAGAATGAAAGATTTCCAAAGCAATGAGAGTATTGTCCGTAATGAGACGACCAGGAACAAAAGCACTTTGATTCTCCGTGACTATGGAAGGGAGGAATTCTTTGAGTCTGATAACCAAGGCCTTCGAAACCAGTTTATAGAGAACATTATAGAGAGCAGTAGTCTTAAACTCGGAAACAAGTAGGGCTCTTAACTTTCGTAATCGTGGGCTACATTAGTTTTATTAATACGGCTAGGGAATAAGAAGCATGAAGAATAATACACACAAATTGAGTTACATCATCACCTATAATGTGCCGAAAACGCAGATAAAAGATAGCATGCATACCGTCAGGGCCCGGAGCCTTGCAGGGATGCATCTGCTGAAGTGCAGCAAAAATCTCATCTTTTGTGAATAGCCTCAATAGAGTCTGATTACAGTCATCTGAAACAATGGGTGTAACATGCCGCCAAACATCCTGCAAGCTTGTGTCAGAGGGGTGTGTAGAGGTGAAAATATCATGAAAATAATCCCCAAAAATATTCTCTACATCTTCTTCATTATCATGCCAGACACCAGAGAGATCATATAAACCCACAATATTGTTTCTTTTTCTCCTTTGAGAACTTTGTGGTGAAAATATTTTGTGTTTCTGTCACCGTCCCTAACTTCCGACACTCGCGAACGAATGTACCAAGTCGCCTCCCGTTTCTCGTGCAAATCATCAAGAGTTTTCTCGAGTGCAGCACACTCGTTGCAATTCTCTTCAGAGCTTGGGCCTTGTTGGACTCGAAGAAGGCTCTTCTCGGTTCTTTCAATCTACTTGTCCAACTTCCTAAATATTTCTCCACTCCAGACAACAAGCTCGTCAGCCATGGTTTGGAGACGAGAGGGGAAAAATTCACCAGTATAGATGTCCCAAGCGTTCCGTACAGCACTTTCACAACTATCATCAAGCAACCAGTTTGTTTCGAAACGAAACCCCCTCCTCTTTCTTCGGGTGCTGCTGCGGATATAAGGCCGAGTAATAATAGCTAGATGGTGTGATTTATAACGTAACAAATGATCAACATAAGTGCCAGGATAGAGGTCATACCACGAAGCTGAACATAAGAATCTGTCAAGACGTTCCCTGATGTGAGTAGAGGGAGACTTCCCACGTTCCCAAGTGTACCAGCAGCCCGTAAACCCCAAGTCTCGAAGCCCAAGATCATTCACAGTAGCTTGAAACAAGAACATATCCTTACGAACTCTGACAACACCACCCTCCTTCTCATTGTAACTGAGTATTTCATTGAAATCACCCCCAAACAGAATTGGGAAGGGAGAAGAATCATAGAGATGACGAATTAACGTCCAAGTTTTATGTTTCTCTTCATCTTTTGGCCAACCATAAATCCCAACAAATCTCCAGACAAGAGTTCCATCTTCAACATCACCACAATTATGGTTTTGAGAAAAAGAAACAAGAGTAAACTTGATTTCCTCCTTCCAATACAAACACAAACCTCCCACTTTCCTTCTACTAGCAACCGCAAAGGCATTATGAAAACCCAAACGAGTTTTAAGAGCTTCTGCATCTTGTTTATTAATCATGGTTTCCGACGGAAAGATCATGTCGGGGGCATGAGTAACACTCCAGTGTTGAAGCTGGTGAACTGACTAAGGGTTGCCCATCCCTCGGCAGTTCCAACACATTGTATTCATAATGCTTGGCGGGGTTGGCTTTGACCAACCTCTGCCTCAGTCTTGGTATCAAGATCACAAGATGAAATCGACTTCACACGCTTCACAGTAACATCCTTCTCTCCTTCCTCCATATTAGTACCAACTTCAAAGTTACGTTTGTTGGAAACGGTCATATCTGTGTCCATGCTCACAATACACCTTTTATCTTCCATGTCTCCACGGGCAAGTCTTTTCCAAGCCTTGACCTTGGTTACAGCATTAATTTTCTCCACATTTTGACTATCAAAATCAAACATGGCTGGGCTAGGTGAATTTAAAGCAATATCAGGCACCACTGTACTAGGAGCATTAATTTGGGAATTAATATGAGGTGGAGATTGCTCCTGAACCCGAGGCAAGAAGTAATAGCAGCACATGTGGCAATGGTCACTACTGATGATACCTCGAGAGAGGGGGATCCCGAGGCTCCGGTGTCAGTGGCAGGACTAGACACCAAAGATGTGTCCCTTTGGGTGGGAGACATGTCAAACAAAATCTTCTTGCTTTTCCGGAATTTCTCATCCTCCTCTATTTCCTTCAACCTTCCTTTTTTAGGCGTGGCCTTCAACTCAGCACTCCACCCCATCTTTTCTTGCTTATCCTCTTCAGGGACAGCATGACAATTACACTCGGAGTGCCCCATGATAGCGCAGGCAAAACAAAAGAATGGGAGATGTTCATATGAAAAGTCTAATTGTAATTCTCGGCCCTTCCTGCCCTTGATTTTACGAAATCTACGCAATGTTTTAGAGACATTAAGAACAACTTTCACACGACTATATCTCCCTATTCCCAATACATCTTCCTCCATCTCCAATATCTCACCCATATTCCCAATTAAAGCACGAACAATTTCTTCAGAACGATAGTTAAATGGGTGGTTTTTGATACGAACCCAAAAGGGGGAGTAAGTAATTGCTACCTGGTCCGATTGCTCATCACCATCAGCTTCTTTGAGCAATATTAGCATGTTATCAAAGCACCATGGGCACTCCTCAACAACCTTCATCATGTCCTTCCAATGGAAGAATTGGAAAGCATAAAAATTAGGGCTTAACACACGAATGATCATGCCTTTCGTCGGAGCCCAGACCGACGTGATGGTGCACTTGAAGGCATCCACATTATAAGATCGCTCTGTCAATAATCGTCCAAAAAGAACAAGAGATAATTTATTCTCCACGCTAGGGTTTATAGTTTCAAGATCCAAAACAGTATTTTCTTCTTCATCATCAATAGTCAAACGAGAAACGTATTATGCAATCTCCTCAGCCATGGCCTGAGGAGGTGGTCGCCGCGGCGGGGAAAAAACCAGGGGGTTAAGGTTCTCGGGAGGAGAGGGAAGCCTTTCTTTCAAGGGAGTTTTGGTAAAATGTGGATTGGTTAGTCTACTTCCCAAAAAAAATGTATCTAATGAAGTGCTTTTTTAGCACTTTTATCTTGGAACTAGTTCTTTTATTTTCTTTTTCCCTTAAAATAATCAAAAACAATAAAATGGTCCTTGAAATGGTGTAAAGCAATAAATAGGGGCACATATTTTGAAAGAAAGGTAGGGGTATTTTAGAACGTTTGTGTAGAATTTAAGGATGATTTAGTCCAAAAAATTGATAAAAACGAAAAATAGACACACCATTTTGGGACACTCAGAAATTAATGTGAGTACTATATTATAAGACGAAGGGAGTATTAAAAATAATGGAGGGAGTAGAATATGAGGGGCGATAAAACACTAATCCTTAGTGGGCACGTTGCCCACTAACAACAATTATTATTATTATTTTTTGGAAAAAGCTACCTTTTTGTAAAGAAATAAAACTTTTTGATAAAATAAAAATATAAAAAGGCAACCTTTTGTCAAAAAGTAAACATGTGATATCTGCCATAAAGTAAAAAGTTACATTGATTTACGTGTCCCGTTCAGCTTTTCCCCAAAAAAGTACACTTGGTTATTTATAAGAACCCCTATTTGTGTATTCAAAACACCGATTATTAATAAATCAACCCATGTCTGTGTGTTTGAGACACTTGTTATTGTTAAATCAACCCCTGTTTGTGTATGTAAATTTGTTGAAATGACATCATTGTCCTTGTTATTAGTTTGAAATTACATAATTACCCCCGTTAGCGACCAAAGGTGCCCACTAACTGTTAGCGTTTTATCACCATTCACCCCTCGTAGAATATAGTGATCTACCATAAAGTTTGTCTCCAAGGATACGCCCCCGTGGCCCATTGACAAATTAGGCAAGTATCCTATTCTGAAAAGTCCTGAAGGTAACGTGGCGTCGTGGCCTATTAAATACCCTTTATGCTACCAAATTTGCCTTAGTCTTGAAGTTTGACGTGCCCATGATATTATTTTTTTGTAGTTTTTTTAGAGGGGTTTTTTATAGTATTTTTTAGAGGGGTTTTTTATAGTATTTTGTTTTTGTTTTTTCAGAGGGGGTTTTTTTTTTATAGTAGTTCAGTATTAAAAACTTTAATTCTTTTGTTTGCAATAAAATCGTGGCGTATTACACACCATGCTACCAAACTTGCAATAAAGTGGAGGATCTTGGGATAAAAAATTAATAAACATCGAACCGCTAGACCAAAAGCTTGTTAATATATTTGATATTCCCTCCATCCCATAATATAGTGCTTAATTCTTTTTTTTTCACCGGAATTAAGGAGAATGGAGGGAGTAGTATAATTCTCCAAAAGAAATATTTAATGAAGTGCTTTTTGGTACTTTTTGTCTTTGAACTACTTATTTTATTTCCTTTCCTTTTAAAAAAAATGAAAAATCAATAAATGTTCCTTGGAATAGTGTAAAACAATTAATAGGGGCACACATTTGAAAGAAAGATTGGGTTATTTTTGAAAGTTTGTGTAAAAATTAAGGATAATTTAGTCCAAACAAATTAATAAAAAATAAAATTGACACAATATTTTGGGACACTAAAAAAGGAATGTAAGCATTACATTATGAGACGGAGGGAGTACATAAAACGTATATTATATCTACTATGTCAAAAAAATTTATTGAGACCAGGCTCCTACGAGCCCCAAATAAAATCCTTCCCTCCATCTTAGTCTTGAAGTTCACGTGCCCAAGATAATATTTTTTGGTAGTATTTATATTTTTGAGGGATTTTTGATAGTTGTTTAGTATTAATAATCAACTGTAGTGGTTAATTCTTTCATTTAAGTTATTGGTTACATGTTCAAAATCTATATTTTAAACTTTTTCTTTATTATGTATAAGTGGCTAACTTGAAAAGAATAACGGAAAAGGAGGCAACATGTGGCATGAAAGCATGTATTGACCATGATTTTAAATATTACTCTAGTATTAATATTTCGCCAAACAATTATTTCATAATTTAATATTAATTTTGATGAGTAGACCTTTACGTTGAGGAATAGAGGTAGTACTTCAAAATCTTATACATGAAACAGACCTTAATAGGATGATTTGTAATGTGGATGCCAACCTTAATATATAAGAGAAAATTTCATCTATTCATGATGTGTTCAATAATAAACTATTGAAGTAGTTTTTAAAGGTTGGACTAAGTAAAAAACTCTGCTAACGGTGAAATTTGATGTTTCATCTTTTTCTGCTAATCTAACAACTATTTGTGTTGAAGACTAATTTCAACTTTTCTCTAAATGGTAGGATGTCTCGCCTTATCTCTCTCACTTAAATTCCCTTCACTTTATTTTTTTATTCAATTTTTCCTTACTTTTACTCCCTTTCTCTTTATATTTTGCACTTTTTCTTGGTCTATATCCAAACATAAATGTCCTAGTTAAAAACAAAGAGGGAGCATTCATTTTAAAAGTACTCCCTCTGTATTCTTTTATTAAGACTACTTGGAATCTTGATACTATTCACAATTCAAGATAATCTTCTAAATTATTCTCAATATATAAGAAAAAATAGAGTCATGTGGAGTATTGTTTGATTGATCTCAATGAATACTTTATTAATATTTAATCGTTGTAATTTTTTCAAATATGTAATAATATATATTTAAGGTAAAAATAATATTGGCAAACGTACAGTTGAAACAGGAATGATAAAAAGATACGGAGGGAGTATATGTTAACAACTAAAATCTAAGATCTAGTAGCTAACATCAGCTTACTATTCCCGCCATTTAGTTTTAATTTACTCACTTCACTTTGGGTGAGAACCAAAGAAAATGTCCAAAAGTGTGTGATAGAAAAACTGAAAAATGGCAGAGAGAAACTGAAAATTGAGAGAGAACAACTGAAAAGGAGAAGAGAGAAATTTTGTGGTGGATTATTATTTTCAAAAGTGGAGTACATAGGTGGAAAAAGAGCAGAAGATAGATGGGACAAAAATAGAAAAGGCAACAGAGTGTAGATTGAAAAGAAAGTGTATATATTAAGAAGAAATAAAGGGATCATATCTATTACAACAATTAACAACTACCACGACAAGTAGAGGTGTTCATAAATATCCAACATGAAGTAATATTGACACTGAGATTGATATGGCTTTGCATAATATTGATGATCTCAAGGCGCCTAGATTGATGGTTTCAACAGCTTGTTTTTCAAAAAAAGCTGGAATGTTATGATGGGCAAGGTGTATGAGGCTATTCATGAGTTCTTTGATGAAGGTATATTACCTGCTGACATTAATTGTACCTTGGTGACTCTGATTCCTAAAATTGATCATCCTTATTCTGTTAAGGATTTTAGGCCTATTGCTTATTGCACAGTCTTATACAAGCTAATTGCTAATATTTTAAATATGAGAATGCAGGCAGTTATAGGAAATGTTGTGGATTTAGCTCAAGCTGGCTTTATCCCTAACAAAACTATCTCTGATAATATTTTGCTAGCTACTGAGCTCATTAAAGAGTATTCTACTAAACATGTTAGCCCTACGTGTATGATTAAAATTGACTTAAGGAAAGCCTATGATTCAGTTGAATGACCTTTCCTTAAAGTGATGCTTGCTGAATTGGGTTTTCCCCCCAAATTTGTCTCTTGGATCATGACATGTGTTACTTCTGTGTCTTATTCTGTGCTTATCAATGGTGTTCCTAGTCCTCCATTTAAAGCTCAGAAAGGGTTAAGACAGGGAGATCCCCTCTCTCCCTTTCTTTTTGCCATTTATATGGAGTACCTGTCCAGATGCTTAGGAAATTTGAAGACAATTCCTGACTTCAATTTTCATCCTAGATGTGAAAAGTTGGGTGTTACACACCTTATGTTTGCAGATGATCTCTTGATGTTTGCAAGAGCTGATACAAGCTCTATCCAGTTAATCTATGATGCTTTTCAAAAGTTTTATTCTGCTTCAGGCTTAGAATCTAATCTGGATAAGAGTAATGTATACTTTGCTGGGATTAATTATTCATACTGATGACATTCAAGTTTTACAGCATATTTTGCAAATGCCTACTGGTACTCGCCCCTTTAAATACTTGGGAGTGGCTTTAGCCTCCAGGAAATTATTCTATAATGAATACAAGCCTCTTTTAGCTAAAGTCACTGCTAGAATAAAATCTTGGACTGCTAAGAAATTATCTTATGCAGGTTGAGCTCAATTGGTCTCTTCTGTTCTTCATGGAGTTTAGTTGTATTGGTGTCAGATATTCATCCTCCCTAAAAAGCTTCTTAGGGATATTCAGGCAATCTGCAGGTCCTACTTATGGACTGGTCTTGATGCTGTTTCAAAAAAGAATCCTATTGCTTGGGATACTCTTTGCCACAAGAAGTCTAGTTGAGGGTTGAATTTTTAAGATATTATTCTGTGGAATAAAGCTGTAATTGCCAAGCACTTTTGGGCTTTGGCCAATAAGCTAGATAGGCTTTAGATTAGATGGCTTCATGCTTATTACATTAAGCGTGCTGATGTGTGGAGTATGCCCATCCCTCAAAGACTGTCATTGTAACACCCCGGCAATTCCCTATTTTATAAAATACCTTTTTCCCATAAAACATAGAGAATCACCAAAGTATTATCGCCCGTGTGATAACGTATCGGCTTACTCAGAATTTTGCTGCGGAAATAATAAATAACTTTGAAAACATAATTGAAGTTAGTCAACCACAAGGTCAACTTCAAAACCAAACCAAAGTCAAAACCAACATAAAAGTCAACCTAAATAAACATAACCAAACCAAACCAAAAGTACATGAGTAATAAAAGAAACTAAAACAAAAGCTCTCCAAACTGATTCCCAAAAACCCAATGATGCATCATCTTCAGACCTGGAATGGTCGATGCTTTATTCATCCTAAATAACTCCTCACCAAATGGGTCATTACAGGATCAATAAGGCACAACCATGATCGACACACAGAAAAGCACGTAATCAGCAAAGCTGAGTACTTACATAATATATTAAAACACATAACCTAATATGATACTAATAAGCATTAAATCAAAGATAGATAGTAACATAATGAAATATCAGACTCACTATACTGAACTTGACTCCACAGAACCAATAGATTATTTTATTAATAAATTGAATAGGCAATTTAGAAGACGAAGTATGGGCGCAACTCCGTACTCCCGCGACCAACGATAGCGAGGTACTAATTAAATAGAAATAGGACACGGTGATCAATTCGGTCCCAAGAAAAGCCATGGGCTACCACCATGTACTCCAACTCATACTAGTCCAACACTTCAGACGTGCACAAGTACAAAGCTTATTGCTATTCACTTATCACTTTAAGTATTAATAAATTGATTGAATGTTGGGACTCACAACAATAAGACAACCAACATAAATCTCATGAAAACACAAAGATTCTAATTTTTATCTTAGGATTAAATATTGTGATCATACAACTCTATTGACCCAGAATTAATCCCATTTATTTATTGATTAAACCCACCAACCTTTATTTGATGACTTAAATCAACAATCAACCAACCGTCAATAGGTAAATATCCCACTTTACTAAACAAGGTCCTCGGTCCTTATAAAGTAAATAATATAATAAATCCATGGGAACAACATGACACAATTCATGATCCAATAAACAATACATTTATTAATCCCTCATGTGAATTAATAAAATCAACGTTCCCAACCCACATGCGTGCATCAATCATTCAAACAAACATATAATACTTCATCATAGGTGTAGACACATAATCATGTCTCCCCATTTAAAAATCCAATGATGAAACATACCGCGACCTATAAATATTCGTAATTTCTCGAATTACGGACGGCTTTTGATTATTATTTTACTCATACACAAATTTTAAACGGGAATTAAGGAAAATGGAAGGAGTAGTAATATTTTCCAAAAAAATGTATCTTTTTTTGAGGGGAAAAGCAAGCTAGATTAATTTAGGGACAACATGTGCATAAGAACATAGGGCGCCACCTCCGGGGGGGAGTGGTTTTCCCAAATTTATTCAATGCCAAAGGGTACTAGCTTTGCTAAATGATGGGCACTATAGTTCCCGTCTCTTTTGACATAAGACCAAATAAGAGACTTAAAAGATGTACAATGAGCTAAAATATCACAAAGAATAACATCTAACTCTGAGAGGAAAACAACATTTTTTGATAGACGCTTGACAACAACCTGACAATATGATTCAAGGATCACTTCATTGAGTCCAAAACGCTTACCCATCCTCACACCCATCTCGATAGCTTTTGCTTCCGCCACTTCAAGACTCCAATAGGCTCTAACTCGACGTGTTGAAGCCAAGAGCACAGCACCACTCGAATTCCCGCCTCAAGGCACCCAAACCACCCAACCCGGCAAGGCATCAACCGAAGCGTCCATGTTGATCTTAATCACGTCGAGCGGGGGGGCCTGCCATACGTTAGAGCTTGAGGAAGCAGGTATGCATTGTCGGCCATAGATGCGAGCACTATACTTGCCTTGTTCTTCAACCCACCGAGCCACACGAGCACACAACACATTATTAGGGGTAGATTTGCATTGAAAAACCCACTGATTACGTTCCCCCCACACACACCAAGCAAGAAAAACATCCTCAATCAAATCAACATTCCACTGAAATGAGGCATCAATTAAATCACATACCTTCTCCACGCCCGCATGTGGCGCGCTTGTGTCAAAACACCCATCATCATCAGCTAACCATGGGTCGGTCCACACATTCACTCTCGAACCATCTCCCACACGCCAAAGACAACCTTCTTTGAGAAGCGCTTTCGAACTCCATATGCTTTCAACGAGTTACTACAAGAGTACCCAAGAGAAGCATCAAGAAAGTCACTATTGGGGCTGTAACACCCTGTAATTTTCACTCTTTGTTTTTGGTGTTTGTTTACATTAAAATGGTATTTTTCATAAAAATAAATAATTTATTATTTAGATTATTTTGGAACGTGTTGTGAAAATGTGTATATATATTTATATGTTGTGATATATTTATATATATATTATTTTAAGTTGTTAGTTATTTATTTTAAAGGTTATATTAATTTCGTTATTTGTTTAGGCGTTTAGGATGCAGTTTTGTCGTGTAGCGTTTTTGTAACGTTGTTGGACCGACTTGGGTGATGAAATGTTGCATCGCATGTGGCGTGCTAATGTGTGCTTTATATTTATATTTATAATATAATTTATTTGAATTATTTTCATTATTAAGTATTTTCAAAGTTTAGGCGCGATTTAGGAATTTATCGATTTATCGCGTAGCGGGCTTTTGAAGCGTGGACCCTTGTTGTTTTGGGTCGAAGATTTTTGTGGGTGTGTTGGGCTTGACAGCCGGCCAAGTGAAGGAAAAGGAGAGCCTCTCTTCTTTCTTTTCTTTTGGTAGCTTTGTAACTCCTATAACCCCCTAATCATTCTCCTTCATTAAAACCCTTTATTTCAACCATTAAACATCCATAAAATTCTGATTTTTATTCATAGAAGTTCAGCATCATTTGCATTTATCACCCACCGTTTTTCAAGAAAAGGAAGAGAGAAAAGGAAGAGGAAAAGAATAGAAAGTTTCAACCCAGTTTTTCCTGTCGCACCTTCACCAAAATAACCGTAGCCGGAGATCTAACCGTTGGATCGTCTTCAATTTTGGACACAACGTTTATAACGTCTTGTTATACATTCTTACCGGAGCGATTTAGAATCCGAGCTTTTGATCATCGGGAATCATGGTCGTAACAGAGCAGTGCGAAACAAGAGTTTTCAACGTTCAAGAAGAAATGCCTAGTGACTTGTTGCTACAATTCTCGTTTGTTATGCCTTGGGGTTAGAAGAGGATTTGGATTGCATGCTTAACTCGTGATTGTATCTTTGGACTCAGCTCTCCTCCCGACGATCCAGGTAACTAGTTGTTATCCTAGAATCATAGTGATTAGAGTAGTATTTGGTATTAGATTAATAAGTTAGGAATTATCTAAAATACTTTTTGAATGAGATTTTTGACGAAATTTTACATGAACATACGTGACACATGCTATGTGAATACTGTGTAGAGAAAAATAATTTTTTTGCATGATTTTTAATATTTATTTGATTTAATTAGTATTTTGTGCGTTTTTGGCTAAATTTCATAATAATTATTGATCGACTGTTGAAATTGATGAAATCATTTTTCTCAGATCATGTAACATGTTTATAATGTATTCCATGCCTTAGAATAATTTTTATCTACTTTTTACTGTTTTAATTAATTGATATATCTGTTTTTGTAATTTCTGTTCTGTCAGTATATAATTCATGAAAATTATTTGTAGTGGTAAAAAAATTAATTTGTTTGAATAATATGTATTGTCGTGAGTTTTTACATGTTATGTGAAATTTTGGTAATTTTTGGGCGTCTTTTTATATTTTTAATTATTATAATGGCTTATTTGAGGAATCTGTATATTAACTGTTAAAAATACTTTTTGAGTCCGAAAATTATAAATAAAAATTGTACCATGTCAGTAGAGCTATTTGTGTGATTTTAATCCTCGAATTTGTTAGTTTCATAATTATTATGGTGTTTTTGTGATGAAATTGAGGATACACTTTTAAATTGTTTGAAGGCTTGTAAATCAGATATAATTTATAATTTAATATATTCTGGGTTGCTGATTTTCATTAGTATACAGTATGCATCATTTCGGTAACCACATGTTTAGGTTTGATTTATGGAATAAAATGATTTAATTGTTATTACTCTTTTAATGAATATGATTTAGAGTTAATTGGTGATGTATTTGTGATTGAGTGTGGTTGCTGTAAAAACCAGTATATTGTCATTGATGATGTTTGGGAATGTTCAAGTGTTATTGTGAGAGTTATTTGTTGATTATTGTATAAGTGATTTATTTTGAGGAATTATGAAGAACTGTTTGATGAACTGTGGGTATAAGACCGGGTGGCATCCCCTTTTTGATGAATATTTTTGATGAATGATACTTAGATTGTATGCATGATTGTATTTTGAGATAAGAATATCCGGTGGGATAGATGTAGTCCCCGGTGAAGAACATGCCAACCACCTGGTTTGCGAACTAGGGGTACACCTGGGTTAATTGTTGTCGTCCGAGAGGTCGGGGAGTTATGCGTGTTCTACCCTCGCATCGGGAGTTTGGCCATTCTTAGACACGGGCGGGGGAACGTAAGCCCATAGGCCGACCTGGAGATTGCGATCTGACAAACCTTAGGAAGTGATTTGCGAATCACTGGCGTTCGGTTTCTGACTCAATAACTTGTTGAATTCTTGATTTATTATTATTTATATATGTTAGAATTATGTCACTCACTCAATCATGTTTACTTATTGTTGATGATCACTTGTTTCATCTATGAGCTTTATGATTTCTATGTGCATGCTATTGATGTAATGATTGCATGTTATTCCTTTCTTAATAATCTTCTTCTGAATCGTGCTTTGATTGCTATTGTTACGGGAGAAGCGCTAGTTACTCCCCACCGATTGTGGATATTTGTTGTATATTTTGCAGGTTTTGTTGATGGGGATTTTCTTTGATTTTGGGCTCGGGTTGAGATGCGAGAAATAATCTATTAGGGTTTTAGTTCTAGACTTCTCTTTAGTTTGAGATAGTTTTCTCATTTCGATTTTTAATCTAAGTAATTAATTTACTTATAGTATTTAATTATGTTTGGTTTTATCACTTAGTTATTTAAACAGTATTCTTGTAGTAGTGACATTCCCAGAAGACGATGTTTCCGCCATCGTCCTATCAAATATATTATTATTTCTTTCTTTTCCGCCTTTGAAATTCTGGGGTGTTACAAGGGTAGTATTTTGCTCGCATAACCCGGCCAAACAAGGAGTTAGGCTCACGGCTCAAACGCCAAGCCTGATGACCAAGAAGAGCATCATTGAAGACTCCAAGGTCCTTGAAACCCATACCACCAAGACACTTCAAAGTGCACATAGAATCGCAATTCTTTCAGTGAATCTTCCTTGTTGTATCCGAACTCCCCCACCAAAACCTGACCATGGTCGAATGGATGCGTTGAATAACCATGCTAGGAATTTTGTAAACTCCCATAAGATAGGTGGGCATAGCTTGAATGACATATTTTAGAAGCGTCTCTTTCCCTGCTCTCGATAGAAGTTTTTTCCAAATTCTATCAAGGAGAGAATTAAAGATAGCTTTCTTTGATCTCCCAACAATAAAGGGGATACCAAGGTACTTATCATGCTTGTCAACTTGCCGCATCTTCAAAATTCCCACCAACTCTTCTTTTTGATCACTAACACCTATACTGAAAGAAACTTCCGACTTTTCACAATTAATTTTCTGCCCAGATGCTAATTCATATTGGTTAAGAATATCAACTATAATAGTGCATTCCTGACGGGTAGCTCTTGTAAAGAGTAGACTGTCATCTGCAAAAAGAAGGTGAGAAATTTCGGGACCGCTGCGACTAGCTTTCGCACCATGAATCTATTTATCCTGAACCTTATGCTGAATCATTTTGGAAAAAGCATCAACAATCGAAATGAATAAGTAAGGAGAGAGAGGGTCTCCCTGACGGAGACCACGAGCAGGAACAACAGAGCCACAAACTCCACCATTAAGAATGAAGGTGTAAGAAACAGAGAAAATGCAATCCGTCACCAGGTTCACCCAACGCCCATCAAAACCCATAGTCAGCAACAACTTCCTCAGAAAACCCCACTCAACTCTATCATAAGCTTTGCTCATGTCAAGTTTCATAGCAATGGTGCCTCGTCTACTATGACTCATGTTCTTCATAGAATGAATGATTTCCAAAGCAATGAGAGTATTGTCCGTAATGAGACGACCAGGAACAAAAGCACTTTGATTCTCCGTGACTATGGAAGGGAGGAATTCTTTGAGTCTGATAACCAAGGCCTTCGAAACCAGTTTATAGAGAACATTATAGAGAGCAGTAGTCCTAAACTCAGAAGCAACAGTAGGGATCTTAACTTTCGTAATCAGGGCTATATTAGTTTTATTAACACAGCTAGGGGAATAAGAAGCATGAAGAATAATACACACAAATTGAGTTACATCATCACCTATAATGTGCCGGAAACGCTGATAAAAGATAGCATGCATACCGTCAGGGCCCGGAGCCTTGCAAGGATGCATCTGCTGAAGTGCAGCAAAAATCTCATCTTTTGTGAATAGCCTCAATAGAGTCTGATTACAGTCATCTGAAACAATGGGTGTAACATACCGCAAAACATCCTGCAAGCTTGTGTCAGAGGGGTGTGGAGAGGTGAAAATATCATGAAAATAATCCCCAAAAATATTCTCTACATCTTCTTCATTATCATGCCAGACACCAGAGCGATCATATAAACCCACAATATTGTTTCTTTTTCTCCTTTGAGAACTTTGTGGTGAAAATATTTTGTGTTTCTGTCACCGTCCCTAACTTCCGACACTCGCGAACGAATGTACCAGTACACCTCCTGTTTCTCGTGCAAATCATCAATAGTTTTCTCGAGTGCAGCACACTCGTTGCAATTCTCTTCAGAGCTTGGGCCTTGTTGGACTCGAAGAAGGCTCTTCTCGGTTCTTTCAATCTACTTGTCCAACTTCCTAAATTTTTCTCCACTCCAGACAACAAGCTCGCCTGCCATGGCTTGGAGACGAGAGGGGAAAAATTCACCAGTAGAGATGTCCCAAGCTTTCCGTACAGCACTTTCACAACTATCATCAAGCAACCAGTTTGTTTCGAAACGAAACCCCCTCCTCTTTCTTCGGGTGCTGCTGCGGATATAAGGACGAGTAACAATAGCTAGATGGTCTGATTTATAACGTAACAAATGATCAACATAAGTGCCAGGATAGAGGTCATACCACGATGCTGAACACAAGAATCTGTCAAGACGTTCCCTGATGTGAGTAGAGGGAGACTTCCCACGTTCCCAATTGTACCAGCAGCTCGTAAACCCCAAGTCTCGAAGCCCAAGATCATTCACAGTAGCTTGAAACAAGAACATATCCTTACGAACTCTGACAACACCACCCTCCTTCTCATTGTAACTGAGTATTTCATTGAAATCACCCCCAAACAGAATTGGGAAGGGAGAAGAATCATAGAGATGACGAATTAACGTCCAAGTTTTATGTTTCTCTTCATCTTTTGGCCAACCATAAATCCCAACAAATCTCCAGACAAGAGTTCCATCTTCAACATCACCACAAATATGGTTTTGAGAAAAAGAAACAAAAGTAAACTTGATTTCCTCCTTCTAATACAAACACAAACCTCCCACTTTCCTTCTACTAGCAACCGCAAAGGCATTATGAAAACCCAAACGAGTTTTAAGAGCTTCTGCATCTTATTTATTAATCATGGTTTTCGACAGAAAGATCATGTCGGGGCATAAGTAACACTCCGGCGTTGAAGGCCGGTGAACTGACTAAGGGTTGCCCATCCCTCGGCAGTTCCAACACATTGTATTCATAATGCTTGGTGGGGTTGGCTTTGACCAACCTCCGCCTCAGTCTTGGTATCAAGATCACAAGATGAACTCGGCTTCACACGCTTCACAGTAACATCCTTCTCTCCTTTCTCCATATTAGTACTAGCTTCAAAGTTACGTTTGTTGGAAACGGTCATATCTGTGTCCATGCTCACAATACACCTTTTATCTTCCATGTCTCCACGGGCAAGTCTTTTCCAAGCCTTGACCTTGGTTACAGCATTAATTTTCTCCACATTTTGACTATCAAAAACAAACATGGCTGGGCTAGGTGAATTTAAAGCAATATCAGGCACCACTGTACTAGGAGCATTAATTTGGGAATTAATATGAGGTGGAGATTGCTCCTGAACCCGAGGCAAGAAGTAATAGCAGCACATGTGGCAATGGTCACCACTGATGATACCTCGAGAGAGGGGGATCCCGAGGCTCCGGTGTCAGTGGCAGGACTAGACACCAAAGATGTGTCCCTTTGGGTGGGAGACATGTCAAACAAAATCTTCTTGCTTTTTCGGAATTTCTCATCCTCCTCTATTTCCTTCAACCTTCCTTTTTTAGGCGTGGCCTTCAACTCAGCACTCCACCCCATCTTTTCTTGCTTATCCTCTTCAGGGACAGCATGACAATTACACTCGGAGTGCCCCATGATAGCGTAGGCAAAATAAAAGAATGGGAGATGTTCATATGCAAAGTCTAATTGTAATTCTCGGCCCTTCCTGTCCTTGATTTTACGAAATCTACACAAAGGTTTAGAGACATTAAGAACAACTTTCACACGACTATATCTCCCTATTCCCAATACATCTTCCTCCATCTCCAATATCTCACCCATATTCCCAATTAAAGCACGAACAATTTTATCAGAACGATAGTTAAATGGGAGGTTTTTGATACGAACCCAAAAGGGGGAGTAAGTAATTGCTACCTGGTCCGGTTGCTCATCACCATCAGCTTCTTTGAGCAATATTAGCATGTTATCAAAGCACCATGGGCACCCCTCAACAACCTTCATCATGTCCTTCCAATGGAAGAATTGGAAAGCATAAAAATTAGGGCTTAACACACGAATGATCATGCCTTTCGTCGGAGCCCAGACAGACGTGATGGTGCGATTGAAGGTATCCACATTATAAGATCGCTCTGTCAATAATCGTCCAAAAAGAACAAGAGATAATTTATTCTCCACGCTAGGGTTTATAGTTTCAAGATCCAAAACAGTATTTTCTTCTTCATCAATAGTCAAATGAGAAACGTATTATGCAATCTCCTCGGCCATGGCCTGAGGAGGTGGTCGCCGCGGCGGGGAAAAAACCAGGGGGTTAGGGTTCTCGGGAGGAGAGGGAAGCCTTTCTTTCAAGGGAGTTTTGGTAAAATGTGGATTGGTTAGTCTACTTCCCAAAAAAAATGTATCTAATGAAGTGCATGCTTTTTTAGCACTTTTATCTTGGAACTAGTTCTTTTATTTTCTTTTTCCTTTAAAATAATCAAAAACAATAAAATGGTCCTTGAAATGGTGTAAAGCAATAAATAGGGGCACATATTTTGAAAGAAAGGTAGGGGTATTTTAGAACGTTTGTGTAGAATTTAAGGATGATTTAGTCCAAAAAATTGATAAAAACGAAAAATAGACACACCATTTTGGGACACTCGGAAATGAATGTGAGTACTATATTATAAGATGAAGGGAGTATTAAAAATAATGGAGGGAGTAGAATATGAGGGGCGATAAAACACTAATCGTTAGTGGGCACGTTGCCCACTAACAACAATTATTATTATTATTATTATTTTTTGGAAAAAGTTACCTTTTTGTAAAGAAATAAAACTTTTTGATAAAATAAAAATATAAAAAGGCAACCTTTTGTCAAAAAGTAAACATGTGATATCTGCCATAAAGTAAAAAGTTGCATTGATTTACGTGTCCCGTTCAGCTTTTCCCCAAAAAAGTACAATTGGTTATTTATAAGAACCCCTATTTGTGTATTCAAAACACCGATTATTAATAAATCAACCCCTGTTTGTGTGTTTGAGACACTTGTTATTGTTAAATCAACCCCTGTTTGTGTATGTAAATTTGTTGAAATGACAACATTGTCCTTGTTATTAGTTTGAAATTACATAATTACCCCCGTTAGCGACCAAAGGTGCCCACTAACTGTTAGCGTTTTATCACCATTCACCCCTCGTAGAATATAGTGATCTACCATAAAGTTTGTCTCCAAGGATACGTCCCCGTGGCCCATTGACAAATTAGGCAAGTATCCTATTCTGAAAAGTCCTGAAGGTAACGTGGCGTCGTGGCCTATTAAATACCCTTTATGCTACCAAATTTGCCTTAGTCTTGAAGTTTGACGTGCCCATGATATTATTTTTTTGTAGTTTTTTTAGAGGGGTTTTTTATAGTATTTTTTAGAGGGGTTTTTTATAGTATTTTGTTTTTGTTTTTTCAGAGGGGGTTTTTTTTTATAGTAGTTCAGTATTAAAAACCTTAATTCTTTTGTTTGCAATAAAATCGTGGCCTATTACATACCATGCTACCAAACTTGCAATAAAGTGGAGGATCTTGGGATAAAAAATTAATAAACATCGAACCGCTAGACCAAAAGCTTGTTAATATATTTGATATTCCCTCCATCCCATAATATAGTGCTTAATTTTTTTTTTTTCACCGGAATTAAGGAGAATGGAGGGAGTAGTATTATTCTCCAAAAGAAATATTTAATGAAGTACTTTTTGGTACTTTTTGTCTTTGAACTACTTATTTTATTTCCTTTCCTTTTAAAAAAAATGAAAAATCAATAAATGTTCCTTGGAATAGTGTAAAACAATTAATAGGGGCACACATTTGAAAGAAAGATTGGGTTATTTTTGAAAGTTTGTGTAAAGAAGACTTTCCAAATCCCCTGCAATTCTCACTGTATATCCAGATACAAAGGATGGGTATAAACCATTCAAGTATTACACAATGTGGAGAACTGCTGCACAATGTGAAAATAGAGTAAGAGAGGCATGGAATTTTGATATTTAGGGCACTAAAATGTTTAAAATAGTGAAGAAACTGAAGGCTGTAAAGAAGACTTTGAAAGAATTGAATCAACTTGGTTTTCATGATATACAGGCTGCTGAAATTAAAGCTCACCATGTTATGCTGGAAGCAGAGAAAAGAATGCATGAACATCCTGGTAATCTACAAGTTGCTGATGCTGAAATTCATGCAGTTAAAGAAAATCATTTTCATCACAAAGCTTATGTTGAGTTCTTGGCTCAAAAAGTAAAACATGCCTGGATCAAAGAGGGTGATGAAAATACTTCACAGTTTCATCAGAGTATCAAGCAAAGGAGGCTGCAGAACCAAGTGTATGGCATCTTTGATGATAATGGAAGCTGGCAGGATACTTCTGAAGGAGTCTCAAAAGCTTTTTTATCTTACTATGAAAAGCTTTTGAGTAAAGATACTAGTACAAGAAGGCAAGTTGATGTTCACCTTATCCAAGAGGGTCCTAGAATCAATGCAGATCATTTGAGAATTCTGAATGCTCCTTACACTGAAGCTGAAGTGAAGAAGGCTCTCTTTTCTATTCCTGGTTGTAAGGCACCAGGTGCTGATGGTTTTGGCACATTCTTTTACAGGGATGCTTGGCATATAGTGGGTGATGAGGTAATTGGTGCTGTCTTAGATGTGCTTCAGGGTGGCAGGCTACTGAAGGAACTGAATCATACACTCTTGACACCTGGTTCCAAAAACAAAATGTCCACATAATGTGTCGATTTCGGACTAATAGCTTCTTTGTAACACAATCTACAAATGTGTTACTAAATTTATTTGTGGCGATTGAGACAAATACTTCCTGATTTGATTATGGAAAATCAAAGTGGATTTGTACATGGCGGTACATAGTCCATAATATCATGGTCTTTGCAAGATTTGATAAAGCATTATGGAAGAAAGAAGGTGCAGCCTAGTTGTTTATTGAAGATAGATTTGCAGAAAGCCTATGACACTGTAAGCTGGGATTTCTGAGAGAAATGTTATTAGCCCTTGAATTCCCTACTACATTTACAGACTTAGTGATGACATGTGTCTCAACTCCCATGTTTTCAATTATGTTGAATGGCACATTGAGAGGATTTTTTAAATCTTCAAGGGGTCTAAGGCAGGGTGACCCTATGTCACCCTTGCTATTTGTGTTGTGCATGGAATATCTTTCAAGGATATTGACAAAGCTAGGTGAATTTGAGCAGTTCTAATTTCACCCTAGATGCAAAGAAATGAAGTTGACTCATCTATGTTTTGCAGATGATCTCATACTATGCTGTAAGGGGGAATTTACTTCTGTGTACTTGTTATTGAAGGCTTTCAAACTGTTCTCAGAAACTTCTGGTTTGAAAGCAAATATTAGCAAATCTGCTATGTATTCTTGTGGCATGAATCAAACAGATAAGCAAAGAATAATTGATGCTTCTGGATTCTCACAGCAAACATTGCCATTCGGGTATTTAGGAGTACCAATATGTGCTAAGAAAATATCTAATGCACAATGTGAAGTTCTTACTGAAAAGATGACAATGAGAATCAAGATGTGGAGTTCTCGAAATCTATCCTATACAGCAAGAGTACAGCTTATTAATTCTGTCTTGCTAAGTCTCCACATGTATTGGGCACAAGTCTTTATTCTTCCTAAGAGGGTGCTGCAGGAAATCAACAAGATATGTAGGTCTTTTCTGTGGAGTGGTCAATTTTATAGCCATAAACCTGGTGATGTTGCTTGGGAAAGGTTATGCAGTCCTAAATCAGCAGGAGGACTAGGTTTCAGGGATGTTGAATTATGGAACACTGCCTTCATTGGTAAATATGTCTGGGCTGTGTCACAAAAACAGGACAGTGTGTGGCTTAAGTGGATCAGCTCTGTATATCTTAAGCAAGATGATTGGTGGTCCTATGTACCTCAGTCAAATACTAGTTGGTATTGGAAGAAAATATGTGATGTGAAAGAAAGCTTGAAAAGGGTTTACACACAAACTGAGATCAGCAACATGAGCAGTTATTCAGTTCAAGAGGTATATACTAAGCTGAAGGGTGCACAAATTGATTGTCACTGGGACAAGGTGGTATGGAATAGGCTAGGTGTTCCTAAGCACAGATTTATAATCTGGCTGGCAATTCAAGGCAAACTACAGACTATAGAAAAATTGGCTTTGTATGGGATAAATAGAGATGATAAATGTCTGTTGTGTAGCAACAGTACTGAGGATCATCAACATCTATTCTTCTCTTGTCCTTTTAGTGTTGGGTGTTTGAGAATTATCAAAAGATGGCTTCAAATCAGATGCATAACAGAGGATCTGCAGCAACTGATCAGGAATATTCAGCATAGCTGAAGATCAAAATTTCAAAGGAATGTCCTTTTAGCTTGCTTGAATGCTCTAGTTTATATCATTTGGCAAGGTCGTAATTATGTATATTGGAATCAATGTGCTCCTAGCATTGATGCTAGTGTTAGACAGATTAAAAATGTCATTAGAGCTAGGGTGTTAGCTATTATGCCACAGAAAGTCACAAGGAGAGATCAGCAGTGGTTTGCTAGTTTATAATTGGTTGTATGTTTGTATTTGAATCTGTTGATTCTCACTGTCTTAAAGGGTAAGGGAGTCCAACCTAGTTGGTTTGCCTCCTTTAGGATAGTTTAGGTTGAAATTTGTTCAAGTTAATCAATCTACTTACTTAATTAGCAAAAAAAAAAAAATTTAGTCCAAACAAATTAATAAAAAATAAAATTGACACAACATTTTGGGACACTAAAAAAGGAATGTAAGCATTATATTATGAGACGGAGGGAGTACATAAAACGTATATTATATCTACTATGTCAAAAAAATTTATTGAGGCCAGGCTCCTACGAGCCCCAAATAAAATCCTTCCCTCCATCTTAGTCTTGAAGTTCAAGTGCCCAAGATAATATTTTTTGGTAGTATTTATATTTTTGAGGGGTTTTTGATAGTTGTTTAGTATTAATAATCAACTGAAGTGGTTAATTCTTTCATTTAAGTTATTGGTTACATGTTCAAAATCTATATTTTAAACTTTTTCTTTATTATGTATAAGTGGCTAACGTGAAAAGAATAACGGAAAAGGAGGCAACATGTGGCATGAAAGCATGTGTTGACCATGATTTTAAATATTACTCTAGTATTAATATTTCGCCAAACAATTATTTCATAATTCAATATTAATTTTGATGAGTAGACCTTTACGTTGAGGAATAGAGGTAGTACTTCAAAATCTTATACATGAAACAGACCTTAATAGGATGATTTGTAATGTGGATGCCAACCTTAATATATAAGAGAAAAATTCATCTATTCATGATGTGTTCAATAATAACTATTGAAGTAGTTTTTAAAGGTTGGACTAAGTAAAAAACTCTACTAATGGTGAAATTTGATGTTTCATCTTAGTCTGCTAATCTAACAACTATTTATGTTGAAGACTAATTTCTACTTTTCTCTAAATGGTAGGTTGTCTCGCCTTATCTCTCTCACTTAAATTCCCTTCACTTTATTTTTTTATTCAATTTTTCCTTACTTTTACTCCCTTTCTCTTTATATTTTGCACTTTTTCTTGGTCTATATCCAAACATAAATGTCCTAGTTAAAAACAAAGAGGGAGCATTCATTTTAAAAGTACTCCCTCTGTATTCTTTTATTAAGATTACATGGAATCTTGATACTATTCACAATTCAAGATAATCTTCTAAATTATTCTCAATATATAAGAAAAAATAGAGTCATGTGGAGTATTGTTTGATTGATCTCAATGAATACTTTATTAATATTTAATCGTTGTAATTTTTTCAAATATGTAATAATATATATTTAAGGTAAAAATAATATTGGCAAACGCACAGTTGAAACAGGAATGATAAAAAGATACGGAGGGAGTATATGTTAACATCTAAAATCTAAGATCTAGTAGCTAACATCAGCTTACTATTCCCTCCATTTAGTTTTAATTTACTCACTTCACTTTGGGTGAGAACCAAAGAAAATGTCCAAAAGTGTGTGTTAGAAAAACTGAAAAATGGCAGAGAGAAACTGAAAATTGAGAGAGAACAACTGAAAAGGAGCAGAGAGAAATTTTGTGGTGGATTATTATATTCAAAAGTGGAGTACATAGGTGGAAAAAGAGCAGAAGATAGATGGGACAAAAATAGAAAAGGCAACAGAGTGTAGATTAAAAAGAAAGTGTATATATTCAGAAGAAATAAAGGGATCATAAAGGTCGTGAGATTATAACTTGGGAACGTCCAACAGAGAGGCAACAAGGTCGACCTACTCCCAGACTCGTCGCATCCTAACCTTTTCAGACGAATCCTCCGACTCTTCTGAATCATCATCTGAAATGGGGGACACTAATGAACAGCTCAGTGCCATTATGGCTCAACTTAAACTGACGAACTCTCGTCTTGAGGAACAAGACAAAGAGATTAAGGCACTGAGAGAGAAACAAACAGAAAAATAACAACAAGGCGACACTCCACCACCAATCAAGACCAACACTGATTTGAGGTTTGAGAAACTCGAGCAATTGATCCAGTCAATCCCTGCGCTCGAGGGTCAGGCTCATGGCCATGACATTATTGATCCTGAACTGAGGGAAAAACTCCCTAAAAAGGTAACATTGGGTGACCTCACAAAATTCAAGGGAGTCGAAGACCCAGATGACCACTTGTGTAACACCCCAGAAATTTAAAAGCGGAAAAGAAAAAGAATTAATATATATTTAATAGGACGATGGCGGAAACATCGTCTTCTGGGAATGTCACTACTATAAGAATAGTGTTTAAATAACTAAGTGATAAAAACAAACTTAAGTAAATACTATAAATAAATTAATTACTTAGATTAAAATCGAAATGAGAAAAACTATCTCAAACTAAAAAGAAGTCTAGAACTATAACACCTAATAGATTATTTCTCGCATCTCAACCCGAGCCCAAAATCAAAGAAAGTCCCCATCAACAAAACCTGCAAAATATGCAACAAATATCCACAATCAGTGGGGAGTAACTAACAGCTCTCCCAGCCCAATATAGGATTCAAATAGCAATTTTAAGTAAAGTTAAAATAAATGTTACTACACAGCAACATGCTTCTAATAACAATAAGTAAATCAACAATAATGAACTTAAGATAGTCATACAAGATCCATAGCATAAGCCTCCAAAATAATTAAATAAAATAATATAATAGGTTTTGAGAAAGAGCAGAACGCCAGTGGATCGCAACCCACTTCCTAAGGTTTGTCAGATCGAAACCTCCAGACAGCCTATGGGCTTACGTTCCCTACTGCCTGTGTCTAAGAATGGCCAAACTCCCGATGCAGGATAGGACCCAGCTCAGTACTTCCCAACCTCTCGGACGGCAACAATTAACCCAGGTAATACCCCTAAATCGCAACCTAGGTGGTTGGCATGTTCTTCACCGGGGACTACATCTATCCCACCGGATATCTTGATCTCAATAAAACAGTTCTACAAATAAATACAATAATTTATTCATCCATTAATCCTCAAATATAAATAATAAGGATGCCCTTAAGGCCTTACACCCAAAATCAGCAGAAACAAGGATCGCAATCCAAGAGTTTCAATTTAACAATATTTATTCTTCCCAAAGTATTAGTAGTAATACTACTAATAAAATCATTTCACCAGACTAAAAAAATAGACCTTCATTAAAACATAATTATACACCAAAAACACAGTATAATCAAATACTCTAACCACTACACTCTCGTTGTCTGAGTTTGGGTACAAGGTTAATTACAACGTTAGTTATAATACCCCCGGTACATAACTCTTGGCGAAACGGTACTAAAGACAGTATTATTCTCCCTCGAGTATTGTAACGTCGACAACTTAGATATTGATTAATGAAAGTACAACATTATTATAATCTGAATTTAATTATAAACAACAACACCATCATAAAAATAAATAAGCCACTCACAATATAGCTATAAGTAAATATATCATTCATCTCAATAATAAAAATAAATAAATAAATAGAACATGCAACAATTCTTCAAAAAGCTCCATATATCAAGATTTCACCTCAAAACAAGTCTTAACATGCTTCAACACAACAAGGTACGCCTTTTGAAATAGTTTTAAACATAAGCAGCAACTTCAAATAGACATAACTTTCAGACATAACTTCAAATGCATGTTAAAGCTTATCTCAATAGCTTTCCAACAAGTGGTCAAAAGCTCAATTCCAAGGTAAAACGACTGAGATATGACACTTTGAACATACACTGTCCAAACTGGTCGCGGGTCGTGAAATAGCTCGCGGGCCGCGAAAGGCCTTCTGTTTCTTTTCCTCGTGCACATCAATAGGTATGCTATTTCACCCAAATTTTCACCACATATACTCATACATCAAAATGAAACATACCCAAGCCAATATATGATGATAGCATAGAAATTAACTAGTTTAACATGAGGATTAACATGTAACATAAATTACATAGCCCCCATACATGATAATTCAACATATATTAACTATTGTAACATGATTAATCACAAAATACGTGAATCATAGCCCAAAATAAATAATTTCCAGATCACTAAAACCACAAGAATTCATCCAAAACCACACCCAACCTTAAACAACAATCAACAAACATGCTTAAACATAACCCAAACATCATGCTACTAATTTTTCACCAATTCCTAATACTTTCATGATAATAATACATATAACATCACAAGTATAACATTTGGCATGAAGAATAATATTTTATACAACCCTAACATGATACTAACATGAATAAAAATAGCAATGAACAATTATAATAACACCCTAGCATACTTCTAAGCCTAATAACACAAATTCTAACTAACTAACATAAATCCTAACAAAACCAAAATCACTACTCTAATCCTAACGTGCTAGAAGAGATGCTAGTTACCTGGATTTTAGGTGGAAAATAATACTAGAATGGCAAAGAAAGAAGAGAATAACATTGCTCCCGAAAACTCCAAGAATACCGGATGAGTCGTCAGTTTGAAATGGAAACTGCAGATGCGTCTTTCACTTTCTTCAAAAACAAATTATATCAGGAGCAAGATCTTTCCGAGTAGATGAATTTTGACTACTCACACGTCCAATTCCGATAAGAGACGAAGGAGATATGATGCAAACAAGTTAGGTGTGCATAAATGACCGAAAATACGAGAAGGGAGAAGGACTCTTCCTCTTCCTTTCTAAGGCTGGCGTGAAGGGAGGTTTTGAGTGCAGCAAAATAATGTGATTATTCACCTCATTAAGCAAAGAGTTTAAGGGTGCATTAAGGTGGGTTAATGGCGGGTTAATGGTGGCAATTGATGGGGGGGTTTATGAAGGTTTGACTGCTCATCTCTTGGTGGTTACAAAGAGGGTTAGAAGATGCTAATACTATGCTTAATACTACTCTAAATTTCGGACAGCATAAGAAGGAAATGGGGTTGCAAAATTCGTTACGTTGGTCGGTCCAAAGTATAATTAACGCTTAAAATAAAATCACACGCTACCTAATTTTACAGAATAAAAATTACTAACTATATTATAAAACAAATACGCACATTAATATTAATAACAAATAAAATTCCTAAATAAATATATACACTTTAAATTAATAATCACAACAACATAATACAATAATTTAATAATTATACACTTTCAAAAATAGATTTTAATAATAAATTATTTTATTTTAACGACAAATATCATCTTTAATGTAAACAACGCCAAAAATAAAGAGTGAAAATTACGGGGTGTTAGAATCACTCCCCCTTAAAAGAGTTTCGTCCTCGAAACTTCAAAACAACCAAGAGATCAAAAGAAAATACTCTAGATAAGGAACATTAAGAAAAACACACATCAATGGATTTTATTAAGAACTAAACAACTTTGCGGGTATAAAATTTAATATCTCAAATAATATACATTTTATTTTGGAAGACCAAAAAGAGTTGTATTGTAAAGAAGTATGGTAACAGCCATCATTTATAAAATGTGAAAGAACCAAAGACAAGTAGGTAAAAACGCATGCACAATAAACTACGGGTAATTTTGCAAAAGAAGCGAAAATAAATATTTACGTAAAATTATAAAAGAATAAATCGAACATACATAAATATTTTCAGAAAAAAACGAAGAAGCAAAAGTTCGTAAATTGATAGCCAAACCAATTTAAATAGAGATAACCACACAAAGCTTATACTCCACTTAAAGAGATAAGAACACTTTAATAAAGAGTAGCTAACTCGCTTTATTAAAATAGCACGTACGAACTCAAGTCATGACATATGTTATAAGAGCGTACGCCTCCTAAACATATATATGAAATTTTAAGTTCGCAAAAGAAATTGATAACTTTAAAATAACTTTCACAACGACGAAACACTAATAATAAATAGGCGATAAAATACTAAATAATAAACAACAATTTTAAAATTTGCCAAGTCGACACAAATGTGCATGGAACCACCCATTGCAACCTAGTATCAACAAAATAATATTTGAAACTCTTCTTATCAAATCGACATTAAAGTTTATCGGAATCACCCAATATAAACTTAATATCAACTCAAAAAGAAAACTAACTCAAAATAGATAAAATGTGTCAACTTATCAAATTGACATACAAGTCAAATGAATCACCAATTATGACTCAATATCAACTCAAACAAGCAGTTTAAAATTTAGACTTATCAAATTGACATACAAGTCAAAGGAATCACCCATTATGACTTAATATCAACTCAAACAAGTTATAGATTTCGGCTAAACACAATTTTCTTTTCAAAGAGAATAGCAAAATATTAACAATAACAAAACTTGAATATCAAAATATAATTCTAATATAAGTATGAAATTTATTAAAAGCAAATATATAAAATATTATTTGAAATATGAACTAAAGTTCGAAAGTTTTGTAAATGACAAAAAAAAACAAATAAGAAGTACTCACATAAAACCAGCACTTAGTTGAAAGAAATAGACGCTATATATCGTCTCACATAATAAAACACACTATTAAGCAACCATAAAAATAGAATAACATCAATGCACTATACATGACAATGTTTAAATAAAATAAAAGTTTATTTTTAAAATGCACAACACAAACCAATTTAAATGCGCAACTCAACCCCGAACTAGAGGGCTATAAATCACTTCGCTTTCGCTGCGCACTCTGATAACAAGAAAGGTTACACGTAGGAGGCCCTGCAAATAAGATTAGCAAACTTGGTAGACTAATTCCTCCAATAAACAAGTAACTATACATATTATATATGCTCCACAAGCATGAGAGCACACCACATTCCATAAGGCTTCCTCTTACTTACTCTACCCATCTTTCTCTCATTATAGCGAAACTACAAAATTTAATTCTAAACAGATTTTATCTTGTAAGAATAACTAATAATTCTAACGAATTATTAGCAACTCTTTTCAGAGTTTAGGAGCGTTTTGCTCTGATACCAACTGTAACACCCCAGAAATTCAAAAGCGGAAAAGAAAAAGAATTAATATATATTTAATAGGACGATGGCGGAAACATCGTCTTATGGGAATGTCACTACTACAAGAATAGTGTTTAAATAACTAAGTGATAAAAACAACGGTTATTTCACCATATACCCCCGACAAATTGAAAAATAAACCATATACCCTCAATGTTTCAGATATGCACCATATACCCCTGAGTTTTCGAAAACGTTCACCATATACCCTTTTCCTAACTGCCGTTAACTCATTGTTAGCTTTATTTACAATATTACCACCATTAACCCTAAACCCTAACCCTAATCTAATTCTAACCCTAATCTAACTCTAACCTTAATCCTAATCTAACCCAAATATAACACTTAACCCACTTTCCCCTCCCCTCCACCCCAGCCCACCAGCACCCCATCCCCTCCACCGCAGCCGGCCCCGCCCCTTCCCCTCCCTCCCCATGCAGCCGCCCCCACCCCACCCCCCCCCCTGCCCCCGCCCAGTCCACGGAAATATGCATCCTAAAGAAACCCAAGGCCCCCATTTTCGCACTCTCTCTCTCTCCTCTGTTTTCCCAAATCCCGACGCACCACCCTATCTTCGTTGGCCATCACCGCCAAACGCACGCCCCACCACTAATCTTCGTTGGCCATCACCGCACATGTGCCTGGTGCTCGATCAATGGGGGATTATTCGATCTTATTTCTCCGCGCATTAATGGTGGAAATCGTGTGCCGCTTGTTGTTGTTTTTGTTGCCGTCGACGAGGAAGGGGAGGGTGTTGGGGGAGGGAGAGTTTCGAGGGAGGAGAAAGACAAAGCAGTGGAGTGTTGGGGAGGGGGAAATCGACGGGGAAGGAGTGGGTGTTTGGGGGGAGGGGAAAATCGACGGGGAAGGAGTGGGTGTTGGGGGAGGGGGAAATCGACGGGGAAGGGGAGGGGGAAATCGACGGTGAGGGAGTGGGGGAGGGGGGGGGGGCTGCGGCGGTGGAGTGGAGGGGAGGGATGCGGCGGTGGGGAGGGGTGGGGGGGGCCGGGTTTAGAGTGAAGGGGTGGGGAGGCTGGGTTAGAGGGGGGAGGTGGGTTAGGGTTAGATTAGGGTTAGGGATTAAAGATTAGGGTTAGATTAGGGTATTAGGATTTTAGGGTTTAGGGTTAATGGTGGCAATATTGTAAATAAAGCTAACGGTGAGTTAACGGCAGTTAGGAAAAGGGTATATGGTGAACGTTTTCGAAAACTCAGGGGTATATTGTGCATATATTAAACATTGAGTTAGAGGGGAGGGAGGTGGGTTAGGGTTAGATTAGGGTTAGGGATTAAAGATTAGGGTTAGATTAGGGTATTAGGATTTTAGGGTTTAGGGTTAATGGTGGCAATATTGTAAATAAAGCTAACGGTGAGTTAACGGCAGTTAGGAAAAGGGTATATGGTGAACGTTTTCGAAAACTCAGGGGTATATTGTGCATATATTAAACATTGAGGGTATATGGTGAATTTTTCAATTTGTCGGGGGTATATGGTGAAATAACAGTAAAAACAAACTTAAGTAAATACTATAAATAATTTAATTACTTAGATTAAAATCGAAATGAGAAAAACTATCTCAAATTAAAAAGAAGTCTAGAACTATAACACCAAATAGATTATTTCTCGCATCTCAACCCGAGCCCAAAATCAAAGAAAATCCTCATCAACAAAACCTGCAAAATATACAACAAATATCCACAATCAGTGGGGAGTAACTAACAGCTCTCCCAGCCCAATATAGGATTCAAATAGCAATTTTAAGTAAAGTTAAAATAAATGTTACTACACAGCAACATGTTTCTAATAACAATAAGTAAATCAACAATAATGAACTTAAGATAGTCATACAAGATCCATAGCATAAGCCTCCAAAATAATTAAACAAAATAATATAATGGGTTTTGAGAAAGAGCAGAACGCCAGTGGATCGCAACCCACTTCCTAAGGTTTGTCAGATCGAAATCTCCAGACAGCCTGTGGGCTTACATTCCCTACTGCATGTGTCCAAGAATGGCCAAACTCCCGATGCAGGATAGTACCCAGCTCAGTACTTCCCAACCTCTCGGGCGACAACAATTAACCCAAGTAATACCCCTAAATCGCAACCTAGGTGGTTGGCATGTTCTTCACCGGGGACTACATCTATCCCACCGGATATCTTGATCTCAATAAAACAGTTCTACAAATAAATACAATAATTTATTCATCCATTAATCCTCAAATATAAATAATAAGGATTCCCTTAAGGCCTTACACCCAAAATCAGCAGAAACTAGGATCACAATCCAAGAGTTTCAATTCAACAATATTTATTCTTTCCAAAGTATTAGTAATAATACTACTAATAAAATCATTTCACCAGACTAAAAAGAATAGACCTTCAGTAAAACATAATTATACACCAAAAACACAGTATAATCAAATACTCTAACCACTACACTATCGTTGTCTGAGTTTGGGTACAAGGTTAATTACAACGTTAGTTATAATACCCCCGGTACATAACTCTTGGTGAAACGGTACTAAAGACAGTATTATTCTCCCTCGAGTACTGTGACGTCGACAACTTAGATATTGATTAATGAAACTACAACATTATTATAATCTCAATTTAATTATAAACAACAACACCATCATAAAATAAATAAGACACTCACAATATAGCTATAAGTAAATATATCATTCATCTCAATAATAAAAATAAATAAATAAAACATGCAACAATTCTTCAAAAAGCTCCATATATGAAGATTTCACCTCTAAACAAGTCTTAACATGCTTCAACACAACAAGGTACGCCTTTTGAAATGGTTTTAAACATAAGCAGCAACTTCAAATAGACATAACTTTCAGAATACACAGTATTTTTATGAAATTCCAAATGCATGTTAAAGCTTATCTCAATAGCTTTCCAACAAGTGGTAATAAACTCAATTCCAAGGTAAAACAACTGAGATATGACACTTTGAACATACACTGTTCAAACTGGTCGCGGGTCGTGAAATAGCTCGCGGGCCGCGAAAGGCCTTCTGTTTCTTTTCCTCGTGCACAGCAATAGGTATGCTATTTCACCCAAATTTTCACCACATATACTCATACATCAAAATGAAACATACCCAAGCCAATATATGATGATACCATAGAAATTAACTAGTTTAACATGAGGATTAACATGTAACATAAATTACATAGCCCCCATACATGATAATTCAACATATATTAACTATTCTAACATGATTAATCACAAAATACGTGAATCACAGCCCAAAATAAATAATTTTCAGATCACTAAAACCACAAGAATTCATCCAAAACCACACCCAACCTTAAACAACAATCAACAAACATGCTTAAACATAACCCAAACATCATGCTACTAATTTTTCACCAATTCCTAATACTTTCATGATAATAATACATATAACATCACAAGTATAACATTATGCATAAAGAATAACATTTTATACAACCCTAACATGATACTAACATGAATAAAAATAGCAAAGAAAAATTCTAATAACACCCTAGCATACTTCTAAGCCTAATAACACAAATTCTAACTAACTAACATAAATCCTAACAAAACCAAAATCACTACTCTAATCCTAACATGCTAAAAGAGATGTTAGTTACCTGTATTTTAGGTGGAAAATAATACTAGAATGGCAAAGAAAGAAGAGAATAACATTGCTCTCGAAAACTCCAAGAATACCGGATGAGTCGTCTGTTTGAAATGGAAACTGCAGATGCGTCTTTCACTGTCATCAAAAACAAATTATACCAGGAGCAATATCGTTCCGAGTAGATGAATTTTGACTACTCACACGTCCAATTCCGATAAGAGACGAAGGAGATATGATGCAAACAAGTTAGGTGTGCAGAAATGGCCCAAAATGCGAGAAGGGAGAAGGACTCTTTCTCTTCCTTTCTAAGGCTGGCGTGAAGGGAGGTTTTGAGTGCAGCAAAATAATGTGATTATTCACCTCATTAAGCAAAGAGTTTAAGGGTGCATTAAGGTGGGTTAATGGCGGGTTAATGGTGGCAATTGATGGGGGGTTTATGAAGGTTTGACTGCTCATCTCTTGGTGGTTACAAAGAGGGTTAGAAGATGCTAATACTATGCTTAATACTACTCTAAATTTCGAACAGCATAAGAAGGAAATGGGGTTGCAAAATTCGTTACGTTGGTCGGTCCAAAGTATAATTAACGCTTAAAATAAAATCACACGCTACCTAATTTTATAGAATAAAAATTACTAACTATATTATAAAACAAATACGCACATTAATAATAATAGCAAATAAAATTCCTAAATAAATATATACACTTTAAATTAATAATCACAACAACATAATACAATAATTAAATAATTATACACTTTCAAAAATAGTTTTTAATAATAAATTATTTTATTTTAACGACAAATATCATTTTTACTATAAACAATATTTATTCTTTCCAAAGTATTAGTAATAATACTACTAATAAAATCATTTCACCAGACTAAAAAGAATAGACCTTCAGTAAAACATAATTATACACCAAAAACACAGTATAATCAAATACTCTAACCACTACACTCTCGTTGTCTGAGTTTGGGTACAAGGTTAATTACAACGTTAGTTATAATACCCCCGGTACATAACTCTTGGTGAAACGGTACTAAAGACAGTATTATTCTCCCTCGAGTACTGTGACGTCGACAACTTAGATATTGATTAATGAAACTACAACATTATTATAATCTCAATTTAATTATAAACAACAACACCATCATAAAATAAATAAGACACTCACAATATAGCTATAAGTAAATATATCATTCATCTCAATAATAAAAATAAATAAATAAAACATGCAACAATTCTCCAAAAAGCTCCATATATCAAGATTTCACCTCAAAACAAGTCTTAACATGCTTCAACACAACAAGGTACGCCTTTTGAAATGGTTTTAAACATAAGCAGCAACTTCAAATAGACATAACTTTCAGAATACACAGTATTTTTATGAAATTCCAAATGCATGTTAAAGCTTATCTCAATAGCTTTCCAACAAGTGGTAATAAACTCAATTCCAAGGTAAAACGACTGAGATATGACACATTGAACATACACTGTTCAAACTGGTCGCGGGTCGTGAAATAGCTCGCGGGCCGCGAAAGGCCTTCTGTTTCTTTTCCTCGTGCACAGCAATAGGTATGCTATTTCACCCAAATTTTCACCACATATACTCATACATCAAAATGAAACATACCCAAGCCAATATATGATGATACCATAGAAATTAACTAGTTTAACATGAGGATTAACATGTAACATAAATTACATAGCCCCCATACATGATAATTCAACATATATTAACTATTCTAACATGATTAATCACAAAATACGTGAATCACAGCCCAAAATAAATAATTTTCAGATCACTAAAACCACAAGAATTCATCCAAAACCACACCCAACCTTAAACAACAATCAACAAACATGCTTAAACATAACCCAAACATCATGCTACTAATTTTTCACCAATTCCTAATACTTTCATGATAATAATACATATAACATCACAAGTATAACATTATGCATAAAGAATAACATTTTATACAACCCTAACATGATACTAACATGAATAAAAATAGCAAAGAAAAATTCTAATAACACCCTAGCATACTTCTAAGCCTAATAACACAAATTCTAACTAACTAACATAAATCCTAACAAAACCAAAATCACTACTCTAATCCTAACATGCTAAAAGAGATGTTAGTTACCTGTATTTTAGGTGGAAAATAATACTAGAATGGCAAAGAAAGAAGAGAATAACATTGCTCTCGAAAACTCCAAGAATACCGGATGAGTCGTCTGTTTGAAATGGAAACTGCAGATGCGTCTTTCACTGTCATCAAAAACAAATTATACCAGGAGCAATATCGTTCCGAGTAGATGAATTTTGACTACTCACACGTCCAATTCCGATAAGAGACGAAGGAGATATGATGCAAACAAGTTAGGTGTGCAGAAATGGCCCAAAATGCGAGAAGGGAGAAGGACTCTTTCTCTTCCTTTCTAAGGCTGGCGTGAAGGGAGGTTTTGAGTGCAGCAAAATAATGTGATTATTCACCTCATTAAGCAAAGAGTTTAAGGGTGCATTAAGGTGGGTTAATGGCGGGTTAGTGGTGGCAATTGATGGGGGGTTTATGAAGGTTTGACTGCTCATCTCTTGGTGGTTACAAAGAGGGTTAGAAGATGCTAATACTATGCTTAATACTACTCTAAATTTCGGACAGCATAAGAAGGAAATGGGGTTGCAAAATTCGTTACGTTGGTCGGTCCAAAGTATAATTAACGCTTAAAATAAAATCACACGCTACCTAATTTTATAGAATAAAAATTACTAACTATATTATAAAACAAATACGCACATTAATAATAATAGCAAATAAAATTCCTAAATAAATATATACACTTTAAATTAATAATCACAACAACATAATACAATAATTAAATAATTATACACTTTCAAAAATAGTTTTTAATAATAAATTATTTTATTTTAACGACAAATATCATTTTTACTGTAAACAATATTTATTCTTTCCAAAGTATTAGTAATAATACTACTAATAAAATCATTTCACCAGACTAAAAAGAATAGACCTTCAGTAAAACATAATTATACACCAAAAACACAGTATAATCAAATACTCTAACCACTACACTCTCGTTGTCTGAGTTTGGGTACAAGGTTAATTACAACGTTAGTTATAATACCCCCGGTACATAACTCTTGGTGAAACGGTACTAAAGACAGTATTATTCTCCCTCGAGTACTGTGACGTCGACAACTTAGATATTGATTAATGAAACTACAACATTATTACAATCTCAATTTAATTATAAACAACAACACCATCATAAAATAAATAAGACACTCACAATATAGCTATAAGTAAATATATCATTCATCTCAATAATAAAAATAAATAAATAAAACATGCAACAATTCTTCAAAAAGCTCCATATATCAAGATTTCACCTCAAAACAAGTCTTAACATGCTTCAACACAACAAGGTACGCCTTTTGAAATGGTTTTAAACATAAGCAGCAACTTCAAATAGACATAACTTTCAGAATACACAGTATTTTTATGAAATTCCAAATGCATGTTAAAGCTTATCTCAATAGCTTTCCAACAAGTGGTAATAAACTCAATTCCAAGGTAAAACGACTGAGATATGACACTTTGAACATACACTGTTCAAACTGGTCGCGGGTCGTGAAATAGCTCGCGGGCCGCGAAAGGCCTTCTGTTTCTTTTCCTCGTGCACAGCAATAGGTATGCTATTTCACCCAAATTTTCACCACATATACTCATACATCAAAATGAAACATACCCAAGCCAATATATGATGATACCATAGAAATTAACTAGTTTAACATGAGGATTAACATGTAACATAAATACATAGCCCCCATACATGATAATTCAACATATATTAACTATTCTAACATGATTAATCACAAAATACGTGAATCACAGCCCAAAATAAATAATTTTCAGATCACTAAAACCACAAGAATTCATCCAAAACCACACCCAACCTTAAACAACAATCAACAAACATGCTTAAACATAACCCAAACATCATGCTACTAATTTTTCACCAATTCCTAATACTTTCATGATAATAATACATATAACATCACAAGTATAACATTATGCATAAAGAATAACATTTTATACAACCCTAACATGATACTAACATGAATAAAAATAGCAAAGAAAAATTCTAATAACACCCTAGCATACTTCTAAGCCTAATAACACAAATTCTAACTAACTAACATAAATCCTAACAAAACCAAAATCACTACTCTAATCCTAACATGCTAAAAGAGATGTTAGTTACCTGTATTTTAGGTGGAAAATAATACTAGAATGGCAAAGAAAGAAGAGAATAACATTGCTCTCGAAAACTCCAAGAATACCGGATGAGTCGTCTGTTTGAAATGGAAACTGCAGATGCGTCTTTCACTGTCATCAAAAACAAATTATACCAGGAGCAATATCGTTCCGAGTAGATGAATTTTGACTACTCACACGTCCAATTCCGATAAGAGACGAAGGAGATATGATGCAAACAAGTTAGGTGTGCAGAAATGGCCCAAAATGCGAGAAGGGAGAAGGACTCTTTCTCTTCCTTTCTAAGGCTGGCGTGAAGGGAGGTTTTGAGTGCAGCAAAATAATGTGATTATTCACCTCATTAAGCAAAGAGTTTAAGGGTGCATTAAGGTGGGTTAATGGCGGGTTAATGGTGGCAATTGATGGGGGGTTTATGAAGGTTTGACTGCTCATCTCTTGGTGGTTACAAAGAGGGTTAGAAGATGCTAATACTATGCTTAATACTACTCTAAATTTCGAACAGCATAAGAAGGAAATGGGGTTGCAAAATTCGTTACGTTGGTCGGTCCAAAGTATAATTAACGCTTAAAATAAAATCACACGCTACCTAATTTTATAGAATAAAAATTACTAACTATATTATAAAACAAATACGCACATTAATAATAATAGCAAATAAAATTCCTAAATAAATATATACACTTTAAATTAATAATCACAACAACATAATACAATAATTAAATAATTATACACTTTCAAAAATAGTTTTTAATAATAAATTATTTTATTTTAACGACAAATATCATTTTTACTGTAAACAACGCCAAAAATAAAGAGTGAAAATTACGGGGTGTTACAATCACTCCCCCTTAAAAGAGTTTCGTCCTCAAAACTTCAAAACAACCAAGAGATCAAAAGAAAATACTCTAGATAAGGAACATTAAGAAAAACACACATCAATGGATTTTATTAAGAACTAAACAACTTTGCGGGAATAAAATTTGATATCTCAAATAATATACATTTTATTTTGGAAGACCAAAAAGAGTTGTATTGTAAAGATGTATGGTAACAGCCATCATTTATAAAATGCGAAAGAACCAAAGACAAGTAGGTAAAAACGCTTGCACAATAAACTACAAGTAATTTTGCACAAGAAGCAGAAATAAATATTTACGTAAAATTATAAAAGAATAAATCTGAACATACATAAATATTTTCAGAAAAGAAACGAAGAAGCAAAAGTTCGTAAATTGATAGCCAAACCAATTTAAATAGAGATAACCACACATGCTTATACTCCACTTAAAGAGATAAGAACACTTTAATAAAGAGTAGCTAACTGCTTTATTAAAATAGCACGTACGAACTCAAGTCATGACATATGTTATAAGAGCGTACGCCTCCTAAACATATATATGAAATTTTAAGTTCGCAAAAGAAATTGATAACTTTAAAATAACTTTCACAACGACGAAACACTAATAATAAATAGGCGATAAAATACTAAATAATAAACAACAATTTTAAAATTTGCCAAGTCGACACAAATGTGCATGGAACCACCCATTGCAACCTAGTATCAACAAAACAATATTTGAAAGTCTTCTTATCAAATCGACATTAAAGTTTACCGGAATCACCCAATATAAACCTAATATCAACTCAAAAAGAAAACTAACTCAAAATAGATAAAATGTGTCAACTTATCAAATTGACATACAAGTCAAAGGAATCACTCATTATGACACAATATCAACTCAAACAAGCAGTTTAAAATTTAGACTTATCAAATTGACATACAAGTCAAAGGAATCACCCATTATGACAATATCAACTCAAACAAGTTTTAGATTTCGGCTAAACACAATTTTCTTTTCAAAGAGAATATCAAAATTTTAACAATAACAAAACTTGAATATCAAAATATAATTCTAATATAAGTATGAAATTTATTAAGAGCAAATATATAAAATATTATTTGAAATATGAACTCAAGTTCGAAAGTTTTGTAAATGACAAAAAAAAATATAAGTAGTACTCACATAAAACCATCACTTAGTTGAAAGAAATAGACGCTATATATCGTCTCACATAATAAAACACAGTAGCTATTAAGCAACCATAAAAATAGAATAACATCAATGCACTATACATGACAATGTTAAAATAAAATAAAAGTTTATTTCTAAAATGCACAACACAAACCAATTTAAATGCGCAACTCAACCCCGAACTAGAGGGCTATAAATCATTTCGCTTTCGCTGCGCACTCTGATAACAAGAAAGGTTACACGTAGGAGGCCTTGCAAATAAGATTAGCAAACTTGGTAGACTAATTCCACCAATAAACAAGTAACTATACATATTATATATGCTCCACAAGCATGAAAGCACACCACATTCCATAAGGCTTCCTCTTACTTACTCTACCCATCTTTCTCTCATTATAGCGAAACTACAAAATTTAATTCTAAACAGATTTTATCTTGTAAGACTAACTAATAATTCTAACGAATTATTAGCAACTCTTTTCAGAGTTTAGGAGCATTTTGCTATGATACCAACTGTAACACCGCAGAAATTCAAAAGCGGAAAAGAAAAAGAATTAATATATATTTAATAGGACGATGGCGGAAACATCGTCTTCTGAGAATGTCACTACTACAAGAATAGTGTTTAAATAACTAAGTGATAAAAACTAACTTAAGTAAATACTATACATAAATTAATTACTTAGATTAAAATCAAAATGAGAAAAATTATCTCAAATTAAAAAGAAGTCTAGAACTATAACACCTAATAGATTATTTCTCGCATCTCAACCCGAGCCCAAAATCAAAGAAAATCTCAATCAACAAAACCTGCAAAATATACAACAAATATCCACAATCAGTGGGGAGTAACTAACAGCTCTCCCAACCCAATATAGGATTCAAATAGCAATTTTAAGTAAAGTTAAAATAAATGTTACTACACAGCAACATGCTTCTAATAACAATAAGTAAATCAACAATAATGAACTTAAGATAGTCATACAAGATCCATAGCATAAGCCTCCAAAATAATTAAACAATATAATATAATAGGTTTTGAGAAAGAGAAGAACGCCAGTGGATCGCAACCCACTTCCTAAGGTTTGTCAGATCGAAATCTCCAGACAGCCTATGGGCTTACGTTCCCTACTGCATGTGTCTAAGAATGGCCAAACTCCCGATGCAGGATAGTACCCAGCTCAGTACTTCCCAACCTCTCGGACGACAACAATTAACCCAGGTAATACCCCTAAATCGCAACCTAGGTGGTTGGCATGTTCTTCACGGGGACAACATTTATCCCATCGGATATCTTAATCTCAATAAAACAGTTCTACAAATAAATACAATAATTTATTCATCCATTAATCCTCAAATATAAATAATAAGGATGCCCTTAAGGCCTTACACCCAAAATCAGCAGAAACTAGGATCGCAATCCAAGAGTTTCAATTCAACAATATTTATTCTTCCCAAAGTATTAGTAATAATACTACTAATAAAATCATTTCACCAGACTAAAAAGAATAGACCTTCATTAAAACATAATTATACACCAAAAACACAGTATAATCAAATACTCTAACCACTACACTCTCGTTGTCTGAGTTTGGGTACAAGGTTAATTACAACGTTAGTTATAATACCCCCGGTACATAACTCTTGACGAAACGGTACTAAAGACAAAATTATTCTCCCTCGAGTACTGTGACGTCGACAACATAGATATTGATTAATGAAAGTACAACATTATTATAATCTCAATTTAATTATAAACAACAACACCATCATAAAATAAATAAGACACTCACAATATAGCTATAAGTAAATATATCATTCAACTCAATAATAAAAATAAATAAATAAATAAAACATGCAACAATTCTTCAAAAAGCTCCATATATCAAGATTTCACCTCAAAACAAGTCTTAACATGCTTCAACACAACAAGGTACGCCTTTTGAAATGGTTTTAAACATAAGCAGCAACTTCAAATAGACATAACTTTCAGAATACACAGTATTTTTATGAAATTCTAAATGCATGTTAAAGCTTATCTCAATAGCTTTCCAACAAGTGGTAATAAACTCAATTCCAAGGTAAAACGACTGAGATATGACACTTTGAACATACACTGTCAAACTGGTCGTGGGTCGTGAAATAGCTCGCGGGCCGCGAAAGACCTTCTGTTTCTTTTCCTCGTGCACAGCAATAGGTAAGGTATTTCATCCAAATTTTCACCACATATACTCATACATCAAAATGAAACATACCCAAGCCAATATATGATGATACCATAGAAATTAACTAGTTTAACATGAGGATTAACATGTAACACAAATTACATAGCCCATACATGATAATTCAACATATATTAACTATTCTAACATGATTAATCACAAAATACGTGAATCATAGCCCAAAATAAATAATTTTCAGATCACTAAAACCACAAGAATTCATCCAAAACCACACCCAACCTTAAACAACAATCAACAAACATGCTTAAACATAACCCAAACATCATGCTACTAATTTTTCACCAATTCCTAATACTTTCATGATAATAATACATATAACATCACAAGTATAACATTAGACATGAAGAATAACATTTTATACCACTCTAACATGATACTAACATGAATAAAAATAGCAAAGAAGAATTCTAATAACACCCTAGCATACTTCTAAGCCTAATAACACAAATTCTAACTAACTAACATAAATCCTAACAAAACCAAAATCACTACTCTAATCCTAACGTGCTAAAAGAGATGCTAGTTACCTGGATTTTAGGTGGAAAATAATACTAGAATGGCAAAGAAAGAAGAGAATAACATTGCTCCCGAAAACTCCAAGAATACCGGATGAGTCGTCTGTTTGAAATGGAAACTGCAGATGCGTCTTTCACTTTCTTCAAACATAAATTATACCAGGAGCAAGATCTTTCCGAGTATATGAATTTTGACTACTCACACGTCCAATTCCGATAAGAGACGAAGGGGATATGATGCAAACAAGTTAGCTGTGCAGAAATGGCTGAAAATACGAGAAGGGAGAAGGACTCTTTCTCTTCCTTTCTAAGGCTGGCGTGAAGGGAGGTTTATGAAGGTTTGACTGCTCATCTCTTGGTGGTTACAAAGAGGGTTAGAAGATGCTAATACTATGCTTAATACTACTCTAAATTTCGGACAGCATAAGAAGGAAATGGGGTTGCAAAATTCGTTACGTTGGTCGGTCCAAAGTATAATTAACGCTTAAAATAAAATCACACGCTACCTAATTTTACAGAATAAAAATTACTAACTATATTATAAAACAAATACGCACATTAATATTAATAACAAATAAAATTCCTAAATAAATATATACACTTTAAATTAATAATCACAACAACATAATACAATAATTAAATAATTATACACTTTCAAAAATAGTTTTTAATAATAAATTATTTTATTTTAACGGCAAATATCATTTTTAATGTAAACAATGCTAAAAATAAAGAGTGAAAATTACGGAATGTTATAACTTGAGAGCTTTCTCCATCTCTATGGCTCTCAAGGGCATGAGCAAGGACTTATTTGCTTATGTCTTTCCTTTATCCTTGGATGCACATCCATCCAAGTGGTTCAGATCACTAAATAAAGCCAAGCTGAATGACTTGGACTATATCAGAGAAGAGTTCCACAAACAATACATATACAAAACTCCAACGAAGACTTCGTCACCTTTCTTAACAGATGGAGGGAAAAAGCTGCACAAATGACTAACATGCCATCTCAAGAGGATCAAGTCCAAATGGTGATCCGTAATCTACAGCCTAAGTAGGGGGTGTTAACAAGCCGAACCGAGACTGAACCTGGGCAGGCTCAGCTCGGCTCGAGAAGGAGAAAGTTCGAGCTCGGCTCGAGCTCGAAGCTCGTCGAGCTCAAATATTCGGGCTCGGCTCGAGCTCGAAACAAGTGAGCCTCTGCTCGGCTCGTGAAAAGTTCGCAACTATTCGTCTCGAAAATGGCTCGAGAAAAAAAATTGTGAATCAACTCACCATCATTCATCATACATCAACAGAAATACCAAAAAAGGAAAAGAAAAAAGAAAATTTTTAAAAAAGAGGAGAGAGAGAATCTGCCATCAACTCGTGGAAAGAAAAAGGTAAAAGCAAAATTAAGAAAAGGAAAGCATCAGTTATCATAATTCATGATACATCAAAGGATCAAATCAAGAAAAAGAAGAAGGAAAAAGAAACAAAATTGCTCGACGAATTCTTCTGAACCAAAAAAAAGTTGTTCAATCTGTTGTTCGACAAGAACCTCGCTTATCGCCGCCAAGAACCCCCACCGCCTTCGGTGCAAGTTCTCGGACCTCAAGTGGTGTTTGGTGAGCACCGAGCAGTAATTGTGCCGACCGATGTGTGTCAATTAGGGTTGAACAACCTTCTAATTTTTTTGTTATTTCTCTCATTCGTAATTTGTAGTTTTTAAGTGGGGTTGGGTAGGCTGGGAATTGGGATTGAAAGTTGGGCCCTTTGTTTTTCAAGTGGAGTCCAATTAAGATTTAAGTTAGACTAAAAATTAATATATAAGGCAGTAAGTTAAAATTTATCAAATTTATTTGCGAGCTTTCGAGCCGAACTCTATCATGCTCAAGCTCGGCTCGTCAAGGCCTCGAGCCGATCTCGATCTCGAATCGAGCCCACTCGAGCCGAGCTTTGATCGAACTTTGACCGAGTCGAATTCGAACAGTTTGCGAGCCACCCTGGCTCATTAACACCCCTAAGCCTAAGTACGGAGAACATATTAAATTCCAACCTATAGAGTCTTTCACGAAGCTCTATAAGATAGGCTTGTTGATTGAGGAAGAGGTACAAGCCAACAAGAACAAAAGTTCTAACAACAACAACTCTTTCAAGAAAAGTAATAACAACCCTTCTAGCTCTAATGTCAATACCCTAACTACTGAAAAGGGAGATTATCAAAAGCCTCAAAGAACATTCACTCCATTGGGCATGACTCTAGAAGAAGCCTTCACTAGGCTTCATGCAAAAGGAGCAATACAGCCTATCGGTCCCACTCCAGACCCTGCACCGAAAAATAGGCACAAGAAGTGGAACCCTAATGCCTATTGTAAGTACCACCAAGGGAATGGACACCCAAAATCTGTGTATTGGGCCCTAAGGAATACTCTGCAAGACATGGTTGAAAGTGGCAGACTTTCGATTCCGCCGGCAGCAAAAGTCAGCAACAACAACAACCCCTTGGGCATCATGTCAATAGTGCAGGGGGCTTAGTCATTTAGCGTTAGTTTTCTAGGTTGAGTCGGAGAGTCCCTCCCCTAGCTCCTTCATTTCCCTTCCTGTCGAGTCTATGTCATTTAGGATTTTTATTTCTAATAAGACTTGTTTAATTCATTTTCAATTAATAAAATAATCGCATTTTCATTTTCATTTTCATTTGCCTTCCATCATTTTTTTATGCTTCTAATTCAATGATGAAACTTAAATCACCTAATGAACTTGACTAATAATAACAAAAAAGATCTGAAATATAAAAAAAAAATGAAAAATAAAAAAAGAGAACATACTTTGGATCAGGAGTTATTCCCCTCTCCCTTCCATTACCTTTCATAAGCCATCCTCATACAACCAAGGAAAAACAAAAATCCTTTAAACCATCATCTCCATGATACTTACCCAAATAATCCCTTCATTAACCAAAGCTCCACAAATATCCTCTAAACCTTCCAATACCCATAACCATAAACTTGTGTGCAAGCCTTACTACATAAAAAATAAAAAATAAAAAGTGAAAAAATCAAAGTGCGAAAATAAAAGCAAAAGCGAAAAGAAAACGCACTGGACAAAAAGAAAAGATTCAAAAGAAAAAGCCAAAGGCAAAATAAAAGATCAAGCTAGGGGGCTTGCACACAAGTTCTACCCCTCATTCAAATCCTTCAATCCATCAAAACCCTTAACCTATAATCCAAATCCATGAAGCTTCATTTCTCAAACCAATTAAACCTTCATCAAAACTTCAAGCTTTAAACCTTTCAACCTTTCATCAACCCTAACTCCTTTTTCAAGGTATGTCCAAGCCAGCTAGGTTGAAAACCCGAAAGGGCGGCCTAGGCAAAAGTTAGGGCACAAAAAAAAAATAATATATATATATATATAATTAATCAGATCTAGAACTACGAATGGTCTGATTCCGCAAGGATACGTAGGAATCCTCATCTCGAGGTCCGACCGCTTCAATAAAATAAATTAGTCATGGTCTAATGATTTGATTTTCTAGAATTTAGGAGCATATTCTTTCTAGATCCCGACATAGACTCGAGTATGAACCAAACCTCGTTAAAGCCTTTCCCACCAACATTTATTTAAGTCACAAATTCAAACTTTTTATTTTTCAATCCAAGCTCTCCTTGTCCCTGAAGGACTCTCCGACAATTCCATGATTTCTGGCGATATTTGACTTTGCTTGTATCAACTTCCCAAAGAAGAATCCCCAGCGATAACTTTCAACGTTCAAGACAGATCAGCTACATTACAATATCAAATCAAGTACATGACAAACTCAAGACAAGCTCACCCAAAGTGGGGGCTTCCTACGTGTGGTGGTTCCTCCAATTCCAATCAAACTCCCGAAGAGTTGTAATCCGCGGACCTCGTTTGCGGACCCCAATCATTTACTAAAAATAGTTTTCGAAAATCATTATATCTATTTCTGATCATTCTATCATTCTACATATCCACATCTTCTAGCCTTGCAAAATCCTGACATTGCATTGCATTTGATGCATCCTAGTCTTGCATAACCCTGACCTTGCATGACGTGTCATCTCCCTTAGCTTTGTATAACCTTAATCCTTGCATAGCGTCTTGTGCATCCTTAGAGAATCTAAGTTTGCATTATTTGCATCACTATGTGCTTTACGTGAGTTGTTTGCACCTATCTGTTGACATCTTTCCCTGCAGGTAATCAGATTGCTTGTAGTTATTGTCCTGCATACTAACTTTGTTTTGCAGAGACCGACGTATATAGATCAGTTCTAAACTCACTACAAGAAAATAGGTTTTGGGCGACGGAATTGAAACTTAAAGGCGACAAAACAAAATGTTGTGGCCCATAATTGAAAACAAGGGCGACGAGCTGAATTTGTAGCCCGTAGTGTAAATTATGGGCGACTAAATTCATTGTTATTGCCCAAATTTATATTTGCGCGACGAGATAAGTTTTGGGTTGCCCATTACCTTAATTAGGCGACGAAACTATATATTTCGTTGCCCTTGTTTAGTAAATGGGCCAAGTCAAATTATGTTTCGTCGCACAAACCCGAAAGAAAATAGCGGAAAAAGGAACCCGCTCTAATATTTGAATATTTCCCCACGAAATCACGTACTTCGTATTTCACTTCTATCAACTGCTCGTCTCCTCCTCAACTCACACCCTCTTCGGTCCGCCCTCATCTTTCTCTTTTTTCCGGTAACTTGTTGGCGCTTCCGGTGAGATCATAACGTTTCTCAGGCGACATTTCTTTGGTTATGATGGAAAATTTGATTTATAGAGAATTCGATTGATGGGTAACGAGTTTTTGCTCTGCCCTAACTTTTTTTAATTATGGCAGGTGGTGAAGTGGGTGGCGGCCGGAGGTCAGCGGCGAGGCTAGGGGTGAGTTCGGCGATAAGGTTGGTAATTTTTATTAATTGCCCTAACTCACGAATCAAACTCAATTTTTTACCTATATTTGATTGATTTATGGGTTACTATTTTCCCTGAATGATTTTTCTTTATTGAAGTGATTGTCTCCATTCTCGGATTTCGGGTTACTAAAGTATTCACTTCCCCCATTTCTATGAAATTTTGGGTCAAAGCACTAATCGTGGAAAGGTTAAAGGGGATTTACCTTACCATATTCTTTGAACTTTAAGCTTTTGAATAGTGAATACCATCAAGAATTTCACTAATGATCCCTTAAATGGTAACAATTATTTTTCATAAACTCCTCGTATTATAGTACTTTCATTTATTTTAGTCTTTATTGTTAAGTAAGATATTACAAGTGCTTCTTGTTTGTGATTTCTTGATTCAATCCGAAGGCTTTAGATTAGTTAATCGTAGTAACCATGCTTAATTAAGTGTGTTTAGTTTGATGCACACTTAATTACTCATAGTTAATCACACTTAATGAAACTTAAATGAGGGCTTATGCTCTTTGTGATTTTGATAATATAGGAACATTGATCATTCTACTTGTTCATTTGATGTATAGTATATGCACTTTGTATGGATCTTTTTGTTGCTAACTCCTTCACCGCACCGGTATTTGAGATTAGCGCGGAGTTATTGTCTTTGGTTAATCCTTTTTGCGGGGTTTTGTGTTAATTGATGTGGATTCATTTGGTTAGGTATATATAAGTGATTGTTGTTTGCTCTTAGATTAAGAGGCTTTGATTCACTCAATGTCTTGTAGGAGATTAAAGTTTCGGGGTGAGGATTTCAATATTACTCTTGCTTGCTTAATCGGGTTTTGAAAGCCTCATATCTGGCTGGATCGGAAATAATACCATTCACGAAGCCCAACTCGGGCTTTGATCGAGCCCTAGACTTACATTCTCCCATAAGCCAAAAGTTCATTCACCCTTGAGAACTTAAGCGTAAGGATGATGCCTCGGGTAATCTGCTTTAGAAGCATGAAGAAAAAAAGGGAGAGGTTTGGTTGATTGTCTTTTCGGTTTTCCTTGTGGCGGTCGGTTCGGAAGTACATCATGTTTCTTAATTTTAGCACAAGTGCTTTGACTCTATTTCGACTCATTACAACTCATTATTTTCTCGTACTCAATTTTGTTTGTTTTGTTAGACTTTCATAAGTCAAATGAGTAGACTATCTGCTTTCATTGCTTGCTAGTTCCTACTCTTTGAATTGCTTAAGAATCAACATCATGCAGCTCATTTGTGGACAATGGAGCAAAAGCAAGAAGAAGTTTTCATTTAGAGGGGACTCAAATTGACTCGGATTTACTACGGTATGTATCCATATTCTGCATGTATGGAGTTTATTCTTGGCCCGCATGTTTTCTTGGATCTCTCGGTTTCGCATGTGGACTATGATTGTTGATTGACAATGCTTTTCCGGTATTCATTTCGGTGGGAACGGGTTGTGTACTTGTGTTAATCTATATATATATCCGTTCTTATTTTGGAGTGATATATGGTTGCCACATGTAAAATATCCTGTAATCTATCTAGTATTAGTTTTTGAACACTTGGACCCGGGACTGTTCTTACTAATATGTGTACTGTATAGACTACGATCTTATAGGTCAGCAGTACTTTCTTAAGGTGGAGCTATTGGCCAATTAACACTCGAGATGGCTTATATATTTCTTCTTGAGCTTTGATAATTGTTAACTTACGGGTAGTGTTAAAGATAATATAGAGTCGAAGGGGTTTGTGTGGCTTCTGGTCTGATAGAGGCAAATTTGTACAAGTTTATCATTCTTTTAACAATGCGAATTTTTGTATATAGATGGTAGTGTTGATATCCTATTCTTTTGTAATGACCATAATTAAAATATATCAAGACCTGTCGAACTAGTTAGTGTTGAAGGTTCTTTAAAAGGCTTATTAATTTGACAGAGAGAAATTTCAGAATCTCATAAGCACTCTACTTTTGGTGTTTAATGTGTCTTGTATCTCCCATGATTTGTTTTTAATATTTGAACGCAATTCATTCCTTTGATAATCACATACCAGTACGCAGCTTTCTGCTGGTCCCAGGTATAAAAAAAATTCTTTTCTGTAATTGCCTAGTGTATGCTAATGTATTTACCTACTTTTTGGCCATTGATTATTTCTTTCTGTTATAGAGTCAATTAGTGTTTACTTGACTTGTTGGATGACAAATTACAGTTCCCTATTGTAGAAGAAACTTCTTTTTCCGTGCATATTCTCTTCCTGAATTCATTATAATTCCACCTAAGATCACCCAAATCACGTCACTTTTCTTGCAATTCTTCCAATTTCTAAACTTGGGTCAGTCTCCATTTTTGTGGGTAATCATCACTTTGTTCCTCAAGAAAGATTTTTTAACCAGAATTTTAGCTTTGTGGGTCTGTTGATTTTGACAAGTTTAAGTCCAAATTCGAGTTGGATTGTTGAAAATTTTGGACTTTTATTTGTTAATTTGGTGGGTTAATTGAAGAATTAAAAGAATGGATACAAGCACAAGAACAGTTGAATCATACTGGAGGTCTCGAATGATTGATGCAGCAAAATCTGATGAAGATAAGGTCACTGTAAAAGAAATTAAATCAATTCCGTGCTGGGCACTGTTGCTGCAGTTGAGCTGCATAAGCAGAGTTCATGCTGGGATTATTACACTTTCATTTCAACACTGCTTACTACATTTTCAGATGCAGAACAAAGCAGTAGTTTATTATGTTACAGTGTAGTGTGCCGATGTTTTATCGTTTTCGCTTTTATTAGGAACAATGGGTCGTGACTATCTTCCCAAATCAGTAGAGGAAAGCTATATGAAGTATGATAAGGCTTGGATTATGTGAATTTCTTCATAGATTAAGGGTAGTGCTAATTAGTTTTATTAGATTTACTATGAATTTTGTAAGATATTCAAGTTACGTCGGATGTCGAATTTGAAGATTATTTTATAGTCCTCCGCTTGTCTACAATTTGTTATTCCATGAATACTTCTTTTATTATATCATACTTTTGTTTTTAATAGATTTATATACTTATATATGAATATTTGGGCAACTAAGTAGGCATAGCACATTGTTATTTGAATTTAGCGTGAGATCTAAAATTATGTAAAACAATTAGTAGCCCAAAGTACTTTGGGCAACGAAATTATTGTTGCCCAAGGTAGCATTCTGGAAAGGTTACAACACACAATGAGCGACGAAAAATATTGACTGTTGCACAAAATACCGCAATATGGGCAACGAAAGTTAAGTTGTGGTTGCCAAAACTATGTCAAGTATAGGCAACGATATAAACAACTCGTAGCACAAAATAACATTATGAGCAACGAAAGCAATTCGACGCCCAAGCTACTTTTTGTGCGACGAACAAAATATTCGACGCCCCAAATATAAAGGGCGTCGAACCTTAGACGACGAAATTGGCGCGTAAAAAACTCGTTGCCCAAACCTTTGTGCAACGAAATTGTACCATTGGGCGACGAAAATATTTGTGGCCCAAAACCTATTTCCTTGTAGTGACTGCAGAGTGTTTAGAATCGTTCTCCGTCCCGACACCGTATACTTTGACCATCGGTTTCCTGAACCTCAGTCAAAGTGGGGGCTTCTGTAGACACATAATCATGTATCCCCATTTAAGGATCCAATGATGAAACATACCGCGGTATTAGTTTGCGCGACCCAACGGAAGACCAATCTAAAGAACCAATTTAAAATTGTGTTTTGAAATAATATTCTAAAGCCCAATTAATTGTTCATGATGATTAATTGTATTTTAAGCCCATAAAATGTTTTAAGTCCATTTAAAATCCCAATTAAATATTTATTATTTTAATAAATATTTTTATTATCTTTGATAAATATAATTCAACTTTTACATTCGTAAAATTCCATCTCCGGAATTTTAGGGATAAAAAAGGTATCTTTAAAGCACGCGTAGAATAAAAAACGAATATACTGAAAAATGCGCCGGACGCGGCGATCGGCGGCCGCGCCACGTGCGTCCAGCACATTGGCCATATCGCGTCAGGCGCGCCAATGAGCGCCTGACACGTGTATTTGTGACTCACACAGAGTCCTGCGTTTTACGCAAGTCTTGTGTGAGACGCAACCTTTCTTTTCTATTTATTCAAAAACGCGGTTACACGTGCTTAAATCTGATTGGGCTGGCTGTGTCAGGCACACCTGTGTGCGCCTGTCGCGTGGCACTGCGCCTGCTACAGGGCTTGCGTGAGGCGCACGCCCCCTTTTGCCTATAAATATTCGTAATTTCTCAAATTACGGACGGCTTTTGATTATTATTTTACGCATACACAAATTTACGAATATCTCCGCAATACACTTCGAATCTTCAAACACTCAAGCACTTGAACACTTTCAATAGTTCAATCAATTTCTATTCCTGATCATACTGCGTTCCTGGTTCCACGATTGCTCCGCCTAAAGATCGTTGCGCTCTTCAATCTAAGTCGCATAGGTATAATTCCTGAGGATCCTTGAATAATCAATTATATTAATTGCTTTGAAGTTACTAACAATTTATTTCATGATGTAGATCTTTAAGTAATAATCGTTCTACTGTATATTCTAACCCCTTTTCTATACTTTCTTTTATATTCATATTATATTTATTCGTGCCTTTGTATATTATATGCCTGCCTGATCATTCTATGCCTATTATATGATTGTCCTGCTTATTGATTTTATCACCTACATGTTATTTTTTGCTAATCAAAGACCTACAAAACTGTTCTAATATTAATCAGATTAATTTGGACAACCTGTTAGGTTCCCTGTAATATTGATTGCCTAATAACTTGTCACTAAAAATTAGTCTTTTATGTGTTTCCTGAACCAACTTAGATTAATTATTTTTAGGGTGTTTTATGACATTATATGATTATTCTTTGGCATAAAATCTGTAATGAATCGATATTTAGTAGAGGCCAACTTTGGGCGAATGTGGTTCATTATGACTATATTCGTACCCTCACCCCCGAACTCAATCTTTGGTTCATTTTGACCATCTATGGAGTCTAGACGGGGAAATCTACATTGGATAATTTATCCCTACGGTTTCCCATATCCAATTAGGTTTATGATTCTTCCTTTAAAGAATTGTTGGCTACTTCAAAACGTTTTCAATACAATAACCTTTACAGTGGAGTAGGCAACACATGCTTCACACAACAGTATGAAACATGCAAATTCACTTAAATACAAGCCACATATGAACTATAAAAAGTTCTCTACACATGATACTATATCAATCCTAACCTTAGGACATGATAATAGTCTAAAAACACATAGGTATATACGTACCTTGTGTAGACAAAATGAGAGGCCACTTTCTCAACCTTAGAAATCACTCAAAGTAAATTCTCCGCCTACCAAATATTAAAACATCCATGTATTAATACTCTAATAAAAATTATAGCAACTTTAAAATACTTTAAACTCTCTTAAAACGTGTTTTAAAACTCTTATAAACATTAAAACTTCCACCTTTAGTGTCCCTTAATATAGTACTACCAAACTAGTCATTTAAAACCCTTAAAAATCAATATTTTAACCTTTAAAATCCACCATAAGTATACTAATAAAAATTCCAGTAAGATATAACTTATTTAAAACTCTTTTAAACTCACTTTAACATGGAGTAGTTCTAAAGATTAAAGTACTCAATTTTCATAAACTATAACATAATACTATAGTTCTAACTCTTAAAAACACTAAAAATCCATGCTTTCATGCTTAAAAACCAAATTTAAACATATATATTAAATTTGTAATTTATTTACTCCACTAAACTAATTATATACTCGAAATATATATTAAAATAGTTAAAGATACAAACTTTAATTATTAAACCACCAAAACAATACTTAAAACATTAAAACTAAACATTAAAATAATATAGAGGAGGAAGAGAGAATTAAACCAAAGAGGAGAGAGGAGAAACACGGCCGAGAGAGGGGCGAGGACGGCGCTGCTGGCGGCGGCCGGCCGGGCTGTGGTGGTGGTGGTCCGGGCAGGTGCACCGAGGAGGACGAAGAGAAGGAGATAGAGAAAGAAAATCGGTGGAGGAGAGGGGAGAATTTAGGGCTTTCTTTTAATGTGGCAAAATTTGTGAGGTAGGAGGGTATTTATAGGTTCCCATTAGGGTCCATTAGAAAAATGGGCTTGTTGGGTTAGTTTAATGAAAGATGATCATATGAAAAGCTACAGAAGTTTGGGCTCCTCTAACCCAATATCAAATTCGTTTTACTACTACTACTCAACTAATTTAAAATCATTGTTGACACTCAAAGTTCACCTTTAAAAAGGATTTTAAATACTTTGACCATTTAAAACATTAAATAATCATTGACTTCAAAATAGTCAATACTCAAGAAATTAATTATTTAAAATACTAAAACATTTATAGATATACTTTAAATATATTTATAAAATTCATAAAATTGTGGGGGATTACGCCATGGGCTTCAAGAAGATTATTGATGCTTGAGGCCTCGGTGACTGATCCCGGTACTTGTCAAAGAATTCATCCACAATGATAGGTTTTCCATCAAAAGTCTTTACTTGGAACCTGAGAGGTGATTCACCAGCAGTTCCTTGGAGGAGGATTACATGTAACAGTAAAGCTAGTCCAAAAGCTATATTTATTACTTAGCTTATGCTTCATGGAAGACTTACTACAAAAGCTAGACTAGCTCAATGGGGGTTAGGTGAAAATCAAGATTGTGTGTTGTGTAATGGTAATAGAGAAATTCAAGATCATCTCTTCTTCAAATGCACATACACTAAAGAAGTTTGGGAGCTTTGTTTAAAGCAGATAGCCATCAGCAAAATCAGACACCAAGGTGTTACAAAAGTGGAAATAGCTGCTAAATGGAGCAGGAAAGTGGGAGAAAAAGCTCAGCTTTATAACATGTTGTTTGTGGAATGTGTGTATCACATTTGGATTCAGAGGAATAGGAATTTTTTTTTATGACAAGCTGCTGCCACCCCAACAGGTGTTTCACAATATCATTTTTAGTGTTACTTGTGGAGGCAATCAGTCCCTAAACAAAAGACTATTGCCTTAAAATTTGTTGTAGTTTGGTTGTTGGTTAGGCTTATTTGCTTTTTGTGCTGTTTGGTGTTCCTCTGAGCCTGTTTAGAGCTTGTAGCTTGGATTTTTGCCTTGTGTGTCCTTTCCTCAAACCCTTCCTAGAAGGTAGGGGGGATCTGATACTAATGGGCTTTTATCCTTTGGTGTTTTAGGTTGTACTCCAAACATTTTTTTTGGTTTTCAATAAAATCTTTGAATTGCCAAAAAAAAAAGACCCGATCCAGTAAATCGGATATCCGATCTGATTTTTAGTTTTCGGATCGGAAATTTTCATTTTCGAATATCCGAAAATATTTCTGAAATATTGGATTTTTTGGATATCTGATCCGAAAATATCTGTTTTAAGACCGGATATACGATGATCCGATCCGAAACTTATTTTATGAACATTTCGTTTGAAAAATTCATTTTTTTAAGTTTTCGGATATCCGGTTTTTTCGAATCGGATTCGGATTGCATTTTCCCTATCCGAAATTTTTGGATAGGATCGGATCGGATTATCCGATATGAACACCCCTAACGACAACTAACAACTACGATAATTACTACTTTTACTAAATAAATATAATAATAGATAACTACACTAGAACTTATCGCCTAAAATTATGAACCGAAAGCACTGATCATATATATATTTCTATTAGGAGAGGTAATTGGCCCGAAGACCAATCCCTACTAGCACTAGTGGAAAAAACGCTAAATGTCACAAGAAAACCGCTGCGGTCCTTAAGAATACCGCAGCGGTAAATTGTCGTAGAATTTGGGGGGAAAAGGGGGAACATAAACCGTGCGGTCTATAGAAAACCGCAACGGTTAAAAGAAACCGCTGCTTGCGGTTTTCGCTAACCGTTGCGGTTTTCTGAACCGCAGCGGTTTTTTTTGGTTTTTTTTTTTCCTAAATCCCGCGTGAAATTGGTCGAGTTGATTACAATTTTTGTGCGAACACTCACCTGCACTCCCTCCTTCTTTAGGTTCGAAGTTTGAACTCCCTCCTTCCTTCTCAATTTCCTCCACGCACCACCGCCGTACCTCCACCGCCGCACCTCCACCGCCGCACCTCCACGCTTCATCAACAACAAACCCTAGAAGCTCCCTCCTTTCTTTTCATCAACAACAGCAATTCCAAGCGTCCTCCTCTACGGCTGCACTGTGCGTCCTCCACCGCCGCACGTCCACCGCCGCACCTCCACCGTGCCCTTAACACCTACATTCCTCCTCCTCTTCTTAGGTACCTAAAATTTCTCAACTTTACTTAATCTCATATTTAAAGCTTTAAGTTTTATAATTAATTGTAGTTTTATGAATAATTGTCAGTGAAATTAGGTTGTATTATAGTTAAAGGTTGTAAATTTGATTGATTTGAGTTTATTTGATTTTATTTAAAGTAGTTAGTTTGATTTTTAGGTTACAAAACTAGGGCTTTGTTGTGGTTGTTGTTGTAGTTGTAGTGGTTGTAGTTGTTGTTGTAGTTGTAGTTGTTGTAGTTGTTGTTGTTGTTGTTGTAGTAGTAGTACTTATTAACTAGTTATTTTTGAACTAACAAAGTATAACGTTGAATATGATTATTGGTTTAGCTATTTAATTAGTTTAGTTTAGCTTAGTTTGGTTTAGTGTTGTTTAATTTGCTAATTTATACTAATCTTAACTTTATACTTTGTTGTTGATTATTGAAGCTAGCTAGTGACGGAGTGTTGAGCTCGATTTCTCTATTGACAACCTTTACATTGGTATGTTATCACTCATATTTAACTTTCTTTCATAGTAAATTGGTTTATATGTGCAAATGTGTATATATTTATCGTTGAATTGAGATTAGATGTAAAATGTTTTGTTGTTTTTAAAAACCTATGTTTGCATCATCATATCATATGCCTAGATACCCGTTCGAGACTTACTCATTAGGAGTAAGTCTTGAATAGTCCCCGGTTTGGGACTGTTCTTAGATGTTTAATCTCACTTAGGTGGTGAATGTATGTCTTTAGTTCGATTCTAGAGGAAAATATTGGCTCGTCGTTTCCCTACTTTTGTTCTCTGGGTACATATGTAGATATAAATAAATTTATATCTACATCGTGTACTTGGAGAACTGTAGGGAAATGCTGCCGGATTTTCCGTAGATTCGAACTGAAGGCAATACATTCACTAGTGAGATTAGACATCTAAGGATGGGTTAGGTTGGAGTGATAAGGACCCTTGGAAAGCATGCCTAATTTCATTAAATTTATATCGTGTATAAACTCTAATAATGTAGTGAAATTCGTCATTGACATTGGGTCCTTGTTGCTTGTGTTTAATTAGAGCTAGGTTTGGTTGAAATGAATCGTGCATGGATGTATGGTAGTCGTGACACGTGTGAATTCGTGGATGGGGTCTTTGAATTTTGTGATGCTGCATTAAGTCATCAGGCTGCAAAGGGAACCGAGGGGTTTTATTGTCCTTGTGTTGATTGTGGTAATGTGAGCATCGTTAGTAGCATTGAGTCGCTTAGGGAGCATGTCTTTCGTCGCGGGTTTAGACAAGACTACTATGTATGGGTTTGGCACGGTGAGGAGGGTATGTATGATGGTCGAAATGCCATTGTTAACGATGTGCATGAAGAAGGTGAGTTTGATGTCATTGAGAATGACAACATCGAGGATGAATATGAGGATATTCAAGTAGAAGATTATGATGATGATGATGAAGGGGATCATATCGAGGAGATGATGGCGGGAGTAGATCATTGTGGCAAACGGCCTCGTATTTTGAGTGCATGGACGAGGCATCTCGAAAACCGTTGTATCCCGGTTGTACGAGGTACACCAAGCTGACGGCCGTGATAACACTCTTTATTATCAAGACGAAAGCCGGTATAAGTGACTCTTGTTTCACTTCCTTGTTGCAAGCATTTGGTGATATGTTGTCGGACGACCATGAACTACCCAAGTCGAACTATTATGCTAAGAAACTGATGTGTCCCTTCGGGTTAGAGTACCAGAGGATACATGCTTGTCCAAACGATTGTGTGCTATATCGAAATGAATATGAAAATATGGATGAGTGTCCTCGATGTGGGAAGTCGCGTTATAGGCGAGCGGGGGTTGGTGATAAGAAAGGTCCTGCAGCAAAGGTGATGTGGTATCTTCCGATTATACCACGATTCAAGCGCATGTTTTCAATCAAAAAAGATGCTAAGAACTTGAGGTGGCATGCGAAACGATGGAAAAAGGATGGTTTTCTCAAACATCCGACCGATTCTCCCGAGTGGAAAGGTATCAACCATTCTCATAAGACCTTCGGTGCCGAGGACGTAAATTTGAGGCTTGGCCTATGCACGGATGGAATGAACCCATTTGGCAATCTTAGTTCTCAACATAGTACGTGGCCTGGTTCTTCTAGTTATATACAACTTGCCTCCTTGGTTGTGCATGAAACGCAAATACATCATGTTGTCGATTCTTATTTCAGAAATAAACGACTGGAAACGACATAGATGTCTACCTCCAACCACTTGTTGATGATTTGAGAAAAATGTGGGATGAAGGAGTTTCGTGTATGACGCACATGCCGATGAGGTATTCACATTGCGTGCCATGCTTTTATTCACTCTTAATGACTATCCCGCTTATCGGAACTTATCCGGTACAAGAACAAAGGGAAGAAAGCATGCCCGATTTGCCCGGACGACACAAAGATCTAAATACATTACTACTTGTCACAAAGATGATTATATGCGCACTCGAAGGTTCCTTCGACGCGACCATCCTTATCGTAATAAGAAGAAGGCATTCGATGGAACAATTGAGGAAGGGGTTGCTCGTAGACCATTGACTGGTATTGAGGTTTATGATCAAGTCAAGGGTATTGAAACGATATTCGGCAAAGGAGCGAGTGTTGGTGATAAGGGACTTTGGAAAAAGGAGTCTATTCTGTGGAAACTTCCATATTGGAGAGATCTAGAGGTTAGACATTGTCTCGATGTCATGCACATAGAGAAAAATATATGTGACGCCATTCTGGGGACACTTATGAATATTCCACATAAGACAAAGGATAGCAAAGGGGTGCGACTGTATCTGGAAAGTGAGGGGCTTCGACCAGAACTATGGGCTCAAAAGAGGGACACTAAGAAAAGAAAGAAAGAAGAGAAAGTGTCTGGAAAAGGAAAAGGAAAGGGAAAAGAAAAGAAACAGGAAGAAGGGTCGCCTGCAGGAATTGAAAGAAAAGGAAAGAAAACGGTGAAGGATGATGATATGAACTATTTACCTCCGACTTGCTACACTCTATCTAGAGCTGAGAAGCGTCTTTTTGCGAGTGTTTGTACAACATTAAGGTTCCATCGTGGTACTCATCGAACATGAAAAGATTTGTTACCTTAGACGGTGAGTTGAAATTATCGAGCATGAAGTCTCATGATTGTCATGTAATGATGCAAGTATTCTTACCGATTGCAATTCGAGGGATATTGCCGAAACACGTGAGACATACCATAACAGAGCTGTGTTCTTTTTTCAATACTCCTGAAATAGTGAAGGCCATTTCGAGTCGATTTTGGAATTCGAAGCTCATTTCACTTAGTTTCCCGTATTTAGCCACATGATAGGTCATATATAGTTCCAATAGGTACATATATAACTATAAGAGTCAATTAAACTCCACTTATATGCTTTGAAACACATTTTGGGTAAATGAAGGCCATTTCGGGCCGATTTTGGCCTTTACACTCCAATTCACTTAGTTTTTTGCATTTAGCCGCATGTTAGGTCATATATTGTCCCAATAGGTACATATATAACTATAAGAGTCAATTAAACTCCACTTATATGCTTTGAAACACATTTTGGGTAAATGAAGGTCATTTCGGGCCGATTTTGGTCTTTACACTCCAATTCACTTAGTTTTTTTCATTTAGCCGCATGTTAGGTCATATATAGTCCTAATAGGTACATATATAACTATAAGAGTCAATTAAACTCCACTTATATGCTTTGAAACACATTTTGGGTAAATGAAGGCCATTTCGGGCCGATTTTGGCCTTTACATTCCAATTCACTTAGTTTTTTTCATTAAGCCGCATGTTAGGTCATATATAGTCCTAATAGGTACATATATAACTATAAGAGTCAATCAAACTCCACTTATATGCTTTGAAACACATTTTCGGTAACTTTTTGTTTGTTTCTTGTTTTTATAGAATACGTTCCATATTACTCATAATGAGGAAAAAAAGGCGGTCTTTCTATCCGCGGTGGCCGAAAGATTTAGAGCTTTCAAAAGCAAACTAGTGAGTGGGTGGATCACGAAACGGAGAAAGAAGACTATAAAGAGGAGGAAAATTCAAAAATCAAAGCAAAATGAGGGTGAGACGGACAAGGAGGCCGAAAAAGAAACGAAAAGGAAGGGGGAGAGAGCAGAAGATACATTTCAACCGGATTCTTTGCCTCATCGATTTGGGGACATATAAAACCGTAACATTGGGAGGCATTTGTTGCCCAAAATACTACGCCGGAGATGGTGGTAAGTATTGCACTTTAAACTATATATATTCGACTTTGCATGTTCACTTTCAATACAATTACATGTGTTTTCTAATTGCCCATGTGAATTTATAGGCTAAGCGTGAGAAACATTCACTCAAGGTCAAGACAGAGGAAGCACTACCATCATATGGGTTCCCATACTTATGCGAGCGCGAGAAAGTTGTGGATTGACGAGAAATTTTACCCTTCTACCGATACAACCACAACGCCGTCTTCTAGCTCTAAGGCCGCGCCGTTTGTCAAAGTTGATCGTGTCGCTGATTGGTGGTGCTCCTTGCATAGGCGTGATATCAACAATCAAATGACCATTTCGATCCGGAACCTTGAAGATAGCCAATGCCGTTGTAAGTACATGCACTACCAATCCCCCACCCCCTTGCACACTCCCCCACCCCCGCACACCGCCCCCACACCGCCCACACCCCTAACAGCCCCCACCCCGCACACTCCCCACGCCCGCACACTCCCCACACGCCCCACACGCCCCCGCACACTTCCACCCCACTACACACCGGTACACACACGCCCCCACCCCCGCACACTCCCCCCCCCACCGCACACTCCCCACACTCCCCGCACACGCCCCCACTCCGTACACCGCCCCCACCCCCGCATACTCCTACCCCACCGCACACTCCCCACACTCCCCCGCACAGCCCCCACCCCCGCACACCGCCCCCACTCCCGAACACATCCCCCACCCCGCACACATCCCCTACTCCTTGCTCCCCGCGCACACTCCCACCCCACCGCACACTCCCCGCACACCGCCCCCCCCCGCACACCGCCCTCACTCCCCGCACACATCCCCCACCCCGCACACATCCCCCACTCCCTCGCTCCCCCGCCGCACACTCCCACCCCACCGCACACTCCCCACACTCCCCGCACACGCCCCCACCCCCGCACACCGCCCCCACCCGCACACCGCCCCCACTCCCCGCACACATCCCCCACCCCCGCACACATCCCCCACTCCCCCGCTCCTCCGCCGCCACTCCCACCCCACCGCACCTCCCACACTCCCCGCACACCGCCCCCACCCCCGCACACCGCCCCCACTCCCCGCACACATCCCCCACCCTGCACACATCCCCCACTCCCACGCTCCCCGCGCAACCGCTCCCACCCCATGCACACCGCACACCCCCCATCCCTCGCCCCGCCCCACAAGCCGCCCCCTACCCCGTGCCCGCTTATGATGTTGATTTTTTTTTTTAAACTTACCGTTGTTAATTTCTCTATAGATGGGGCTCAAGCAAAAAGAGGTTAGCGGCGAGTTCACCCCCCAAGGCAACAAAGATGCCCTTTATGAGACTTTGGGAAAGGACCATAGTGGACGTTTGAGGGGTTTAGGTGGTATTCGTCTAGGTGTGACAAAAGCGTATCCTAAAGATTACTCCGTGGGTACAAAATCTAGCTCTCAACCACATGATATAGAAGCTATGACACAAGCTATTCGGGAGAAGCTTACCGATGAAATTACTGAGAAAGTCACTGAGAAAGTGACGGAGAAAGTCACGGAGAAACTCACGGAGAGTTTCAACGCGGTCCTCTCACGGTTTGGTTTACGGCGATACATCAACCTAAACTGGATCGTCTTTTGGAGGACAAAGCTAGCCATCCTAACACACAAAAATTCCCACCATCTATACTTGAGTTAGAGGTAACTATTATCCTTATAATTTTTAAAACTAAGTAACATGTTATATTATGTAATTGCATGTTCGTAACCTCAATTTCATTTACTTTTTGAAGGAAGAAATGCCTTGCCAGCTTTTACTAGATGTAAAAGATGAGGGTTTGATTGTGGTGGCTGTAGGAAATGCACAACCACGAAGTGAACGAGCAATAGTCCATCATGAGCCTGTGGACAATGAGCACTTGGCGGTTAGTGTAGTGACCATTACTCCTGGTTACGAAGACTTTGCTCTTCCGCTGCCTAAACCGTCAATTGATATAAATGTCTTGACCGACGCTCGTGGTGGTTATGTGTTGTGGCCATCGGCATGGGTGAGGTTTTCCGAAGAAGTAAATTGGAAGCAACTTAAATCCATATTCATAATGATTTGTTTCATACCTACCTACTAACTAAGTTGAATGTTTTTACCGTTGAATTATTAGGTTTTAGAGAGAATAAACAAGCCCAAGGAAAGCAAGGCGGACTCACCTCCTCTAGAGAAGGCGAAGAAGGGTTCGTAGAAGAAGGGTTCAAGCGGGCTAAAGAAGGCCATTTCGGGCAAAGGAATGCAAGATTCAAGTCACCAAGAAAAACCAACTACATATACTTGGATCGAGAAACCAAAGATCGAGTGTCTCACTAAGGCATGCATATGGCTACATGCAAATGCGCGTGATATGTCGGATGATGCACCTCTCGAGGTGAATTTGGGTACCACGCAATTCAACTACTTTGAGGATACATCGACATGGGTGTCTAAGGGTGATTTGAAAGAGTTCCTTTGCGGAGAGATGCTTGAATGTTTCCTTGATTCAAGTCTTCATGAGGTAAAAAATTTGTACTTTTGAAGTAAATAAAAATGATTTGCAATATACAATAATATATTTATGTTACGAAGTTGGTTGTGCTTTAAAGATTACTCCAAGATGATTGTGGACGCAAGAGCATACAAGAGCAATTTGGGTGGTTATGTCCAAATTTCACCCGAGCCGACAATTGTTTGCAAAACACAAATGAGGTCAAGGAGTATATTTGGCTATGTATCAAAACATCTCTACGTGCACAACATAAGTTCATACTTGCCCCTTGTTTTGAAGAGTATAGTTCTTAACCTTGCATCTATTTTTACCACTTTAATTATCATTATATATACAATAGAAGTACTCACATGATTGCTTCCTAACTTTTTTGGCATTTTAGTCTTCATTGGTCGCTCGTTGTGATTTGTCCTTCAAACAACACAAGATATCATTTTGATTCTATAGCTCAAGATCCACCACGACACTTATTCCTCAAATCATGCATAAATAGGTATATTTGTTATTTAAAATGCTAATAAGCATTACACTTTTTACTAATTCCATTGGCCACTTCTCACATGAAATTAACTTAACTACGAAGTTCTTTGAAGAAATTTAAGAGCACGGAAAAATACCCGAATGGAAAGCAATGAAGGTAATACATATTAGTTAAGCTACGTACTTCTTTCTTTTAGCAAAAAACAACCATGTATGTTAATTACATGATTTTTTATGTAATTCTATGATTAGTGTGCTTTCAAGAACCGGGGGGAACCGAGTGTGGCTACTATGTGTTGAGGTTCATGTTCGATATAGCCTCAAGTTGCAAGGAAGTCGGGGATATTGAGAAGGTATATATATATATACATATAAAATTAATATACGTAGCTTAATTTAAAGTCGATTTTGGCCTCTTAAGCTCAATGCACTTAGTTTTGTTTTCTTTCGCCTTTAGCCACATGTTAAGTCATATATAGTTCCAATAGGTACATATATAACTATAAGAGTCAATTAAAGTTCACTCATATGCTTTTAAACCCATTTTGGATAAATGAAGGCCATTTCGAGTCGATTTTGGAATTCGAAGCTCATTTCACTTAGTTTCCCGCATTTAGCCACATGATAGGTCATATATAGTTCCAATAGGTACATATATAACTATAAGAGTCAATTAAAGTTCACTCATATGCTTTGAAACCCATTTTGGGTAAATGAAGGCCATTTCGGGTCGATTTTGGAATTCGAAGCTCATTTCACTTAGTTTCCCGCATTTAGCCACATGTTAGGTCATATATAGTTCCAATAGGTACATATATAACTATAAGAGTCAATTAAAGTTCACTCATATGCTTTGAAACCCATTTTGGGTAAATGAAGGCCGTTTGGGTCGATTTTAGCCTTCAAGCTCATTTCACTTAGTTTCCTGCATTTAGCCACATGTTAGGTCATATATAGTTCCAATAGGTACATATATAACTAAAAGAGTCAATTAAAGTTCACTCATATGCTTTGAAACCAATTTTGGGTAAATGAAGGCCATTTCGGGCGATTGTGGAATTCGAAGGTCATTTCACTTAGTTTCCCGCATTTAGCCACATGTTAGGTCATATATAGTTCCAATAGGTACATATATAACTATAAGAGTCAATTATAGTTCACTCATATGCTTTGAAACCCATTTTGGGTAAATGAAGGCCGTTTACGGCCGATTTTGGCCTTCGAAGCTCATTTCACTTAGTTTCCGCATTTAACCACATGTTAGGTCATATATAGTCCCAATAGGTACATATATAACAATAAGAGTCAATTATAGTTCACTCATATGCTTTGAAACCCATTTTGGGTAAATGAAGGCCATTTCGGGTCGATTTTAGCCTTCGAAGCTCACTTCACTTAGTTTCCCGCATTTAGCCACATGTTAGGTCATAAATAGTTCCAATAGGTACATATATAACTATAAGAGTCAATTAAAGTTCACTCATATGCTTTGAAACCCATTTTGGGTAAATGAAGGCCATTTCGGGCCGATGTGGAATCGAAGGTCATTTCACTTAGTTTCCCGCATTTAGCCACATGTTAGGTCATATATAGTTCCAATAGGTACATATATAACTATAAGAGTCAATTATAGTTCACTCATATGCTTTGAAACCCATTTTGGGTAAATGAAGGCCGTTTCGGGCCGATTTTGGCCTTCGAAGCTCATTTCACTTTGTTTCCGCATTTAGCCACATGTTAGGTCATATATAGTTCCAATAGGTACATATATAACTATAAGAGTCAATTATAGTTCACTCATATGCTTTGAAACCCATTTTGGCTAAATGAAGGTCAAGTTTTGGGTCGATTTTGGCCTTCGAAGCTCATTTCACTTAGTTTCAGGCATTTAGCCACATGTTAGGTCATATATAGTTCCAATAGGTACATATATAACTATAAGA